>OZ026622.1:39117469-39329969 GCA_964020975.1 Hermodice carunculata
TTTAATGACCATTTTCCCTGATAATACAGAGAACGGACACCTGGACCGTAGTGAAATATTATGATAATGATCACTGCGGCTATGATATTTCACCGGACAACCATGGCTATGCAGCCATGCTGTTTCCCTGGGCCAAATTAACTCTCCAGACAAGTTGAAATAAAACGACGGCCATTTCCTCCATTATATCTATCAGCCAGGGTTGACCATGTTTTATTAAGGAGAGGCGGCTTGAAACTTTTCTTTTTTAATGTTTCATCAAATTTATTAGGGGTCAAATCTTTTCAGGGGGGTGTGGGGGTGTGGTTGGGTAATACCAGAACCATGCATATATTTTTGTTAGGCCTTGGGGTAACTTGGACATTTGTTGTAACATGTTTAAAACGGATGCTCTTTCCCCTTTACATTGACGTCAGTTTAATTTGTTACCTGGACACAGCTGGAGGCACTTGTATTATACAAAACTTAACGATAAGCATAAAACATTTTCAATATATCTAATGGCATAGACTGAACTGGAAAATTTACCAAGAAGAACATAAGCGTTTCAGTGCCCTTTTCTTAATAATTATTACGTTATTTTTTGTGTGACAGTTGGCCAAGAAATAAGAGATTTGATCATTTAACTATACATTTTACTCAGGTTGTCTTTGTAATACACAAAATAATAGCCCATGATCAGTGCGAACTCTTTTATGATACATACACTGTACATGTATGTCATGGAGGCGTGAATTCTAGTTTCATATTTCCCTCAAAGAATTGGTCATAAGGTAAAACTGATCTCGCTGACTTGTATTGTTTGCAAAGTTATGGAACATGTAGTAACAGAACATATCATGTCTCATGGTAATAAACGTAGCATTTTATACGACTTACAGCATGAGTTTTGCGATAAAATATCATATCATGCAAAACCCAGCTATTAGAGGTTACCCAAGAGGTCTTTGACAACGTATAATATGGGTAGCAAACTGACGTCTTAATGTTCGACTTTGGTAGAGCCATTGATAAGGTGGACCACACAAGCCTGATTCGGAAACTAACTCGTTGCGGTAAACAGGCTAAAACCAATGCATATATTGCTAGTTTCCTATTTAACTATAGTCAGTCAGTGGTTCTTTTTGGCAAAACATCACATATGGGTAAAGTGATACCCGGTGTGCCACAGATGTACGTATTAGGGACGTGCAAATTCCGTATTATTTTTGAATTCACTGTGACATCACAGGCACTTACATAATTATCTCTGCTTGGTGCACACACATTTTTTCCCATTCATTCTCATGTTATATTAGCATTTGTGGATGGAAGTTACAAAAAAGCTAGACATACTTTTTGTATTGTAAATTAGTGATGCTTATAAACAATACTCTTCTACATTGATACTTGAGTTTTAATGATAATTTGTTCCTCGGAAAGTGTAGCTTTGACCGTTTTAGACCAGCATGTTTTACATAGAATATAGAGGTTGCTATGAGTTTGTTTTACCTTACTCTTGGTTTGGCAGTGCATAGTGTTCTTACCTTTCGATTAGTTGGCTGTCTGAAGTGCCACGATGGTTCATCCAAGAAAACAGATAATCTGCCCAATCGTTTAACATCTTAGGTTCATATATGAACAGAGGACACTGTTGCCTATCTCACAATGCCTCAGGAGGCAGATGCCTCAGTGCTGCAACGTGATTTATGTCTACTTGAAGTTTGGGAAAATAAGTAGATGATGGAGTTCAATCCAGCCAAATATCAGGTATTACATATCGCAAGAAAAACAAAGACTACTTGTCCAGAGTTACGCACCACGTAATTGTCTTGGGAAATATTAACACGGCTAAATATCTGGGAGAGACATTTAGCAAGGGTGTGAGCCGCGATATGGACATAAAAAATATGGGTGCTAAGGCCCACTTTCGCCTTGGGTCCTTCATCGTAATTTACGAATCACTCTCGACGTGATGAGAAACAAGTTGAAACGCACATGTTTAATACATTTTGCTGCATTTGGGCCAGTTGCTTTCTGTAGCAAAAAGCCAAGTTATAAAGGTGCCAATCGCCTAATGTTACGGTGTGCCCATAGCTTTTTTAAGTATGAAAATATTGGTATTTATGCTTTTACTATAATTGCACTTCATGAACGTATTTATATGTTTAATAAAACTAAAGTGGATAAAATTGTTCTTAACTATGTCATATCAGCAGTAAAAAGAATGTTCAATGGACTTTAATAGCAACTTAGGTATTTTTGAAATCAAGAATATATACATGTATTAGGCTTAATAAGTATACCTGACCCATATATATATATTGATGTGCAACTGTCTTTGCAATCCTCAGAAAGAAAACCATCAATATCGCTGACATGATTGTTACCATCATGGCTGAGTCGAATGGCATTTAAATTACGGCTGTGGTGCATAAAAGAATGAACGAGACGAGCCAGTCACAGGATTTCCATGGCAAGTCTGATAATCTCCAATTTCAGAGGTCCAAGGTACACGGTTGGCCGAGCTGCAACACGCTCGCCTTTCACCTCTGCGGCCCGGGTTCGATTCACGGCCGGGGAGGCATGTGGCAAGACTTCCTACCACTCTGACTGTGCACGGTGGTTTTCTCCGAGTCCTTCGGTTTCCTCCACCAAACATGTAGGTAGGAAGTATACGCCACGATCTGTGCCATGGAGAGTGATTAATATAGGCTTGGCCTGTTTCGCAATCCATGTAAAAGATATGGGTCTATACTTTTTTTTTTAAAGGTCCAAATGACCTTGACCTTTGACCTATAAAAGTCACATGTAAATTTTAAAATGTGCAGTGTTACAGTAGCTACAATTTGAGTCCAACATAATTAAAATTGGATAAAAATTGACCAATTTCAGGCTAGATGAAAATTTCAAAGGTCAAAATGACCTTGACCTTTGACCTTTAGAGGTCACATGTAAATTACAAAAATGTGCAGTGTTACAATAGCTACAATTTGAGTCCAACATGATCAAAACTGAATAAAAATTGACCAATTGTTGGCTGGATGAAAATTTCAAAAGTGCAAGTGACAGTGACCTTCAAAGGTCACATATAAATTACAAAAAATGTGCAGTGTTACAACCATATTAATTGAAGTTGGATTGGTTACGTGTACCCATAAAATTTTTGGAGATATTCAAGATTTGAATTTTCAAATGGCCCCAGGTTGCATAATTTTGAAAACCATTGAGCCTCTTTACAAAAACACAAGACTTCATGTATGGATATATAATCATGCCAAGTTTGGAGTTTCTACGTATAATACTTTTCAAATGGAATGTCAGACAAATTTCGCTGTAAAGAAAGAAGAAACATAGAAAGAAAGAATACATAGAAAAACAATATGTCCCTGTTGGCACACAGGCATAATATATTCGTCAAATAGGCAGGGAGTTCAGTTTTCGTGTGTTGAAAGTATAATTTTTGGTAAAGTATGTCAGCAACCATAAGAATGTTTAACTGCTTGAAAAGAGGATCGGTGTGTGCATTAAATTTAACAAGACAGATTAAACGGGTGGCTTTCTTATGCAGCATAGTAATACGTTCACAAAAGTAACCTCAGGAAAGCATTGCATAATTTAGGTAAGGCAAAAAAATGAGTTAAACATCAGTAAGAGTCCTTTAATGGGCATAAATATTTGAAATTTCTTGAGTGTGTCTATAACCCTTGAATGTCTGGTCGCATGTTATTTATGTGGGAGTGCCATTTTCATTTTTCGTGAATTCTCTGCCCAAAAAAGTCAAATTCTCTAAAAAGTTGTTTCTTCAATTTTGATATGAAGGTTTATGTTTAATTTCCGCTGAGGATTATGAAAAATCGCGAATTTGGTTTTGGATATGTTTAACGAAAGTTTATGGGCTGGGAGCCATTTATGTACCTTGTTTAGTTCTAGGTTTATTTCATTTGATACAGTTTCACTGTTGTGCTTTATATTAGTATAACTAACGGAACAGAAAGGAACTTAGTATGGTAGTATCGTCTGCATAAAATATGGAAGTGAATTTTGAAGAAGCGTCCGGCATATCATTAATATTTATTATAAAAAGCAGGGGTCCCAATATGGATCCTTGGGGAACGCCTGTAATAACAAGTGCTGGATTGGAACAGATACCATCTAAAAGTACACACTGGAGTCTAATTTTCAAATAACTTTCAAACCAGGAAGAGTTGTGCCAGGTATAATGATGTAATTTGTGCAAGAGAATACCGTGGTCTAAAGTATCGAAAGCTTTAGATAGGTCGAGATGGGTTGCACTGGGGATTTCTCCTGTGTCCACAATCTGTGCTATTTGATCAATCCATTCAAGTGCAGCAGTCTCAGTGGAAGCCAAAGATTCAGCGACTGAGGGGACAGTGTATTTTAAAAGTTTTGTAGAAATATGATTATGGCCACTACTCAATTTACACTTCGGGTTTTCAATTATTTTGGAAATATCAGATTTTGATACTTATTCAAATTGGAAAGAAGGAGAAGGATGCTTAGGAAGGAAAGTAGTTGAATGCGGGAGATTTGTTGACCTTATGTTTTAGGCCAAGGTAGACCCAATATTAGTGAACAAATTATTGAAGAGCTCAGCTATTTCACTTTTATCTTTCATATTACGATTGCCAATTTTTTAAAATTGTGGCAAATCTATTTTATTCTTTTTAAGATTTAGAATTGATTTAATGACATCTCAACTTTTTCTAATGTCTTTATTTAATTTTCAAATTCACGCCAATAATAATCTTGTTTACCTTGACGATATTTCTGTCTAAGATTTGATTATGTACTTTCAGAATATGTTTTAGACTTTGATAAAGGGGGGATTCTTGATGCGTCCATTTTACTTGTTTAAAGAGTTAATCACGGAATTTAATGGATCTTAAGATACCATTGGTTATCCATGGGAACACTTCGTATTTTTACTTTTTTTTTTTAACTTTTAATGGTTAATGTTTCTCTTTGGCGTCTTTGATAACACCTACGAGTTTTTCATAATTAAGGTTTGGGTCAATATTAGGATCATGTTTCAGGAAGTGAAAAATATCTATATTGCTCAACTCAGAATTCTTTAAAGATCGATCGTCATTGGTTTTTACTTTTACAAATCTGTGTGGCCCACGTAGGTTTAGGTTCTGATCCAGACAAGTAAAATATAGGAGATAATCGGATAATTGTGAGAAAGTTATTCCTGACAAGCAGTACTTTCTAGATAATATAAGAAGAGGTGATACCAGATGTAGCAAGAATAGCTGAACTGTCTTAGGAACAGAAAGTTGTATGTGAGGGTCCCATAACATGGCAAAAAATTTGTAACATTATTAAACTTTTAAAAATAACAAAGGTCCAGGTGCAGATGGGCTTCCAATAGAATTTCATCCAAAAAAATTGGAATGAGGTGAAGTATTTGTTGGTTAAGGTTTTAAATTATGCAAATGAAAGTGGAACCTTGTCAATTTCTCAGCATTAAGGCATTATTACTCTTCTACCTAAAAAAAGTTGGGAACCACTTCCATTGAAAAACTGCTGACCGATATCATTGCTTAACAGACTATAAAATTATAACAAAATGTTTGGTTCAAAGAATGAGGAAAGTTTTATCAGATATCATTGAAGTGACCAGATAGGTTTCTTACAAAACCGATACATCGATGAAAATATAATGCGTATTCAGTATATATAAGAATACACAGGGAGTGAAGATGCCCCTGCTTTCCAATGTTTATTGATTTTGAAAAAGCGTTTGACAGGCTAGATTGGAAATTTATACAAAAACAAACAACTTTTTTTTAATTTGGCCCCAATTTCCGGCGTTAGATATATGTGTTATATGATAATACTAGCAGCCAAGTTCTAAATAATGGTTGGCCACAACTCCATTTACTGTCTCCCGCGAAAGGCGTCAAGGTTGTCAACTGTCTTCGAATCAGTTTTCCTTTGGGGAGAACTTCATAGAAACAAAATAAAACGTAAGACTATTATAGGTACATATGAACAAGGTGGTCTGAAAATGATTCATATCAGCTCACAAAACTAGGTTCTAAAATTGAGTTGAGTTAATTGATGTTAATGGTAAGTTTATGACTTATGCTGCCTTATGTATGAAATGCTCTAATTTACTAACCAAAATTTGTACTTATCAAGGTTAAATTGCAGCTATACCAAAACAATGGAAAATGATATTGCATGGGTCTCACACTGAAAATTTAGAACCATATGGATATTTAGTGGGAAATGTGATGAAGGCTGAAAAAGCATTATGATTCTTCTATTCTATATTCACTGAAAAGATGTTTATACCACCAACAAATGTATCTAATAAGTAGAATGTGGACTTAGACAATGTAATTGATGAAGCGTACTGGGAAAGCTGTTTTACACAAATATATAAATGTACAATTTCTGTTACATTGAGAGGTTTTCAATACAGATTTTTACATAGAAATATATATACAAATTTAAAATTGTTTAATTTGGATATTAAAGAGAATGCAGTGATACTCAGTATAGGATGTTCAAATAATTCACTCTTTGTACGAGTTTGGGATACTTACAATAGACAGTATACAACATATGAATACACACATAAATAGCTAAGACCAAACAGTACACAACATATGAATAATTTACAAATGTTTCCAGTTAAGTCATAGCATCAAGAAATCTTGCTTTACTGTAATAATAAAATAAATTAAAAGGTAAAAATAAACTTTACATGTAGTAAAGTAATAGATAGAAATGAATTGATGATTGTTTTTTTTTTTTTTCGATTTCTCAAAACGCTTTGGCGCTGTCAATTATAAAATTAAGTTATAAAAATGACATAATTATGGAATACGTAGAGTAGCTTTGGAAACGTTGTCAGGTGTTATGCACAAATGTCAGAAAATATAATTTTTCTCATCAATAGGTTATATCAAGAAGGCTTTCATGTCCACATGGGGATTTTACGTTGTTCGTTATCGTTGCCTAACCGTTTGGCTGCTGAGCTAGACCTTCAGGTGCTGGCAGTTTCTTCATAGGATGACAGCACCAAATACCACCAACCCACTGAATCTGCAAAACAGGCAACCTCTATGTAAATAGAAGCAACAATCATATACGAATATACCACACATATTAAACGACCCGGGTGTAAAGGGTTGCTGGACCATCACCAGTCTGATGTGGGCAATTCACTGACATGTTACAGATGAAAGCAACTGCAATTTGTAACCTCTAGGTATAGAAAAACCGTTGACATATATGTTGTTATCTTGGAAACAGGATGACCACTATGTCTTCCACACTATGAATTTCACAAGCATGACATAAAAACACATTCCTCTTTCGTTTTTTAACATGTGTAATCACCATTTAGCCTATGGGATGACACATAACAAAATGACTCAGTGGCGGAACTCAAGTCATTGCACGGGAAGTAGCTGATTTGTTGACGTCAATATTGCCATAAAAATGAAATCAATTCTTGACTATTCAGATTGTAATGTCAAGGAAAACTGAAAATTCAATTCTTTGTTTTTCTGGGTTAAATATTCCAAGATTTTGAATCGTAATCTGAATCTTCATGCCTATAACGGAAAAGCTACGATGCACAAAGCCCCCAAATATGAAACGTTTGTTCTGACTTTTAAAAGTGCAAATACTGTGACATATTTTGTGGCGTTAGTAAAATTGGATGGGTAAGCTGGACTGAAAAGGCAATCGACAAATCAACGTTGCATGAACTTACGTTATTTCTGTGACCGTGGTTACAGATGGAGATTTCCGTTCTGTGGGAGTGGATCTGAAACAACAGAACAGAAAGCCAATGTAAAACTAGCCACCATGTCAAAGAAGCTTCAGCGTCCCAAGTTCTCAAAGCAGACTTAAGGCTTCTGGTGCACTCCGAAATGGACAATTTGTTAACTTTTTGTAAGAATATGAACAAACATGTGCACCATGTGTTGGTGTCATCATCTGGTTTAAGCAAAATAGTACACAGACCATGATCTCTATCTCAAAAAAGTGCCCGCCAGACATAACATAAATGTAAATAACATGCTTAAGACAAACACTCTAAGCCCTGGCTGGAAAAAGTATTCATTAACATAGTCCTGGGGTTATTCATAATTCTCAACGATTTAAAAAGCTTCAAAAGGAGTACTCTTATATGTTACTCTGTCCCTGCCCTATTTTGTAATTAAGTGATTTTGTCCCAAATGCTGATCACCATTTTCCACAGTTTGTGAAATGGAATACCCTTCCCCTTTGCAATCTTTGCATCAATAGGAAAGTGGAAATGTTGAATGATTTCTAAACCAAAAGAATATTCTCACCTTGTCGACAGTTTATCAAATCAAACATTTACTCAAGGTTTATATTTGTAATGTATCAGCAGCAGCAAATACATGATACATCATTTTTTTTTTTCAAATTCCACAGAATATACACGATTTATTAACCATGTTTTATGGTAAATCAAGGATATCAATGCAGCCTTCAGCAGATAATGATAAATAAACTTGCTTGTCACATAGAGCTATATACGTGGAGCATTCATAAGATTAATAATCAGACATTAATAACGTTCATTAATGTACATTTCCTCATTAAACTGAATGGGCATTTACAAAAAATAAATAAATAAATATTTGAATAAATGCATTTGTTGCTTGGATTAACTTTGAAATATGAAATGATCCTGAGATTTTAAGATCAAACATTAAAATAAATTGAAATCAAGAAACAGTCAGGTTTGTTTCTTATTGGGGGGGGGGGGGCTTGTATAATGCTATTTATGTATGTGCAAATCAAGCATTGTTTACACCAGTCGATTATGTTTGATTCGAATTTGGTGTAACTGTAGTGTAAACATCTGTAAAGCTTCCCAGACTTTGCAATTACGGGCATTTTTTTTCGATAGCAGATCAGAATTCCCCCACGGTAAGCTTAAAAGTGATATATCGTATAGCCTCTATTATTTATCGCTTCTTCACCACCTTGTGCCTGTACTTATCTGAAAACTTCAAGTGATAATTGAAGGCCTTCCCTCAAGCTATTTTGTCCCACATTGGCGATAATAATAGAATGCGACAAAGGTGAAGGTGCAGAGTTACTTAAGCGAAGAGAAGGAGCATGTGGGAACTTGGTGCAGCCTGATACTTGCAATTGATAGTCACCTGAGGGTGCAAAGGCATTCGTCTTGCCGGGGAAAGGGGAAACCCATCTACTTTCACTTTGTGATGGCAACCACCACCATGACATGAATGCGTCACGATCAAGTTAAACTCCTGTGCAAGTCTGTATCAGTCTGAACCAAGTTCTTCCCTCCCTCTCTCCCGTCTGTTCGTGCAAGTACCTTGGTGCCTTCAGCCCATGCAAAATAATCATTGCACCCAGTGATTGCCAATGTGGGTTCAAAGTAACCTGTGGGAAAGACTTCTCTAAGTCTCAAGTTTTCATAAAGACACACACACACACACACACACACACACACACACACACACACACACACATACATACATACATACATACATACATACATACATATATATATATATATATACATATGCATATACATATACACATAGACACAGACAAACGCCAAATGTGATTGTGGGATTTCTGGGTGTTGCATGCCGTAGCACTTTCTGTTCAGAAATCATGAGCATCCCTAATCGCCTGGCTAAATGATTTATCTTCCGAATTGTAGTCTTTGTTGCACATATACTAAAGCAAAGTACATCTTTTTAAATGGAAAACAAGGAAAATCAATACACCAAAACAAGTTCCTGCACTATATGAAGGATATGAAATGTATCAGTAGTTACATTATCAGTCAATAGAGGTCTCTACAAGCTGGATATACATCACTGTAACTTTATACCAAGGTGTGTTCAACAAAGCATCTCCCTCTTTGGGCCAGCTTCGCTCGTCTTCAGTATATATATATATATATATATATATATATATATATATATATATATATATGCTGTCAGAACCAAATCTTTAAAAATCGTGGATAATGAATAACCACCTTTCACACCAATTTGGTCATAATGGAGATGATGTTACCTCCTAGTGGACTAAAAATCTCTGAAAATGTGGACGATAACTGGAAAAAGTTTAAACAGAAGCTTGAAATGTACTTATACGCAGTGGATGCTACAGGAAAACCAGACAAAAGGAAACTGGCACTTTTGCTGACAGTGGCTGGACCAGACGCAGTTGAAGTGTATAACACCTTCACTTATACCTCAGAGGACTCTGCTGAGAAATATAGGGATGTAATCCAAAAGTTTAAAGATTACTGTTGCCTGAGAAAAAAATTATGGGAGATATGTATTTAAAACCGTAGTACAAGAAGATGGTGAGGACATAGACCATTTCACAACTGACCAGTGTGTTAAAGCAAAAACCTGTGCTTTTGGCACCATGGTAGATTCTTTAATCAGAGACCAAATTGCAGGGGGCATCAGGGACTTAACACTCGTCACTAAAGTGACTCGCGCCCTCGGCCCGGCGCCCTCGATCAGAGAGCAAGACAAACAACGATAATTGATATTGACACACTTTTATTTTTCTGATGCAAATCCCTGTGACCACACTCCCCCACAAATCTGAGATTACAGTAAAATGTCAGGTGCATATTATTTGTCCCGACTCAATGCCTCTCAGGGGTTCTGTAACATAAAACTGAAAAACGAAAGCAAACAACTTTGCACCGTAAAAACACCAGTTGCCAGATACAGTTTTTGCACGCTTCCTTTTGGAATTTCATTCTCACGTGAGCAACTCTGTTTCAGTGTCAAATCCAACAATTTTTCAAAGGTGTAGAAGAAGTTTTTGTCGATGATGTTATAACATGGGGGGAAAAAAAGGCTGAACATGATAAAAGGCTAAACAATTGCCTTAAGGTAATCCAAGGGTCAGGTTTGAAGCTGAACAAAAGCAAGTGTATGTTTGGTGTACAAGAGCTAAATACTTAGGGGACATTAATCACACTGAGTGGCATACAGACAGATTCTATGAAAGTGAGGGCAATCAGGAACATGCCTACAAAAGGCATTGGGTATGATACGTTACATGTCTAAGTTTGTGCATAACTTGTCTGTCAAAACAAGTTTATTAAGAAATTGTTCTAAAGTGGTGCAATGTGACAATGGGATCAAGAGCATGAGAAAGAATGGAATGAAATCAAGGGTGTTTTAACTAGAGAACCAACATTGCATTTTTTTACCCAGCTCTGAAACAAAGGTATCAGGTGATGCATCGAAGGGTGACTTAAGGTGAGTCTCTTACAGGAGAAGCAGGGTAAATGGATGCCTTTAATTTATGTATCATGAGCAATGTCTCAAGCAGAATTGTGATATGTACATATTGAGAGAGAATTACTCGGTTTGCTTTTTGAGTGTGAGAAGTTTCATAAGTACATATTTGGGTCAAAAGCTATGGCTGAAACTGAACTTAAGCCACTTGTTGCATTGTACATTAGGAATCTATTTGACCAGACAGCAAGACTATAAAGATAAATGTTAAGATTAAGGAGATTTGACCTTGATTAGAGTTTCACTCAGCGTAAACATTGAATTTTTGTTGATGCCTTGAGTAGAATATACCAGACGGTAGTAAAAGGTGACACTGGATCTCAAATAAAAACACATGTTGATATGTTTAAAACGGCAACTCCATTAAGTCACAAAATGTGACAAACTTTGGCTAATGAAACAAAAAATGATCCAGAACTCATGGAAGTCTTTGTATATATTAATTATGGTTGGCCAGAAAAGCAAAAATTCAACCCATACTATAGCATGCACGAAGAGTTGCATATCATAGCTGGTGTTATTATGAAAGGTGATAAAACAGTATTCATGAAGGCCACATGTGCATTGAAAAATGCAAAGCCAGGACATGGGTAGGGTTGTACTGGAGAAAAAAATGAACAATGATATTTATTGTATTTGTGTCTTTTTGCCCAGAACCACTTTCTAGTAGTCACTACTCTATTCCGCAGTCCGACCTCTTTACTCTCCATAAGCTAACCTGTCCCTGTCTTACCTATATACATATCGAATTACTATTGTTCCTATTGCACACGTTCCTCTGTAAAATTTTGACATAGGCTGTATCAGCCAAAATAAATTAAAGGGTCTTCAGTGGGTAACTATTCAACATGTTTCGGGGCCTATTACTCATAAGATATGTAGTTGCAAAGTGTGGAGCATGTATGAAATACAGATACAGGCTACAAAAAGAGCTATTACAACAGCATGGAATACCAGAGAAGCCACGGACAAAGGTTGGAGCTGCTTTATTTACATTACATGGTAAGAACTATCTGGTTATAATTAGTTGAACACACCTCAAATTATCCCAAAGTTTCTGAATCGAACGATACCACCACCACCCAAGTCATAGCTGAAATTAACGTGGTTATTAGTACAATTGGTATAACGTCAATTTTGGCCACAGACAAGGTGTCTCACTTTAGCAGTAACGATATGTAAATGTTTGCACAGGACCGTGAGTTTGCGCATGTCCTATCAAGACCAGGGTACCCACAAAGTAATGGCCAAGCAGAGAAAGCAGTTCAAACGCTTACTGAAAAAGGCATATGAATGAAATGAGTATCCATACGTCGTTTTGCTAGTATATTTATCAGCTCCAATCCAGGGAGACTTATCCCCAGTTGAATTTTTAATGAATAGAAAGCTCTGGTCAAGAATACCCTGTGTAAATAACAGGAATAACAAAAAGGTAAAACCAAATGCCAAACAAATGTAGCATTATGATAGAAATGCCAATGGGTTGAAGCAGCTGAAATCAGCTGATATAGGTAGACTGAAGAACGACAACAATTGGTCAGTAAAAGCAAAAGTAATCAGTGCAGCTGAAAACAGTCCACATGAAATTCAAACAGCAACTGGGAAGGTGTTCAGCAGGATGACGAGAAACTTGGAGGAAAAAATAACAACCATTTAAACGTGAGCTTTCAATTCTGTCCCATTCAGAGCTAGAGAATGACATCAGAAAAAAATGGGCATGTTTGTGTACGGTTAATACATATACCTCAGTTACGCTGATTATAAGTTCGTGTTATATGAGTAGGTAGCATCTAGATGTTTTAACTACGTTGTTTATTTTTGACATTAATGTTTGTTTACAGGTGTACTGTTAATACATACACATCAGCTAACAGACTGCAAGTTGGTATTGTATACGTATCTAGATGTTTCAATAATATAATCATTTTTCAACTCTGTTTAATTGCCTGGGTTACACATCATAAAGGGGAAGATGTAATATATTAATGATATGCCATATATTAACCAGTTGTTACATAATAAGTCAGTAGAGGTCTCCACAGGCTGTATGTACATCACTGTAACTTTATACTAGGATGTGGTCAATAAAGTGTCCCCCTCGTTGGGCCAGCATCCCTCGTATTTGTGATATCTTTAGAGTAACCATCTGTTCTGTAAAAGGTGCCTTCCCCTGGAACATACAGGTCTCCTACAGTTTCTTCCAAATACCAGGTCCAGCTTTTGGATTGCATCTGTGTACTTTAAGCAAGGTATGAGCCTGTCATTTCTTAACTCCCAGCCATGTCCATCTGCTGGATGATACTGCGCGAACATGTCACCATATTATTGTGATTTTGGAGTGCTCATGATTCACATTGGACCATGAAAGATTGAGGAATGTTTTCGCGCAAGAAAATGTCAATATAACACAAAAAAATCATAGAGGTGCATCCATAAAATATGTTCGTACTACCAAGAGACTCTACTAAAAAAGGTTTCCAGCATGAAAAATGGGCATGATTTTGAGATGGAAAAGTCTATTTTGTCCATTTTGTCCATATCCAAAAACTGTCCACCTCACTCTTTCTTCATTGAACAGAGTTTCCCAGAAATGCAGTCTCGACCAGGAACACTTTTGGTGAGGTCATGCATTCTCACCCACATATTGTGCTTCCCAATGAAAGAAGCGGTGGCTAGGACCTGTGCACATGTAGCTAACCCCTTCAACCCTCATGTATTATGAAGCCCAGGTGACCCTGTAGATTTGTGGGGTCGGTGATAGCATTGGATTCAGCATCCTATATGTTTTCTTCGTGGAGAATGTGCTGTTCAGCAAAATAGCTCTATTGACACACGTTTAAACTCCATTTGCGGATAAGCAGCACTTCTTACTCTTACGTGGTAATGAAGCCATGGTTTCCCATGATTTGGTTTAGATGATAAATGTCTAACCTGCTTGAATCATACAACCTATTATCCACCTGAATACCATTAAACATCTGTAGGTCACAGATTTAATTGGAGTCATTACACAGCATCCTTTCAGATGTAAAGCACCTTTCACTGCAGTGGCGTATTCACCATAGAGAGGGCGCAGCGTACGCTTCCCCCCCCCCCCCCAGTTTGACCAGAAAAATGATAAAATTGATAACAGAAATTAAGCTTGAAAAACTTTGCTTTGTCAGAATGTTATGAATTACCTGGTTATTGCAGGAGCTTCAAAATTTCAATACCATGGCTGTCCAACTGCCATACTAGCCATGGATGTCTCTAAACTTGAGCCAGTCGTTTTAAGTGCAAATAAGCATTGCAGAATTTGAATCTTTGCTTATTTTTGAATCACGGATAACCTGTTACCATATGGCTTGATTTGAGAAAATACTATAACATCGATGCTCAAAGTATGAAACTGTCAATTAAACTAGTGTATCGACCTCGAAAGTTCTTCAGGTTTGATTTGGAGCCTACATGCAAACATGCAATACATACGCACACGACCATAGACAACTTCTGTAGAGGCCCCCTCAAATAACAGCAGTGGTTTCAGTTTTATCTAGGCCTTTAAATAATATAACAATATAGATGAGCAAAAGTGAATAGGCCTGGATTTGTATGCCGTAACAAGGTTGGCCTATATTGAATTAATAATATAAATATCTCATGTTGGCCATTTAGATTTCCAAAAAGACCTGGAGTTGTGTCCTGAAAGTTAAAATTGCAATTTTCTGTTGCTTCGGTCTTACAAATAATCAGTCAAAATGCTGACACATGAAGGAGATCGATTGGCCACCAGCAAGCCTTGGTTGCAAGCTGAGCCTTAAGCTTTGATGTCACCAAGATAGACAAATTCAATATGGCGGCCATGTAATTAACTGGTATCACATACAAATAAAAAGTGAAAAATATTTGGTACAAAATATGTGTTATGATCTCTTACCTTTATATATCATCTTTCCCGAGATATAAATCCACATTAAGGTATTGTTCTTGTCTTAAAATAGGTCCATGTAAATCCAATATGTCCATTTCATTTCCGACCTGTCAGCCATTGCTGACCCACATATCCAGAAGTCATGGATATATATTTGGATGAAATGTTGTACAAACAAGGTAATGACAAAATACTTTGCCAGCTACGCAAAGAACGGTTGGTGCAAACAATAATATGTAGTTCAAATAAGAAGGAAATAATTATGTGACCCAGCTTTCTATTTCAACCACTAAAATCCGCCATCTTGCAAAAAAACCAATGTTTTTTGCAAAGCCCCCTTTTGCAACATGGGGTCTATACTGGGCAATTTGCACCTAGAATACACTGCCAATTGAAGCATCTAGATCCATAATACAATGTGAGTGGTGGGACAGTAGCAACGCTGTATCCACCGTCCAGCCGAAAAGAAATGAACTAAAAAATTTCACATTTAGGGGGTAGGGTCCTTTTAATTATGATTAAAAGTGTACAATTTTCCCTAAAATGCTCCAAAAAAATCACAAATTCAAATATCAATAAGTATGAAACTTGGTATAATCGGTGTTATTAAAGAAAAGGATATAATGGGCTGCTCCGTGATTCAAATTGGACCCCTTGTATCTTGAAAATTTAACCCACCCCAGTCCCAGTCTATACCTTGAAAAGCATTGACACTTGTTGATAAAGTTACAGTATAAATGAGTCATGGGTCTGTTTTAGATTAAAATGCCAGAGCGGCTGAACGGTGGATGTTCCAAACAGGCATATCTTGCATCTTCACTAGGGTGTTGGGTGACAGGAAGCTCTAAGCTTACCATTAGCTAAGACCTAATGAGTCCCCTGACTGTTATGTAACTGATAAATAACTGATCACACCCTTTTGGGGGATTAAAAGCTAAGAGATGAATAATCAGAGGGATTGTCATTTTTTGTATGGAGCCATGGACACAAGGGCTCTTTGAGTGGCTGTTCACTCAAGGTGGCCGCCATTCCCACGGTAGCAAGGACCAAGCATTCGTCTTTGCTGAGTGCTGAGCCAGTATTTTTTCCAGTTTTGCAGGATTATGCAGACGGATGGAACAGCATATAATGCAATTTGAATTAAAACAGGATTCGTGAAACCAGGATTTGGCAGGGTCATAGGATATAAGATTATGCCTATCTATCTCTTATTTCAGTGGTAAGCACATTAGAACCTGTGACGATCTGTACAAAGCTTTCATTTGTTTTATATTTTCACACTGTACAACAAACATACATGTATATATGTTTGTATATACATATTCATATACCCATATATATATTTGCTGGGGTTCATGGAGGATACTTTTCCTGTTGGTCTTGTGACCAATTAATCGGATGCTGACTAAGATGATCACCCTGATTAAAGTATTTACAGTTACAACAATATGTATGAAGACACAGTTTGGTATGCTGTGAAACAACTCTGAACTGGAAATGATGTTTGAGGTATGAACCAAGGCCAACTGGATTGATTAGCTATGCCATAGATTCAAAAGAATCTCAGAGTTTATGCCAAAATGGGAGGATAGTTTGTGGAAGATTTTATGAGTTCAAAACGAAGGAGTTCACCTAAAGCCCAGTTGATCATTTATAAATGACTTGCAGGAAAAGTAATCATGCACCACACAACTCCAAAGCACCATTTACTTTATTTGGGCCTGCTCAAGCTCGATGGCATGACCTGGTGTTTCTGCGGAGGGATAAATCTTCTGTACCCAAAATTTAAACCCCTCGCATCACAATTGTGATGAGGAGTTTAAAGTTAGATTCGGCACTCATATTGGCTTGGTGTATTTTTAAAACCTGGAGTCACGAAGCAAAAGACCTGTCCAATGAAGTATGTTGTGAAATGCTACCATATGAAGGGCAGCTGTTTCATGCATATTAGTTTTTTACCTGGTGTTTATAAAAAAACTGACTTGGTCGTTACCTACAAAGTGAGGCTAATGCATATGCAGTGTGGCTTTTTCCAGTAGCAAATGTGGTCTGCCAATACTATGGTAACAAGCGCAGATGCTGGCACATATGCACGTGAATTCTACGAAATAAGCCTTGCTTGTGGTTAGTGAAGAATGTCCTCAAGCATATGTATGTTGCCAGTAATTAATCACACATGTTTTACAGGGATCATTTTGATGGAGGGTTCCATTTATATGCTGATGTTGCTAAGTGCAGAGAAACCTGGGGGGGGGGGGTTGTTTGTTTATTTTTTATTTTTATTTTTTTTTTGTGGAGAACCAAAATAAAAACGTCATTGTCAGAGTCCCGAACATAGTATCTTTACCTCCTTTTCAAGTGTTTCCTACATTGTAAATTTCTTCTGCAAATTGTTTCTTGGCTTAAAAAGCTTCTTTAAGGAGAGATGCCGTGTTAAATACCCAATCACAAATTCTAGTCACTAATATTGCGGATTTGTCTCAGCAGCACCTTCTTTGATGTGATTAGACTGATGAAGCTATATTTATGTCCCTATCCACATGTTTACAAAGTGTCAATCTTGCCTGAGGTGACACTGTTTCAATCTCACAAGTGTTTCCACGTACATAGAAATTCTTGGTCAGTGAAAAGGATCAAAATTCGCTAAACTACCCTAACTCTACCATGTCACCACCTGTACATGTAAGAAATAATTATCCTTGCTGTCTAAACATAGATTTGTGGTCGAAAGATGGAAAATATGTCAAATAAACAGTGAATCTAACTTTCACTTGTTTATGTGGTATGTACATACATAGGCCTATGTCTTATCATTTTCAATGATCTTTACCATATTTACTTGTGTGACTAGTGTTTTGATAAGCAAGTTATGATAAAGCCTTCATTTATAGACTAACAGTTGCAATACATTAAAGATTGTTTATAGTTAATAGTTAAAGGTAATGCGCACTATGTAATACCAACCACCCTCAATTATAACAAGGATGATGGATTCATATTCCTTATGAAAAGACATTTCATTGGAGTACCACCATGCCGTTAGCTCCAGAGAATAAAATGGCCCCGGTCAACAGCTTTCTTTGGAGCACTGCGCCCAAAGCGTGCCGAGGAAAGCTGTTGACCCAGTACAGAATGTGGCACTGAAAAGTTAGCGTCAATTTGCAGAACTGACTGTCACAGATTGGTAATTGGAAGCCCAATATGGGTTTTGAAAACCCAAAATGATACTCTTCTACTACTAGTATTATGCAGGCAGTTAATAGATTATATTTCCACTTGGTTCTTGTGCATGATTTAAATTTCACTACCGAAGCCAATATCTAAGACTGTCTCCACTATATCCATAAACACTCCTTACCGTATCTGGTTCTTGCAATCTTCTTCTTGAGCTTACAATTCAGGCGTGCAATCCCCAAAATGACCAATAAGGACAGTAATATTATGGATGCACCCACTGCGACTGCACATATCATCCAGATGTGCCAGGTGTGAAACGCTGAAAATATAAATATGTCAACTAGATTCACCACTAATCTCGCCTGTGTATTTTCTGAAAAAAAAAAAACAGAATTTATGTGCTCTTACAAATCTTTCGCACTAATTTTATCATCACCTGTACATGCTTACACATATTCCAAACACTCCTTCCATTTTTTTTATCAGGACACTGAGATTCATCTCCTTGGATCACTCGACTAATTTACAGACACAGTGGGTTGAACATGAATATGCATATGTACACAAAAATTGGCGAAGAGATAACTTTGAAAATCAACAGTTTATCATCATGCATGATGCATCCTGTAGTCCCGATGGGGTAGTCTGTGCTTGCTACATGGATTTTTAAAAAAAAGTTCATACACTAATTTTCTTGTCCCTCCAATGAATATTATCCCATTCTTCAAACCTCAATGTTCCCTCCCTCCACCTGAACCTTTTAAGTGTCATCTGCAATTGTTGCTCTGATAGCTCTAAATTGATGCATACTCCAGCCATACTTGATGGTACAGAGCTGGGTACACCATTTTGACACTCTGTCAAGTCCTGTTTGTATTTTGACCGGTTGTGTCCCATGAGGATTACTTTCCAGAAGGAATAGCAACAGAGGTTCATTCTGTAGAAAATAAATGCTAAATTTATATTTTTGCAATCACAGAGTTCAAGGACATTTGTTTCCCAGACCAAGGACGATATTTTTGTCTTTGGCATGAACTGTATCTCATAAGTGGCCTTTCATTATAATAATTGATGACTGTCAGCAACAAAATGCTTAAAACTGTACTGACATGCGTCACGACCAGAAAAATAACACTCGAGCTAGATGTGATGAAATGTTTGCCCCTAAAATTACAAATTTCTGTGACCATAGTGTAAGTAATCACAGCCCCGATAAGATTTTCAGCACAAGATAGTCTGGTAGAGCCGGTGCTCATCGTGACAAATGGTTTGATGTTTATCTGTTTAAGTGACCAAATAGACGGTGCCCAACTATCCAAATACCGTTCAATCCTCGCATCCAATAGACACAGTATATATACATCTCCCTGAAAGGCACATACAACACCACCACAAGTCATTGCACGAAAAATCATTGATTAGTTTAATTTGCATAGTTTCATGTGCTTGCCATAAATTGATAAAAGTTCACGAAGAATCAGGAATATACCGAATATAAGGCATAATTTAATCGGGAAATACCTGTATGAACTATATGGAGGAAGGTAACTGATTATGTATTTACATCCCATTTATTTTAACTGAAGCTGTACTAAAACCAAACATATTTAGTGATGGTGTTCTTCCACTTGGAGCCGCCAGTTAGGCAAAAGAGCCCAAAAACAATAAATAGGCTTAGGAAGAGAAACTGGCTGATGTGATATTGCAAAGAAAGCTTAGTTTGCACTTGATAAAGCTTCTAATTAATAATAATAATAATAATAATAATAATAATAATAATAATAATAATAATAATAATAATAATAATAATAATAATAATAATAATAATAATAATAATAATAATAATAATAATAATAATAATAATTTTATTCGGAAAACTACCCCTTTACAGCGGGGGCATCAATGGAACGGGGTTTATTCCATGATGCGTGCAAGTATATTACAATAAGCCGTCTATATTACAAAGTAAAGATTTGTGTGTGGTAGGGCTGTATCTACGTTCAGCATTGAGCCGTACGTGGAACAACATCCATTTACCATTTGAAATTTACTTCTTACATGCACATGCAACCATCAATAGGCTTCTCATAGCTCTATGTATATATACATATATATTGTCCATTACATTCTTTTGACAAATTAACATTCCCTTAACACTAATCACACATACATTTTGGATGCTACCTCTTCAAAATACCAAATCGCGAATTCCGCACCCAATGCCAATGGTTTGTAAATAAATAAATAAATAAATAAATAAATAAATAAATAAATAAATAAATAAATAAATAAATAAATAAATAGATAAATAAATAAATAAATAAATAAATAATTTTATTAGGAAAACTACCCCTTTAAAACGGGGGCATCGATGGAACAGGGTTTATTCCATGATGCGTTCAAGTATCTTACCCATTTAAAGTTTGCTTTCAACCGGTGTAAACAATCATCAATATCATAATTTTTGTCCCCCGCGCTAAAACTAGAGATAAACCACTCATTGGCAGAAAACTCTAGAAAGGGTAAGGAGAAGTACATCGTGCACTTTTGGTTTACAATGTAGAAAATAAATGTTTATCATCGTCAAATTTACTATGTATAAAATTAAAGTACACTTCAAAATAGATAAAACTTATATACAATATAGGAGCTCCATTTAAAATCTATGGAATCTGCACCTTACAAGGAACTGTACAACTCTATTTCTTTACTGTGAACAGGTACAGTTGGAGATATATATACATATATATATATATATATATATATATATATATATATATATATATATATATATATATATATATATATATATATATATATATATATATATATATGAACAGGTACAGTTGGATATATATATATATATATATATATATATATATATATATATATATATATATATATATATATATAATATATATATATATATATATATATATATATACACACACATTAGCTTATATATCACAGTTAATTTTTAAGAATCTACACAGAAATGTCACAGGCAGCACCTTCAAGAGCTACCATACGGCAACGCCATGCTTCTTTTAGGATAGTTTTACAAGCACTGTCAAATATATCATTAACAGCATGGTCATAATTGAATGATATTCCAAACAGTAGCGTAAATTTCGTATTTAAGGAAGAGCGAGTAAAATGTTCCCATACATGGGTATAACCATGTTCCAACAGGCATTTTTTCCAAATTTCGCCAAATCTTAATTCTTAATTCCTTGGAGTGTTCACATGTGAAAGTGAAATGAAATAAATCTTCTATACCTTGATTACATAGTTTACAAATTCCGTTGGACAAATTCCATCTCTGTAATGTTTCTTCCAATCCTAGACATCCGGTTCTAGATCATAAATTTTAGTCTAGTGCCCTTGAAGTCATTTACCTGGAACATGTATCCTTCCCCATGCGTGGAATACTTAATCAATTTGTAATATGACAAGGAGGACATTTCATCGATATCTTTAAAAAAAGTCATATACGTAGTTTTGCGTGGACAACTTACAAAAAGGATAGATCCAGTCACCAGCATCTCTACAATTTACATTATCTAATCCAGCCTCGGACAAGATTGTGGATATCTGTGACATGTATGGCCAGCAAGATTTATGACCGGAGTGAAAATTTGTTTCTAAATCACAAAGTACTCGATTACACAGTCTGTTTGCTGGAATGTTGTACTTTACATGATAATAATATTTTACTCTCTGTTTATTCAAGATGGTTATCAGTGGTAGCCAGCCAAACTCCCCTAGTGTTGCCACCATTGCAGGGGTACCTCTTACTTGTAGAATAGCTCGTGCCACCGTGTACTGGAATGATCTTACAATACTTGTGTTTTCCTTTGTATTGTTAAACCATACTGCACTGCCATGTGAGAGTGAAGGCATTATTAGGCTTTTCCAGAGACTGTCACCAAACGTTACTCTATTTATATTGTCATGCGATGAGAGAATACTACATATATATCCATTTAAGGGGCTAAGTTTACCTTTCAAGTGTTGCTTTATGTGTGGAGAGTCTTGTAATGACTGGGCAAATATAATACCTAAATATTTATACATAGTGCATTCTTCAAGTGTCAACGTTCCCAAAACCATTTCCTTGTCATATCCATTTTTTACCTATTACCATAGCTTTTGATTTTGTGTCATTAAATTTCATTCCCCGTTTTATAGCAAATCTATGTGCAATATTAAGCATTTCCTGTAGTTGTTTATCATCATTTGCCATCAGAACAATGTCATCTGCATAAAGTAAGGCGGGAATAAGTTCATCATGATAGGTTATTCCTAACCTCTGCTCATTAAGCATAAAGAGTAGATCATTCATGACAATAGAAAATAGCGTGGGTGATAGAATGCATCCTTGTTTCACACCATTAACACTTTCGTACCAATTACTTTCAAAAGGACCAAATATAACTTTGTTTTCCACCTTCTCGTACAATCTATGTACTAATCGCCATGTTTTACCTTGAATTCCACTATTCCACGGTTCGCACATCATCCGATTTCTGTTTACTGTATCAAAAGCTTTGCTGATATCAAGAAATGCTAACCATGTTTTTCTTTTCTGTCCTTTCTTAAACTACATAGACCTTTGAGACTAAAGTAGTGATCTTCTAACCTACGACCTTGTCTATATGCACCTTGCAGTTCACCAAAGGTTTCCTGTTCCTCATAGAAAGACATCATTTGTGTTTCAAGCATGGATGCAAACACTTTATATACATTAGAAGTAATTGTAATTCCTCTATAATTGCTGAGTAGCTCTGGCTTACCGTCTTTATATATTGGTTCAATATAACCTTTTGACCAATCGTCTGGGAAGCTTTCTAGTATTTTACATAGCTTAAATATTTTCGCAAGTGAGTTAACAATTGCCTCACCGCCATGCTTTAAAAATTCGTTTGGTATAATATCGATACCACAGGCTTTACCGTTCTTTAGTTTGCTAATGGCATTCCAGGTAGTATTTTCATCTATTACCATATCTGTGAGGCCAGACATGTCTACCTTATCTCCGTCACAAGAAAGATGTTCCATCAAAGTATAGTTTAGGTCTTTATCACCTGTCAGTGACCCAGAACTTCCCAAATTTTCCCAATATGTACCTAATATTTCACTGATTCTCTTCGGATCGTTAATAATTTTGCTTTTGTCATTAGGGTCGCGGATTTTTAGGGGAGATCCATTATTTCCATTCAAACGTTTCAGCATTCGCCAATATGAACGTGTGTTTTTCGTTCCTTTTCTAGAATTTAAAGAGATAACTTTTATTTTATTTTGGACTTTAATGGTTTTAATTTTTTCGTGAACATCTCGCTTTCTACGCATATATTCTTGCCAAAGTTCTTGTAAAATTTCTAGGTCACAAGTATCTTTGCCTGCCCAATACCTGTAGAACCTATTTGCCGTTCTACGATTTTGAATGAGTTTCTTAGTTTCTTTGTCACACACATGCTTTTTATCGTCTTTTATTTCTTTTTAACTGACATGCAGAAAATAGGAAGCTAAAATTTAAGGAGCAAAGCATATCAAGAGCAACGTTTCTAGAATACAGCACAAGATTTGTTTAATAATGTATAAACTGTATAAAAAAAATGTTGGTTTTATTTTTACACTTTGGGAAAAATCTGATAACTTGACTTGTCAACACATAGAATGTGAGAAGGTACTCACAGCATGAACTATCGTCCGTTGTCAAATATAGGCAAATGTCCCTACGACGTGACCTGCCGATGTAAGGACTCACACTGTACACTGTACATACAATCACCGACCTTTTGCAATGAGAATTCGGCGATGTTTCTATCCAACTTTCTGCAGCCTGAACGACATTTTCTCTGGCATGTAAATGTGTCCTATTTACTTCTCTCAGAAGAGAAATGTTTTCGGCATTCCAGGTGATTATTGACGGTGGTTTTGCAGCAAAAGCATGGCATACCAATGAAATGTTTTTTTTCATAGCCTTAGATGGAACATTTTTTCCTCCGCACTCTGTATTACTGAGCACATTGCCATGTGCATCACGTATTTCAGGAGCTTTGGCAGGTACCACTAAAATGTACACATTTTCATAAGATATACAAAACATAAACAACCAACATCCAATTATGAGATGACAGAAAAACTGCCATAAACCTTTACCATAATGAGATTTTTTTATATGAATAATGTGTGTCACGTTTGGTTTGTTGCGCCGAGAACTGAATAATGACAATTTTATGTGTTAATGACAAACAACGTCTATTTAGCACATAGGTTAGTATTCTACCCCAACAGGGCATGTCAGGTATTCTACACGGTGGCAGCATGCAGAATAGCGTGCTTGACGTGTGCATAGTTTTTGGCAACTGTAAATAAGCAAAATTTCTCAGAAAACTGGCATCACCAATAAACTGAAAAAACTTCTTACCCTCAAAAAATCTCCAGGTCACATAAAACTCGTTAATTCATCTGCCATTTAACTACGGTTTCCTTGCGTGGGGTCATAAATTGGAAAGCTGAGTGAAAATTCAAAAGAAAGCTGTTTCCATTATGCATAATACTAATTACTATGCATATACTGAACCTCTATTTCAATCCAGAAACTTGCCTAAAGTAGGAGATAAGTGTACATTTCAAATTTCAAAATTCTATTTTATACATGAAAATGGCCGGCTTCCTGCTTACTTTTGTCAAATTCCAACTACTGGAACATGCCCTCCCCTTCCTACATGAACATGACACCCGAAAGGAATTATTTGGAATATGTACCCAACATGGTTTTGCACGAAAATATTTAAGACGTGAAATTATTTATATTTAAAGTGCAACACCTGGGGTTGTAAAACAGAGGGAATATGTCTCTAGTTATTTTGGTTTTTAAAACTATGCAAAGAAACATTTTGTTGATAATTACAAAATGTTTCGCAACATTCAAAATCGTTATATCTGTAATGAATATTGATTTATGGGCTCCTAAATGCTGTTTTGTTCACGGGTACGAAGTGTTTGGCCTACCAGTTACATGATCACTTTGATTTTATTCATCTGTAGTCAGTCCTATCAGTTATATGGTTACTTCGTTTTATACCATATGATTATTTGCATGCAGGGTGATGCACATGGCAGGGGTCTGTCAAAGATCTTAATGTGTGTCCCCCTGATCAAACTATATTTTTGTTCCGTTTATTTGACTATTGCTTGTTTGTTTACTATTTTATATGCTGTATGTACCAAGTGCTATTCTCTACTGATGTAATTTGGTGAAAAATATAAATCCTGAACCTGAATCCTGCTTCCTGTGACATTTAACATTTAAAACCAATGAATGGACCAGTTTTTGTAAATCCCCCATATATCTCCACTTGTAACAGGTGGGTACTAGTGGGTAGGTCACCTGTTACAGGTGGCACCTGCAAGCGACATGCTCCATTCAATGGTCAAATTCATATTAAAACATACCCACAAGAGTAAGGTATCCGCCGCCGCTGATGCTCGCTGTAGATTTTTCAAGTAAAATAACGCACGTATAGAGACCCTCATCTGATTCTTTGGGTTTCTCAATAGATATCTCGTGGTAACCCTTGTTTATATCTCCTCTCACAATTCTGTTCTTGAACAATTCCCCGGGACCGGAATGAGACGATGCCGCCGCTCCATAGTAGTAGGCCACCTCACCCTGCGGGTGGGTTCCTTTACGCCAAATTATGTGCGCTACTTTCGCAGTTGGTGGATCGAATGAACATCGCATGACGGCCTTCTTATCTATTGCCCCATACAGTTCTGTGACAGTAACTCGCAGTCCACCCACTTCAAAATTAAATGAAAAAGGTTACCACAGCCATTAAGGAATATGCATGGGGGGGGTTAACTCTTCTTTATTTCAAAAATTATACCAATGCTTACGCGTATTTTTTAAATACCAATAATCAAAGATGATCCACATTAATATCAATAATATACATAGAGTGGAATCTCCCTATTAGGACCACCTATGGGACTGGGAAAATGTAGTCTTTATAGAGGAGCGGTTATAATTTGGGGTAAAATTTAAACATGGATAAATTAACATGGGACTAAATTGGTGCTCTTAATAAAGAAACGGTCTCCCTATGGAGATGGTCTTAATCGGAGATTCCACTGTAGTTCAAATCGTCATGTTTGAGCAGGAAGAGGTGTAATAACTTAAGACAAACCGCAATGCTCTTTCCTGATTTTTTTTCCTCATTTTTGTCGTATCAGCTTGATTACATAGGTGCCACACTAAAGGACAGTAATTAAAGTTGGATGAGATAAACCCATTAAATGTCTGCATTTTTTCTTTTTCACTCAAAATTCTGGAGAATCTTTTTAAGACACTTATTTGCTTGGAAGCCTGCTTACACAAGTATGATGCATGATCACGAGACTTAAGCTAATCATCTATATAAGCACCGAGCAGTTTAACGGATTTTTCTGGCCTTATATTGATAGCATCTGTTTCAAAGTAAAAGTCATGAGGGCAATATGTAGCGTTTGGCATGAGTAACATAGACCGGAATTTGTCAGCATTTGCTTTCATTTTATTTTCTTCAAACCATTTAACACCAATTTCTGCAGCACGCTCTAAAGTATTTTTTTTTTTTTTTTTTTTTTTTTTTTTTTTTTTTTTTTTGCACTTTGCAAGTCTTTATCATGGGTGGACAGTGTTATGACTTCTACATAATTATATAAACTGGCTTTACCTTCGATCCAGTAGAGGAAATCATTCATAAAAATATTGAAGAGCACAGGTCCAAGAACGCTACCTTGGGCCACGCCTCTTACGATATTTGTCCACTCCACTCACTAAAAACTCCCCCATACTTAACTCTTTGTTGTCTTCCAGATAAGTAGCTGCCAATGAGATTACAAGCATTTGTCGACATTCCATAAGATTCCAATTTTCTTACAAAGAGGTCATGGGGAAGGCGGTCAAATCCCTTGGACAGGTTCATTGGGATTACCCCTATAATTTCATGATTGTCAAGAGCTAGTTTCCAATCTTCTATTATTTTTATTAACAGACTTTGGCAGTTGTATCCTTTGCCAAAAGCACAGAACAATTCGATATATCATTGAAAAAATATGTTATTTGTTCATCTAAGAGACCTTCTTCATATTTACCATCTCTGTCAGGGAAGGAGACAGTACTCCAGCACCAATTAAGAAGTTTTGGTGGGATGTTATCAGGACCTGTAGCCTTTTACTTATTTATTTTTGAGAGCCATTTGGACACTTGTTCTTCATCAACCAACTTAAATTCAAATCTTAGTTGACTGTCATTCATCTTCTCATGTATGACATTAACATTTGAATGAGAAGTCTTACCGTCGCCAGAAGGTGAGCTAAGATAAGAGTCGGTCGCATTTTGCTCGGACATAGACTTCAATTTATATTCAGGAACTATAATGTAATGCCATCTTACTGGCATTTATCCAAAGTTATACCTTCATTGGTTGACCACAGGAACAATTCACACATTAGAAATCGCAGCACCAGCGACATGTACATATTGGACTTGAAAATTAGAACTTGTGTGTTTTCTGTATTGGTGTCTGAAAAGTAAAACCCATGTTTACTTAAATTGTGTTTTCAACAAGGTTGAAGTATACATGTACGATTCCTTAGGTGTTATAAAAGAAAAAAATCTTTCTTTCGTCCTTTTTCTTTCTTTCTTTCTTTCTTTCTTTCTTTCTTTCTTTTTCTTTCTTCCTTTCTTTCTTCCTTTCTTTCTTCCTTTCTTTCTTTCTTCCTTTAACCATACGAAAAGCGATAGTGACAGGTACATTTCACCAATGTTAAAACGCAAAAGCTAATCAGAGAGTCACAGGGTTACAAATAACAGAATTTGGAGTAAGAGACAGCGTGAAAAAGTAAAAGTGAAAACTCATAACCACATGAAGGCGCTCACGAGCGAGCAACTGAACATTCAACAGGTAATTTTAATACCAAAATATGCACCCAACTCGCAGCTGACCTCGCATCGTGAAGTGACACTATTCCACGCCCGGTAGGCTACGTAACCTGCTGATTGTGGATCAGGTCAGTTGAGGGCATCATACAAAGTCAAATGTAAAAACAGCTTGTACTGGTCTAGTTCTAGGGGCTAGTTCTTGACGTATCTTTTTTAAGGGAATTCTACCCTTCATTAATTCATTTATGGGGATAAGATACTGCATGAATGATTGTTTCTTCAAATTACTATACGAGTAACCGTTGCCTGCTTGTATGAAAACTGAAAAATGAAATAGATATTACCCGAACAGTGTTAGAGAGACCACGCGTACCTGCTTTGCTCGTCTTCAATAACCACACAGAGATAACTGGACGAAGTAAATAGAAATGAATAATTCCTTCACCGATCTATAAAATACACTCTGATCAGCATTACGGGTCTTCCTAAGTTAATAACGATCGATACTGGATCTAGTTTTCATACAATGATTTAAACATTGACAGACACCAATCCAAAACACTTGATACATGGTGTTTTGCGAACAGTGTCTAAACCTGCCTAAAGACATTGCTGTTTTGGGGCAATGTGTTGCCTTTTGCTGAATGCTAACTGGGATCGGTGTATCTAGCAACTTTTATCCACAATTTTTCGAAAATGACACATACAAATAGACTAATAGCGCCGCACACACTGTTGTTCATAAATTAACGTGGCATCTGCGGAGCAATACGCTCAGCCTCGGTTTCACGCTTCACACGTTCATGTCTTTCCTTTACGTCGACTGTTGGGGCCATGTTGGGTTTTCTCCTGCTACACATCTGCCAGTAATACTACACGTAGCTGTGTCAATGGCTGATCGATCGAAAAAGTCTACACATTTTAGTTTATACCGACCAAGAAAAAAACATATTGGAGTTGCCCGGGACGTCAAGAACAGCAAGGGCAATTGATTGATTGATTGATTGATTGATTGATTGATTGATTGATTGATTGATTGATTGCTTGAGGATTGGATTTTACAAACTAAACTGGAAAAAAACAGCAAACTTATACCATCAGAGTCCCATTAATAAATTATTTTAGTATCAGGACCAAACATTAGGATGAAGAATTCTGACTCTTTTGAAGGCAAATACAAGGACAGTAAGATAATACTCAGTCACTCATATGTGCTTTATTAAAACATAATACGACGTGCATATGTATGAATGGTTCAGATGAGTAATCTTTCAGTTTGAATCGACGGGGCATCAGATTATAAGCTACTTGAAACAAGAACAAGCATGCAGAAATCACACCTAAAACGCAAGGGAAATTCTTCGATGCTTGAACTATATTGTTGTGCATTCTAACTAATTATTTATAAGTGCCTGAACTGGCCAGTATAGACCACGTAACCCAGCAGGGTTTTTTCTGGGGGGGGGGGGTGTTTGTTTTTGTTTTGTTTTGTTTTGATTTGTTTTCTTAATTTCTTTTCTCCATCACCTACCACCGAAAAGATGCCTACAGGAGGGCCTCTCAGAGTGCAGGAGGGATTTAATATTCGGTATTTTATAAAATTTTGACCAATATACGGATTTCAGAAAATTTCAGCTTGTTCGATAATATAACGTGAAACCGGACATACTTATGTGTATTCGATAAAACAGCGTTAAATCGGGGATAAACGTTGTGATAACAAACACTAATTTAGAGAAAACTGTGATAAAAAAAAAATAGGCAATATTCAGTACAAGTCGATTTCTTTTGATATATTTTGGGTAAAATCGTTTTAACGATATGCATAAATTTCCCTTTCATTCCATAACGAGTAAAATTTCCACACTGAAATAAGTTTTCATATAAATAACCCATAATTTATTGGATAGTGGGTTATGACGTCCTCTTGCAGATCATGATTCACATCATTGTATTAATCTTTATTCAAATCATATCAGTAATAATGGGCTTTTACAATGTCTATTCACTGGCCACTAATTACAACTTCGACAACTTAGATACTTTATTTTTTCACAAACTAGTCATCGCCGGTTCTTCACAAGCTTTCCTTATGTGCTTTTACAAGAGTTCCTCCCTGGAGAACTTCAGATTCGTAAATGGTTTCATACGCCGAGTATAATACTCGTTGACCATTTTCAGATTATAACCGAATGTCAGGTCATTGATCAAGAAATAACATATTGCTAGTGGTTCCCCAAAGTCGCCTCGATAAGGTTCACTTCGTACAACCTAAAAAAAGTGGTATGGTTGTTCAGGCATATGTTAAATATGGTGACGCGGTGGTGGGCACTTTCATGTCATATTGTCTAAAAACTGTTGTAAGCCTGAAATGACCTCCTTCCCCCATGTTTGCATATTGAACGGTAATTCTAATTTTTAAATTTGGAAAAGCATTTTAGATATTCTCATGAACGAAGAGAAACAGTGTTCAAGATAGGCAGAATCTGTAAAAGGGGATTCCCCTTCGTCAACCTAGTGTCGACCTATATTTAGCCATGTTTACTTATTTTTTTTCTCCCCCTTTCAGCCATGTTTACTTATTTTTTTTCTCCCCCCCCCCCCTATAAAAACGTGCCTGGATTGCGACACAAATATACTACAACTTAGAGTAAACGGTTTGACAATGTACTTACAAGAGTACCGGTACCTGTATCATGGACGTACAAGGCGCCCTCCCCTTTTCCACGTTCATGCTTTTATTAGACGGCCTTCAGGTATGAAAGAGTACTTGCATTAGGTGATAGTAATAGCTTTTTTTGGGGGGGGGGGGGAGGGTAAGGAGTGTCTTTTATTTGTTTTACTTTAATATTTACAGTTGTTTATTTTCGTAATGGCCGTGTTTGGGGGTATATTTGTTTTGTTTGTTTGTTTGTTTGTTTGTTCGTTTGTTTGTTTGTTTGTTTTCGGAGATTGTGAATAAGCTCGTTTGTGAACAATACGGTAATGCTGCTACTGCAAGGCCCTTTTGGCATTTTTTTTACTCCGTTTCTGATCCTGGAAAATCTAAAAATAATACTATAACCGTAAACAATGTCTTTTTGTGCGTCTTTTCTTTCTTTCCTTTCATTCTTTCATTCACTCTTTTTTTCTACCGTGTTCCTTTTTCACCAAATGTATGGTGTGACGCAAAATGCGACAAGAATCTATAAATCAATTAAGATGTCTTTCGTGAACACTTTTTCTTTCAACCATGGGCTTTCTCTCTGCGTCAGCACCAAGATTGCCTGGGGTAAAGTTGCCGACTTGGTCCTAAAAACAGGACTGATGGCTTTATGAATCACTCTTGCTACAGGCACAAAAATAATATTTCTGTTTCTGCTGGGGGGGGGGGGGGTACAAGTTATAGCTGCCCCCCCCCCCCCCCCCGTCCTATTTTTGGTCTGGTGGTTTGCGGTGACCTGCTCACTTTTTCGGTGTAACAATTAAATACCTTTGCACCAACATTTCTCTCTTTTCTAAATAAGAATAGCACTACAAATATCTATATTCGTTTTCAAATTCTGCCTGGGTCTGTTTTTCTTTGATGTAAATGATTTGTAATAATATTAAACTGACATATTTCATACCGATTTTCTACTTTTTGTGCATGCCAAAATGCCTGTTCCGGCGTTTAGCTACCACAGGGTCCTCCATTATCGTCCATAACACGCTTCCATTTCATTCTTATATTAATGCAGTTGTGACCACAATGTTCCCGGCCTGAGCACTAAGCTTGACCACCAGTACCGACATGTAGACATGACCACAGAAAATCCACAATATTCCCGAGGTGCACATGATCAAACTGTTTCTGGCTGCAGTAGTGACCACAATATTCTCGATATATAGAGTTGATTCCTCAAATGCTAGGGACAGACAGAAAATTCTCAAAATCAAAATATTCTATTAAATTTTATATCAATGGAACAAGCAAGTCATGCAGATTTCATAACTGGTCATTTTGTCTTTCTATGTTAATATCTGAAAAAGTTATGCAATTTCTAATATTGCAGAGTTGGGGAGTTGGACACCAGTCAGCTGCACAGAGGTGTTGGGTCCAGATCTGTAACCCAGTTTCCAGTGCTCACTGTGTCACGGTCCAGCGCACATCCTCTTAGCATGCAGGGCTTTCTTGTTTCTTTGGGGCCAATTTCATTTCATGGGGCAAATAAAGCATATAAACAACAATAAGCACATGCAAATCATTTCTGGGGTTCTTTCATAACTTATTCGTAAATACCTTATAGTACTGAAAAGTTATTTTTCAAAATTTTGCACATCAACGTCCGTTCAACACAATATCAAGATGATGGTTGAACTCATTTTTTTTTTGTAGAGAAATGTTTTGTTGTAAAATAATGCTTGTAAAACACAATAAGCTAAATACAAATCCTTGTGGGGTTGCTATTTCAATTAAAATATCCACACAAATTATTTGAATTTTAATGCAAATTTTAATCTTGGTTAGTGGGATAGTATACATATGTAGGGAGCAAAACTCAAATTTGGCAAGAGACTTGTAGACATTTCATTACTAGCCCATTACAATGAAACCTCATTATAATGACACCATCTGTCCCGTGAAAATTTGCCAGATAAATGAATAACATAGTATAGAAAATTAATTTCTGTCCCGTACAGGGTGTGGTTAAGTGAATATGTCAGACATTTGGGTATCGTTATTATGAGTTCTCCCCATATAGAAATTGAAGGAATCCAGATGGTTAACTTAACATGCAAGATATATTTGATATTTATGTAAAGTGAACTGTTCCCCAATACATGTAGTTGTCAATGGCAATTTATATTCATTTCAATAGCATTTTATGTACACTTAAATAATAATGTTCTCTGATTTCTCTTGACAGTCCATATTCAAGTTCCAGTGCAGGTTTCTGTGCTGTGGCACCACATGTACTTATCACAAAACATATAGCATTGTTGAAATAAATATGATTGTTAAACAAAAAATGTAAATTTTTGACTAATGTAAACAAAAATACAAGTGGAAAAGAAGATTTGCTGCAAAGCGTTTCATAATGCCGTTTTACACAAATGTACTATGCAAAGGGTAACTTGATCCTGTTCTTCGTCTGATCAATTGTATATTCATTTGTTTCCAGGTCCAGGAAAGTCACTAAGTCGCCATTTTTCAAGTCTGTGATAAGTTCGTCCAATTCCAAGTAGCTGGGTTCTCCTTCAGTTTCGCCTTCCTCGCATAAAACAGTGACCTCTACAATATCACCACTACTTAATATCTTTCCTATTACCCTATGGTTCCAGTGTTCCAAAGTGCTGTTGTCAACCCAGTGGTGAGACACTGCTCAGTCTCCCAGCAAACTTGTATTGCACAAGCATTCTTTAATCTTCTCTGCATCTGTGTCTATATATCCTGAGAGCCAGCAGTAATAAGCGTGGTTAAATTTGCTTTCAGCTGTGTAACAGTCAGCTGTCTTTTCTTTGCTGAAAAAGCAAACACTGTCATGTCATCATATCTTTGTCCAAGTAGTACTTTGCGCACTTTAATTTGTGTTTTAGTGCTGATTTCTGTTGTGAATCACGTTTAAGCTTACCTACTTCAGAGTTCATCTGGTCAGCAGTGACCCAGAGCCCTCCAACAGGTATTAATCCATGAATAAGATTTTTGCTGACCACACGCTTTCTGTCTTCTCTCTTTGTCATTTCTTCCTGTTTCTGCTGTAGGATTTGAACACGAGATTCCCTAATCTGTCTGGATCTTTGGCGACTATCTATCATTGCTTTGGGGGCTAGTTTCCTTGCCATGTCTATGGCTTCTGTTCTAAAGTTCTCAGTCTGTTCCTCAAACCACGAAGAGGTCTTGTTTGACAGGGCACATATCTTACTTTCGTAGTAATCCATAGACGCATTAGGAGCACGTTTAATTGCAGCATCCAGTTTCAAAAAAATCCGCTCACCACTGATGTTGTTTGCTGTGCAGGTGGCAGCCTGTATCTGCAGTTCACTGGAAGGACTGTGATGGATGCCTCCTGGCAACTGGTCAGCCAATTGATGATTACATACCTGCAGGAGAGCCTTGCTCATCTTTTTTCCAAGATGTCTTTTACCTTGTCATCTCTGGATGTGGGCAAGATTAACTTGGCAAACACAACATCTCTCTCATTATCAGATTGACCAGGATCTGTCACCAACATGCCATCTCCTGTAAGTAGCGATGTGGCATCATTGTTCAACTCAAAAAGCTTTCTGACTGCCTGCGTGTAGAAGCCACTCAGCTCGAGTACTGGTCTTTCAGCCATGCAGAACTACAACCAGGATCCAGTCAATTGTTTGCCCAGCAGACCAGGTGCACGACAGCCGTCTATCACTACATCACATGACAAGCCAACATGTATAGCTTGGATCAGATGGTTTGCTTTTCCCCACACTTTGTTGATAAAGTCGAGTATTGCCTCCTTGTGATAGTAAATGGCACCTCCATTGCAGAAAAGCACGTGGAAACGTTGGACGACATAGTACTCTACCAAGTTACCCTCCATGTCCATCATTGACAAATATTCCCTGATCTCTGCCAGGCAACCAGGCCCTTCCTTGTGAAATAATTTTGCTATAGCAAATGTGGCAGACTGGGTCAGAGATTGGCTGCTATGAACAAAGCTTTTCACTACAGCTCCACTATCCTGCTTAACAGTCCTCAAAACTTTATCTGCTACTTTAGTAAAAGTGTCCAATGGGTGCATACCGCAAAAGAAATTGTTCCAGTTCTCCTGGTTATCCGTTTTGAGGTCACGTAACTGTTGATTTGCTCTTTGGTTAACTACGTGCCTGTCATTCATAGTATTGGTAATATTGTTTAAAATGTGTTGACTTGAGTCTGTGACACTGTATGCTGCATTTGTTGAGCCTGCAGTCATAAAATACGGGTAGAAATGCTGAAAACATGTTTGTGCACTTTTTAGTGCATGCTTTATGTGCAGGTTAAACTTTTATAATATTGAATATATACATGTACTGTATATATTTCAATATGTGCTGAAAGAGATGCTATTCGTACACTTAACTAAAATGCCTGAAAAATTACAAGAAAACCTGAAATTTCAAACCATAAAATAAATAAACTTTATATTTTAACAATACACATATCATTTTTTCTTCGTAAATCACATCCCTGTGTTAAAGCTCACAAACTGCCAAGCACATGTTTTTTTCTGTAACACTGATAATAAACAAAAATGTACATGTATGTACACTTAGGTTTACTTACATAGCATAACAGTGGACCAGTCCTTATGCATAGCTGGAGCAGGTGAGATTCATCAATGTCATACAAATTAAAAATATTAAATTCCAGCAGACAAAGTGAACTTATCTACAATATTTAAATATCATCATCTGTCATGTCAGACAGTTTGATCTAAAACTTGAAAGCCAACGATATGTTTATGTGCAATATGGCGCCAGGAAGTGACAATGCACTCAAGGCATGCTGGGAAAATCCTTGCTAAATTCAAAGCTATGTGCTTCTCTACACTTTGAAATTTGCAAAGATATTGAGCCACAAAGTTTCTGATATAGACTTAGAAAATTTAAGGTATATCCACAGAGTTTCTGGGATTTGAAATTGACATTTCTTGGTCTTCCATAGAGTTCCAAGTTTAGACTTAAAAAATTTTATTGCTTATCGATGGAGTTCTCGGTATCATAATTTTGAAAACACAGAAAGAGCCACAAAGTTCTCCGATTAGACTTAGACATTTTATTGCTGTCCTCTAAATTCCATGGAGTTTCACGGAGTTTGACATTTCTAGGAGATGCCGAGAGTTTTCGGGCTAGACTCAGAAAATCCATGGTTATCCACAGAGTTCCTGACTTGATTCTGAAAATTTATAAGAGCAACAGGGTTCCCAGGTTATACTATAAAAAATTGTTGCCCACAGCATGTATTTTGAACATGCGTAAAAAGACACAGAGTTTCCGGGTTTGACTTGTGATAATTTGGGAGGATCCACAGAGTTCCCGGGATAGACTTGTGAAAAATTGTAAAAACTCTCTGAGTCCACAATATTCCCACCATAAAACTTTGACCTTCCACAGTGTTTCAACTATGTATTCAACATGATCCACAATGTTTCTGCCATTGCCACATTATTTCTGCTATGCGTCCACATTAAAACCAAAATATTTTCTTAATTTTCCACAATCCCGGGTTCCACAATGATTCCGCCATATTTTCCAAATATTCCCGTGATTTATTTCAGTAAGGGAATACAGAAAGACTTTCTGCCATATATATACAATAAATTTGGGTTCATATATCACATTATTTCCCTGATATATCGACTGTAAACAATTTTAACCAATTTGGTGTATTTTGCTTGCACATTCACCAGCTCACAGCCACAGGGTAAACCATAGACATGGGCCAGCCTAGCACCTCACACCATAGGTGCTCACAATGCCAATATTCTGTGGTAAACTTCAAGTATTCATCACTTCTTATCACAATTATTGCTTGAGTTTTACTTTTCCAGTAAATCATTACATATATTTATTAGTGGAACTGAAAATTATTTTCATAACACTCCGTAGTTTTTCGAAACATTGAAGCCAGTAACGAAGTGTATTTATTAATGGAACTCAAAATTATTTTTTTACCAATCTGTTTGTTTTCAAAACATTGAAGCCGGTAAACAATTGATGATGTCACGGAGGGGATTCTTCGACTATGCACATATCCACATGCGTGAGGAAGCCTCTCCCTGACATCATCATGGCACTATCATGGGCCTTTCCATGTTTTCCTCCCACAGTCTGCTTTCATACTACCTGTATTCCTGAAGATCTTTCCTTTGCCTTTGCTGTACACTGTAAATATGGTCAACTTACATTCACAGATAAATCCACTAGATACCCAGGTGTATTTTGTGAGACGGTATTCCATTTGAGTTCTTTAACCACGTCATTGCGAGTAAATATAAGAAATTACACTACCATACTAGAGCCAAGTGGGGAAAATTAAACATTCCAGTGACATCTTCCTCCCTAAATTTAATATTAGGAGTGCCTAATGTCAAAAAACTGTGATACAATTGGTCGCTTGTAGTAAAAGTGGGAATGTGAGGTATAAAACCTGGCTTATCCCCACAGGTTGCTCTCTTTGGCACATTGCAGGGGAATCAGTTTTGTGTGCAGACGTGTGACTACACTGATACATTGAGTTTTGTGTACGGACGTGTAACTACACTGATACATTGTTATGAACCAACCAGTCCTGATAGCCAGTGTTTTTCACTACATTCATGGATGTGCAGTCCACGAGGCCAGTAAACATGGTACCGGCAAAGCTTCCGGAATCAAGTTGATTGCTGCAGTGCAAGGCAGGCATTGGTACCAAACGTATATTTTTTCATACAAGTTTTGGCTTATATAGGGAGGGTAGACCATTTTAAACCAATTTTGTGCATGGTCTGCATGTCTGGCAGTTGACCGTTTACCCTAACCAGCATGTGCTGGGCATGGCACCCTGTGTGGCATTCTCATTGCCACATTCTTCACTGTTTTGTGCGTTACAATATTTATCACTTTGACATATTGTTGCTAAACTTGCTTATGTGCTTGATTCTGCCATTTAATTATCACCGTTAATTAACTGGGTGCCTCGTGGCAGACAGGACTTCACAGGAGCACATGTACAGCAAAAGTGCAAATTTGGTGGATGTTGACAGTGTTGTGTTAAACATTCACCCTTCTTGGCCTGCAGTCTTGGCACATATCCGCAACCCTCCAAATAAAGAATTAAAAAAAGCTATACCACTGCAATCAAAATCTCAAAGGTGTCCAATTTTTTTATAAATAAATTTGATTTGCTGTTCACCTTTTTCTTAATTACCAGTTTGGGTCCTCAAGTCTATATACACCTTTATCAAAGAGTATGTTAACATAGACCCCTACATGACAGAAATTATCCACAAAATAGCGAGACTTTGCTTTTAGTTCCTTGGCCCATTTCAAGACATACTTTATTCATTCAATGTCACAGTTATTTAAAGATTGTTATCTTCAGCAACTTAATGCTGATGTATCCGCATGCAACATTTCCCTTTAAAAATGACTGTGATTGGTCCCCCATTATATCATGGACCTATAAATGAGGTAGATCCATGGTATGGCTACATGCGTACGTGACAACGGGACGAGTTGTTAAAAGTAACTTTTGAAGGATTGTCAGTGACAATTCCTTCCTTTTAATCTCTGCACAGCTTATGCAATCACGTACATTAGTTAGCTAACATTACCTCTAGACCACCATTGCCAAGGCCTTCGTGTCTGGCCAAATCCAACACAGGTGAGTTGGGGTGTGCACTCAATTGTTCCCAAAAACATCAAGGTTCCGGTGGCACTATCATTCGGTTCCTGTTGGACCTGGTGATGAATATTGGTGGGCATGCTCCCTTGCACTTCCTTCCTCCTTAATATTTTCTGGAAACTCAAGAGAGCCAGCCTAAACATCAAGACAGTTGATTGGAAATTGTCACCACCACAGAGGTCAGCTTCCAATGTTAAGAGACTATGTGTGAGTGCCCAACCCCAGCCCCAAGAGGGAACAGTCTGTGAGGACCATAATCAGAACTTTCGCTGTCTTTCATAGACTGACCCATGATGCCATTTTTTTCTCTCAGATCATCGTTGCAGTAGCAGTATCAATCAAACATCTGTATGGAAATTAACTAAGTCAACAACCAACATAATCAATCATAACAATTGCGGAAACCAAGCTATAAGAGGTGGTGGTAAATTTGAGCCCAGAGCACCTGACAATGCAATGATTTTCAGTGTTCTAATCACCCTAATCCAGACGGGAACCAAACTGGAAAAGATCCCTGACTGGCAATTTGACAGATCATCTAGAAGAACCATTGATGGATCCTTAGGAGGTCAGTGCAGGCTTGGAACTGCAGCAAAATGGATTTGTAGGAAGACCAGGACCTTAGGAGGCATCAACTTGAACTTGAGGAAGCATCATCAGGTCCAGGTCCTTGCTTATGTGGACAACAAACTGAATGTCCTTTGACACCTGAATCCAATTCAGACCAGATCAGCCAGTGACCCAGGTACATATGGAGGTGCACACCATGGTAATGTGCCACCTGTACTCCCACTCTCACAATCTGGGAGAAACACAGATGGGTCCACTGGAAAGGTACCTTGACTGGCTGCTGCAATGTTTGAGATATGGTAGTAGGCATCCTTCATGTCTATAGAAGTGGTCCATTTCCCTCCTGTAGAGCTGCTGAGCTACTTCTTGCCTCATGAAATGGTCCATCCAAAGGAACTTGTTCAGATCTATTATCTCAACTGTAGGACATCAAACACCATGCTTCATCAGGATGAGACAGATACAGCAGTAGAATCTGGGTGAAGCAGGATTCTGCACTCGTTCTATGGCTCCCTTGTCCACCAGCTTCCACAGTGCCTTGTTTAGATGTTGCATAGTCTCTGGATCTTGGGACCAACCGAGATCTATGAGGGGCCAGGACAAGAGAGGAAGACCAGTCACTTGGAAGAGAAGTATGAAGTCATACTCACTACAACGATCCATTGTAAAACATTCCCAATTTGTAGCATAGTTGACCAGCCTTGTGCAAACCAACCAGAAGGAGAATTGACCAGGCAGTGGTTGTCAGTGCATTGTGCCCAAAGTGTGCTGACAAAAGCTGTTGACCTGGACTGTTATACTCTATGTAACTACAGGCATGCTGCTACTTGAATGAAAGGTCTTTTTACATGGAATATGAATCTAACACCCTTATCATAATTCAGAGCAGTTCACTGTAAGTAGTTCAGCTTAAGTTGCAGCTGGCACTGAAACAGTTAAAGGATGTGGCCAAGCAATGTTGAGAGGGACTTAGAATATTGTTCTCGTTTCTTTGGTTTCCATCCCAAGGCAGGGGTCAGTTTGTATGGACCCTTGCAATCAGCCATATTTTTTGCCACTTGGGTTTTGACTGATATGAGAATTTTTCCTTATGGTAAGCTGGTTTGTTAATTCTCTGCTCCAGCAGTGCTTCTTCCAGTGCTTTATCAGATCCCTGTATAATGACAGGGTAATCTTAGGCTCAGGTAGAAGGGACCCTCACTTGAGGGTCTTGGGCTCACTGTGAGGGGGTATTCTCATTTTGAAAACACCTGACACCTCCTGATTCTTCCCTGACACAAAGTCTGAGAGGAGTACTTCCACTTCCTTACACATCATCTTGGCATGCACTGGAAGGGCATCTAGATGACTGGGGTCCTCCTGAGGTTGCCAAATGGTAATACTGAAGGACACCCACATCCATTCCAGATTCAGCTGTTGTACTGAGAAAGGCCTTTCATGTCACATTCGCTTATATTTCTCATTGTGCTTGTGCTTCTGCATGCCCCATTATCTGCCAGCAGAGCATAATTTTTCCAGAAGTGTTGGGTCAGATGAGGACACCATCTGGTAGCAGTGCTCAGGTCTATCTTCTTCCTCCTTCTCTTCATCCAAACAGTTTGTAGAGGAAAGGACCTACTCTAGTGAAGGGAGCACAGAAAAATATCGGAAACCTACCTCAGAGTCAGAGGATAAAACAGGCAGTGCAAACAGTGTCAAAGGAAGAGCATAGTCCAAAAAGAGTGGTAAAGCCTCAAGATCAGTTTTCAATGACAAAAGTTCCTGGTACACCATAGAAACCACAGAAATAAAATCAGGTTTATGACATCGGGGTTCTGTGCCACTGCAATACAACTTCAGACTTTATTTCAGCTCCTGCCCCACTCACTACACTCACAGAACCATTAGCCAGGAGAGGATCCTGAAAAGGTTTCCCGGTTGGTTCTGTCACACATGCGAGTCCTACTAACTGTTAGTGACTATGCAGTTGGACATAGCATCCACCAGTGACTAACTGCTGTCAAAAGGGACATCATCACTAAGTTCTACCACTCTAGGAACCCTGTCAGAAACAGCCACTACCACCAGATATTTGTACCCTGTGGAACAAATATTTGTTCTATTCAAGATGGAATATTTGGCAATATTGGTTTTTCTCACAATTATTTGTTCCCTGATAATGCAGTTCAAACTTCTTAGGTAGTATCATATGTTACAAACAGAGGGGTAATAAATATGTGCAATGTTTAGTATTTTGATATCAGTGAGTATACTTGCCTCTCGACCTCTATCGCCTTGACCTCCGTGTCTGGGCTACAATGCCCGACACAATTCAGTTGGGTCTCAGTTCTAAAAAGACCTGTCGGTCCTGGTGGCGCCACCACTCAGTTTCTGTGGAACTGGGGGGGGGGGGACTTCTGGTGTGCATGCACCCTTATTCGTCCTTCCTCCTTATGATTGGTCAGTAGACATCACATGTGGAGTGAAAGCAGGGAGGTCGGGTAGGCCTCTCTGGTGGTCTATCGGTAAATATACTAATACTGAAATTACAAGAAATTTCATGTATTAGTTATCTAACATTACCTCTCAACACCATTGCTGACCAAATGCATTGGTAAGAGGGAGTAACAAAACATGCATACTGACACAACCACTGCAATTGACAGTCAGGGGGGGATTTACGGTTAGCGTGAGGAAGTGATGTCTGTTGGGAAAACTCACAGAGGTTCATGGATGTGAGGCCGCCAACAGCAGAATCCTGGCCCAAGCCTACAAACCCTCCTTCCTGACCAGAATGGGACTGCCAATGGACGCCCTGGCGATGCCTACCAACCTGAGAGCAGTCTGCCATAAGGGAGCTCCTGTCCATTTCCACTCTTCGGGTCCTGGCAAAGGTGGCCTCCTTTACAATGATCATCATGCAGGAAGTGCTTGGCAAACATTGTAGATGATCTCAGTGGCAATCCCAGAGGTTAATAACAACAGGAACATTCCTTAAGGCTTGCCAGGAGGCACTGAAGCCTCTCCCGTCATGAGCACTAGCAGAGACCTGCTTCAGGGCTAAAGGTCTGTTCAAAGCATTCTTAAAGGCCTTCAGAATGGTCAACTTAATCCACGATGAGATCATATTTTGGCAGACTTGTCCCTTTTGGGACTTACCCAGGGGCAAAAAGAGGGCAGACCTCTGACCTTAGGCACCATCCATGCAGGAGATATATACAATGCAGAGCTCTCACCGGACACAAGGCCCTTTCCTCAGCAGGTACAGCAGCATCCATGGCATGAATCATAAAACTCCTAAAGGCCTTAGATGGAACTTGAGCCACTTAGTTCTTTGCAAGAAGTGGGAGTGGTCAGGCAACCATTGGATTCGGTCATGCCTGAGTGTGGATCTCGTTTCTTCTAGCCCCAGAGGCAAGCATTAACAGAAAACAAGTTTTCTACATCAAGTACTTGACGTCCATGCTACAGGGGTCCTCTAGGCCCTCAAAATGCCACCTCTTCAGCATGAAGCAGACCAGCTGGAGGACCCACCATGGTAGGACCTGCTTATCAGCCAGTCTGTCTGTGGAGGAGGAGGCTACAAGTGCCGACAGATAAGGATCACTCCCTATGCGAATGTCTAGGATGTTCCCCAGGGCTGAGATGGTGGGCCACAACTCTTCCACAGTTCTTGAGCTCGTATGTGATGTCTGTGATGTGCAGAGACCATAGATGGGTTCTTCAACCAGAGCAACAGTCAGAAAACACCCTCCATCAAGCTGAGTATACCACTAAAGAAGAGTTTCTATGCCCTTCTGGCAATTTTATCTGCCTGTAATTCCAAGAAACCTTTGTCACACTTGTGCTGTTTGACAACTGCTAAGTGTGGAGGTTGAGCACTTTCAGGTTCCTGTGGAACACAGTCATTTGATCATATTGCAGTCATAGGAACAAACCTTCAGTGGCACCCTTGGAAGGATCTGCAAAAAGAGAAAGGCTTATGGCCCAAAGGTTTTTCCAGTCAATGGCTAGAGCATCCATCGCTAGAGCCTGGGGATCCGGGATAGGCAAATAAACCAGAAGTTTTGCATTTCCGCTTGTCACAAAAAGTCCATGTGTGGGGCACCCCATCTGGCCTACATGGCCTGGACAACCCATAGGTGGAGTGACACCTCTGTCCCAACCAGCTCACCTCTTCTCAAAAGTTGGTTGGCCACGACATTTTCTAGTCCTGGGACATGCCTCTTGTGTGTGCAGACATCCTGTTAAGATGATGTGTCTGGCTAAATCTGCCAGCTTTCCGGAGCATGTCCTGCCCTGCCAGTTGAGGCAGGCGATGGCAGTCCTGTTGTTGCACATAACAAGAATGTGATTGTGCCCCAATAGGTCCTGGAAGTGGGACAGTGCTAAGTGTATCACCTCCAGTTCCAACCAGTTTATGTGGTGGAACATGGCCTGCATCGGCCACAAGCCCAATGCTGTGCGGCCCTCCACTTGGGCTCTCCACCCGGACCAAGATGAGTCTGTGTACCTGGTGAGTTGTGCCTGAAATGGCAACGGTATCAACATCTGACCCGTCATGACGTTCTCCCACTTGGTAGACCAAATTAGATGCTGGTGGCCCACTGGGAACACCAGCACCTGTGCTTGGTAGCCCTGGTCCTTCGACCATCTGTCCTGGAGACCTTGCTGCAAAGGACGAAGGTGTAGGTGGCCCAGGCGGGCCTGGTAGTCCATCGAGGTCAGGGAGCCTATCAGGATTTGCCACTGCCAGGCCGGGCCAACCTTGAGATTCACAATCAGGCCTAAGCAGCTGCAAAGCTCCAGAATGGTCTGTGTGTGATGCAGTCAATCCAGCGCCACAGTGCCTGGATCAGCCAGACATCCAGGTTCACATAAATGCACACTGTGCTCTGGTGAAGATGCATAGCTACCTCCTGCATTGAACAGGTGAACACCAGAGGTGCCGTGGCAAGGCCAAACAGAAGCGCACTGAAATGGTAAACCTGGCCCAAGAATGCAAAGCAAATATACTTCCATTAAGTCTCCACAATGGGCACCTGGAAGAACACGTCATTGAGGTCTACTCCTGGGGCCACAGAGACACTGACTGTGGGGTCTCCATCCTGAAGGATGACATCTCTCAATACTCGTTCAGCGATGACAGGTCTATAACTGGGTGCAACCTGGAGACTAGGAAGAGTAGATTGTAGAACCCAGGCAATCTTGGATCTTCCACCCACTTTATGGCGTTCTTGCTCTGTAGCTTTAACACCACCTCTAGGAACGCCGATGCTTTGGGCTCCTTGTGGAGGCTTGCTTCTGTTTCTTTAGACTTGGAATCAGACTTGCTGATCTGGTATTTCGCAGCACACCTACGCCTTGCCCTCTCTTACTTCCTCTGGGACTGCTTGTAGAGCAGCCACTTGTCCCCAACCTAGCAAAAAAGCAAAAGAACACACCGGGGGCAAACTGCAGGCAACAAAAAACCATAACAGTGCTCTTGGTCATCCCACGCTGCCATGAAATGGTTCCGTGAGTCCATCTTCTGCCCTCTACGCAACAAGGGTGAAGGTGAAGTGGTCTCTGGCTCAACAACCACAGCATGCTGCCAAGCAGCCATTGCCTGTATGCCATTGTCCTCCGTCTGTGATTCGACCAGCCAGAAGCCTTCTTGGGGCAAAAGAGGTTTCTCTATCTTGCAAGAGACCAGAAATGCTCAGAAAACAAATTCTGCACTAGAGTTAAGTGAACACAGCAGTAAAACAGTTTTTCTGGGCCAAAGTCAACAAAGCTCCCAACTTCTATAGCAAGCCAGAAATGGTACCCATAGAGGGTAGGAAGAATACAGGAGCATGTGCACTGGAAGTCATCATCCCCCCCCCCCCCCCCACTGTGGCACCACTGGGACTGCTAGGTCTTTTTAGAACAATTGAGTCCAAACTCAATTGTGTCTGGCATTGTGACCCAGACCAGGAGGCTAATGGTGGTAGAGAGGTAACCTTTATGCACCATTTAAAAGGTGGACAATTTTGAAATACATGTACATGTAGTTTTGACATATACATACATGTATTACTGACCAAAGTACTGTGCATTGTACATTCACAAATTCATTGAATATAAATTTATATATATATATATATATATATATATATATATATATATATATATATATATATATCTGTGTGTATATATAATTGTTACAGAAGGGAGAGAACACTGTCAGCAGGTGGGAACAAATATTACTCAACAGTTTGCCTCAGAACATACACCTGGACCAAGACAGAAAATGGACACATCTTGACGCCCATTTATAAACAGCCTGTGACGCTGTCTGATCAACCAGAGTGAATGGAGCCTTGGACCAGACAGTCTTCATGTGCAAAACAGGATGAATCTCAGGAAGAGGAGATTCTTACAAAGCAAAAGTCAAACCTTCAGGCTACATGTCAGTCCCACACTGTGCTTGAAAAACATCTAGGTACATTTTTTTCACCAGTGTTCACATTTAGACAAACTTTTATGCATGAAAACTGGTTTTGCCGAGAAGCAAAATGCACAATAATGTTTGGCATAGTAATATCACTGAAAACAGCCAGAGTTATTACATTGTAGGTTATGCAAACAAAACAAGAGAACAAAATGGCATCATTGGATATTACAAGAACAGCAGCATACAATGTAGCATAGAATTTATGCTTTGCAAGCATATAGTTGCATCCTGTTGACTGAATGGCATATTTGGGATAGTTATGGTGGCATTGCCATTCAAAATTTCACTGGAAATGATGATGACAGAACTGAAGGAGTTAAAACTGTTGTTGAAGCAGAATGTGGAAATTGCAATATGGAATGGAGGAAAAAAAATCCTGAATTACGGATTCAATATCCCATCAGTAACTATTACCTGGTACATCCTGATAATAGTCTGTTTTTTGGTCATTTTCAAGGTAATACAGGCACAAGATCAGAATACAAATGCATGCAGCTTAATGTCAAACTCTTGCATTTTCCAACAAAATAAGTTAAAATACATGTATTTAAACAAAAAAACAGATTATCCCTGTACAAATACCTTTCATATGAAAAGGAGGCAAGCAAATTGGACACACTATAAAGTAAAAGACACAAAAAATTTAAAAGCAGCAGATTTTTGTTTTTATTAATCTGTGTTATGACGGGATATAGAATGTTCAAGACATTCCAGTGAAACGACAGGAGCCTTTACCAAGTTAGAAACTTCCACAATTCTTCGAGTACATTTACATTATCAATGGTAATCTTATATCACATTTTTGACCTTTGTTTTCAGACTGCAACTTAAATTCAGTACAATGCAGTTAACCTAGACCTATTTATCAAGGTGATAGGGAGAATTTAGATTTAGCACACTGGAGAGTAACTTTAGTAAAATTGACTTAGCTGGGACTTTGCCAGGACACATGATCACAGTCATCCATAAGCTCGGATTGCCTCATATTGTCATTTTAAATTTGAAAATGTCAATGTCAATTCCACAATCAAATTAAGCATCGCAAACTTTTGGGGGGATTTTTTTTTTAAAGAGTTGGGCAGGGGATATATGGATATGGGCAGCTATCAGGTTTATAAATGTGGAGACTCCTCCCGAACGGTCACTTTGTGCTTCCAAAAAATTGTATCAAGTTTAGATCAGCAAGACTGTTGTCACTGTTTGAAATCACTTGGGTATGTGAGAAATAAAGTTCATACAGGCATCAAGATGGTATTGTGTGCTTGTTCTTTTCTCAGCAGCAACTTGGAACACCCACATCCCCAAAAAAGAAAAAATACATCAAAACTTGTACCCCTGTAAATTTTCTACATCCCACAATCTTCATTACTTTTTTCAGTACATTAATAATTAGATTTCAACACTCCAAAATCATTAATTTTGTGACTGGACAGGAAAAACATAAAAATAAATTTGCTCGGCCCAACCACTCAGAATATACATGCAGCATATAATGGTCATCTTATAAATGTACACATCAGTTTACCTTGCAGTGTATGTGGTTACTTCAATGCAGATAACAACAACATAAAACAAGTAACTTGTCATCAACTTTATTGTCTTAAAATTCTTAAATGAGATGTTCAACAACAGCAATTGATCATGGGAACAAGACTTTTACACATGGGATGTTTGTCAGCAGGACCCATCACTGTGGCCCAATGCTTCTGTCATATGCATACTGAAAACTGGGTGCGGTTACCGAGGAACACTGGAACCATGGCTGAAGCTTAGCACAGTCTTTACGACAGCTACAGCGTTGTCTCGTGTTTTGCCTCGACTTGCTCTGATAAATGATGGAAGTTCTTTAAGCTTTGTGAACCCCCTAGGTTTTTGTCCTTGTGGCAGAGAGGTGTCCATTGAGCAGCCTTGTAAGGTAAGACAGACACGACGTGATAGCATCACCACTACATCAATACTGCACTTAAATACAAGTTACACAGGTCCAGCCAGCCCTGCTGCACTAAATCTCTCTGTGCTTCTTTCATACATGTTTTCTATGAATACTATTCCAGCCATCAATGGGGAAATACTGAAAAATTTTGCATAATCATGCACACGAGGATTCCAAAGTATACACAAATGTGTTACTCAAAACTGTTCATCTTTCTTTTGTAAAACTGCATGAAAAAAACTTGTTGACTTCAATATAACTCCATACAGTATTTGTCAATGATTTCAGCACTGCCTATCGAGTCATGCTCCACTTGCCCCTTTCAGCAGCTGGTACATGATTCATACGGCAAAGCACAAAACTTTTGAGACCTGGTATGTTGGTAATCAAATGAAAGCTTTTTTTTACGAGAAATTTAAGTACACAACTCCCATTTAATTTGCACAAAATAGATCAGCAATTCTGCCCCTTCTACAGTACTAACAGACATGAACAGAACATGTGCACTGCAAAAGGCTGCTGCTAGACCTGCATACGAGGAAGCACCAACACAACCAAGGCCGCTCATTGGATAAAGTCAGAAAATCCTGTTAAAGGTCTGGCTACTCGTTGCTGACGATATTAAAGCCAAGCCCAACAGACTTACTTGTACACTTGGGGAAACAGCATAGACACAAGGCACAGAGAAGAACTTTAGCACATATGATTACCAACAGGGGTGTCCAGACTATATTCCATTCAAGATCTGCAATATATCATCAACTGTATCCTACAAACAAAACGCTCTGCGAATTTCTCTACTGTCAAATTGCATCACTGCAGTTACCAACTTTCAAAACTGATGTCACTTTTGTGCAAACTGGCAATGTTACCAGAGGACCGGGCCTATAGAGAGAAATTATTCTAAATGAGAAGGGGATACCATAATCACAGACAGTAGCCTTCTATAAAGCAGTCTAACGCACAATCATTTAAAAAAACAATCTGAATACACAGATAAAAGCAAAACCTTTGCTTCACACATTGGCACTGAATTGTTACCAATACAATATTCACAGACATTCAGTGAAATAACATTACGACATTCCCCACAAAGTACCTTGGCATTATTGTCCACATCTAGGGAGTGTCTCACCAGCACGAATCATTACTACCTCTATGTTCACTTAATAGTATCTATATACACGGCATATACTCTGCATTTAAGAGATTTTGGTAGATTTTTACAGCTTTGTATGGAGAGCAAGCCAATTGTCGAAAAAAAAAAACAGGAGTAAGCATCTAGATAACATCAGAAATACTCTTTATGCCATTCATTGACTTCTTGTGAAAAAAACAAACAAAATAATGTCAAAATTTCAGAGACCTGCATGTATGATATTGGTTTTGAAGATGCAAATCTCAAGCATTCAACCATGTCACTTTCAAACACGGCATCACTTAAACACAGTAAATGTCCAGATGGGAAAACGGAACTTCTTGTTAACATCATTAACATGACAATAGGAATATTACACACACAAACATTGATTTGGCCCATTTAACCATTTTTTAGCGTGCATGCTCCCAAATTTTTCAAACTCTTTTTTTCTTGCAATATGCCACATTAACTACTGGGGATCTTTGAAATGACTGCTATCACAGCAGTGTCAATGCATCTAGATATTACACCATATGACTGTATTTCTGTTCCTGCTGCTAAAAACTTTATGGCCTCTTCGCCAATGCTACAGCATGGCTGCCTGTTTGAAACCACCACATGGCTGAAAATGTGGACTAAGCAGGCACTCTCTGGGCACAACATCACATCAAATGTTCCCCACCTATTTCTTCCTGTCTAATAACTAAAAATGTCAATTGACTAGGTGATCTGTCTACTTCTGCATTCTTCCATGGCACCTGCAACTAATTTGTGCTCCTCAGACGTGTGGTTACAGGGCTGAATATAGCCACTGTTGACATCAGCTCTTGGTCAGGTTACCTGTCATGTTTCCATGGCATTGATTCAAATAGTCTGCCTACGTTTCCAGAATACTTTTGGTCACACGTCCAAACAAGTCGCATGTAAAAAATAAAACAAGAACAAGTTTGCCTGTGTGTACTCCTAATTATGTACCTGCAACCTGCCAAATGAAACAAACTTGATCATCAAAAAAACCCCCCAAAAACGTACATTTCACCAAAAATTAATTTTGTCTGTCTGTCAGTTTTGTTTCCAGGTTTTTTCTTAAAGCATGACAAATTCATCATACCCAGATGGCAAGGATTTCTTCCATTGTCCCACCTGAAGCAAAGTGGAAAGTTGTGTGTTCTGGTAAGTTAAGGACAGGTATTGTTCAAATACAAACCTGCGGCCTTGTTTACTTCAAACTTTCCTAGAATGCCCTGTTGTCCATAACAAAAATTTGTTGCTCAACTAGAAGCTAGTGTTAAAAGTAATCAACTTTAGTAATTATTCACAGAAATTCAAGGTTGTAAAGAACAGACATGTACAGTAAGTTTAATTGATGGTCCAATGGCATGAATAAAGCTGACACTATTGATTCACAAACTTCCTATCATAATACAAGGCTTCAGTGAGGGTGTAATAATGGCAAGATCACCAGATGCTACTACCTTCTGATATCCAGCTGGTGTGGCATTTTATTTTCCTCTTCCTCCAGGATCGGCTAAGCAGTTTTTAATGCCCTCACTTCCCCAACCTTGGGCCCTAGCCAATCAGTCAAATACATCTGGCTTGAAAAGCAGTTCTCCGTGTAACCTCTGGTTCATTTCAGATTGTTTCATGTGAGAAACTGCATGTGTGTGCCCATCATAGCATGTTGGTCATCGGCCACCAGATGGCAGTTAAATCGGTGATGGTTACAGCAGTGGGCACAATGGAATTACCTGCACCAGAGGCTCATTTTGACAGCGCCTCTTTTCTGGAATTTTTGAAAACATTTATACCAAAGTACCTCTTCACATTATTGTTGTCAACAACTGTCTCACACTTGTAATTGTGTAGACTAACTGAGTACATTTATCAAATTTTAGTCCAGATGGAATGACAAAATATCATTTTGTTACATATGTACTTGGTCATATTATACTACCCCCTTCATTTACAATTTATCACAATCCTTTACTTGTAGCTGCATTTGATTCAAAATTTCTCATTGATATGCTTTGAGACTATAATAAGATTCCACCACTTTAAGCGTAGGACTAGCAAGGCAAACATTTGCACTGGTGAAAATGACCACATGCTACCAAAAAGTTCCACATAGCTAATAAAAGGTGCAAATGACAGCTATAAATTCTCTAAATTCTTTTCTATTTTTGTGCACAGAAACAAAAAAAAAATCCATCTCCATGGAAGCATTTTCAAGAAAACATGCAAATTTAGCTGGTAATTTGCAAATCCAAGCACTCACATCGTTTTCAAGTGTCACTGCTGGTGTTGATTTAACTGCCATCTGGTGGCAAAAAGAACAACTATTTCAGATAGGGAAGTTCAAATGAAGATAGTGTTGCAATTCTGATGAAAGTCAAGTCGTTCTTGTATGGTCTTCACAAATAGTCATTTCATTTACTTTAAGAAAATATAAATTCTATACATATTTGAAACAAGAAAACTATCCGATAATAGCTTCAACACTAATCTGTACAGACTAAATGAAGCCCAAAACATATCACACATTTCGGATTCATGGGACATGTTCATGTAATCTATGCACAACAAGAGTACTTGCTCAGCAAATATATATACAACCAACCAACAAAAACTGACCTACTTTTCCTGTGCTCCAGCACAGAAGATGCAACTGGTCGGGAGAAGGTCAACTTGCAAGACAAAACACACTCTACAAGGTATGTCCAGGAACATCTCTCATTCTTCTGGATGGTATTGTCACCACCTAAACATGCTTGGACTAATCAACTTTTAAGTTACTCAGTTCAGAGCCCTGCTTAACAATAAAGGCTCTGAAAGTTTCCATCACTTTAAACTCCACTTACAGTTTGAAAGTCACAACAATCATAAACAAAGCTACGCTGGCTGGTAATGCCTCACTCATTGGCTGTGAAAAATATTTACCATATCTACCCAGTCTGCATTCAATAATACTGTGGTGCAAATCATTCAGCTTGCATTTTTTAAAAATAAATGATTGTCAACTCTCATGTAGAGTCAAAGCACAGCTTGAGATTTCTTTGATGAATTTTTAAAACAATGTAATGGTCACAGATCCACTCTGTACAAGAAACAACCACCTATAAAACCATACAGCCAATTCATTGGCAACTTTGGTGCAATTTGAGTTTTCCATTCCTCGCATGAATAGGATATATTTAGCCACAGTAGCTTTTTATGAAGAGGACAAGATAGACCCAAGAGAGAAAAATACACCAAGACTGAGGACATGCTGAATGACAGAGAAATAAAGGTTTCTGTCTGAAATTTAAAATCCCCTTGTGACTTTGAAATGCTCATACTGTTTTTTAACAGTGCAGCTCCCCTGCCCCATCTTAACTGTATTTCATGGGAAATGGTCTCCCTGTATCAATCAAATCCTACAAGTTCAGATGTATCTAAAATAACTAAATAGTCTCTTAATATATACTTTAATGACAACAATATTTTAATCATATGGCAACATTTTAAAAATCAAATAAATCTAACGCAACAGTTCGAGTGAAAATGAACATGCTGTAAAATCAACTTTCAAAACAAAAAATTTGGCATATGTATTCGCTACATGCAAATGTGACGGCTGATATGAGCACATCTTTTTTATCTGACATGTTTTGTTGCTCTCCGTCTAAATTTTCTTCACTTTTTTTAATTGCGCCAAAGACAAACAAAAAACATTAAATAAATAAAAAATATAATAAACAAAAACAAATCAGCATTTGGTTCAATGTGAAGTTGGAAGCCTCAATTCTGACATTTCCAACCATATTCAAGATGAAAGAGTCTATTCACGATGTCCATCACCGCAGGTCAGAAATGTTGGCTTTGGAACCAAAAACTGCCGCCAACTGTTCCTCGTAGTCATCAATATTCCGCTTCATTATATCCATACAAGGCCCCAGCAAACGTTCAAAGGCTTGGACATCTAAAACTGAAAAAGAAATCAACATAGTGTTAGGTGTTTTAATTGATAATTTATGCAATTTACCAATGAAGCCTTCAAGTGTTTCCAACCACCTTGTACCCTATCATGTGCGCCTAATTCTTAACAAGAGTGCCATAGGTGTGTATTTTCCCACATACATCCATGATTATCTGTCAAGGGTATACAGTCTGTCCTGAAAATTACCTGTTGCATGTGCTAGTCGTAAAACTAAAGTTCCCCCAAAATATCTGTATTTATACGTCACCTTCAGGCAGTGACCAGAATGCATGTGATGAGTGTAGAAATGATGAACAGATTTTTAGCGAGGACTGGCGACCACCTTGGCTATGAGGCAGAGTTGTCACAGGATATTTAAATTTTCATCACATATTTCTCCTATGCCTGACACTCATTCTCAGGTGGGCACTGACCATTTTTATCTGCAACTACAGTTGGGGGTATCTGTCACAGGTTATTCCTATCGGCCAATTACTTGAATGCATATGAATTACTTTCCTGTGCATAATTAATAGACTTTGGTAAACTTCAAACACCTTGACTCCCAAATGATTAAAATGCTTGGTGTAAAAAATTAAATGCATGTACAGTAACATATATCATTTGCTACAACTTTGTCATTCATTCTCACTTTAATGTGTGAGCACTCATTTCTTCTGTGCATTATAGGTTAGCTTGTGTTAGTATAGTGCCCTGCACATGCTCAAGAGAACAGCTAAAATAAAATGGCAACAGCATGTGGGAACATCTTACATTAGTTGGCAGTTGCCCCTAACATTTGTGGCACTTCGTTTGATTTTTCAGTTTTCGCTTGGAAAAACTTCATCAAAACAAAAATGAAATCTAATAACTCATGCCACAATCATTGTTAACAAGAGCCAGAAACTGCTGGATGCACTCTTACTAACATTCGAGTATTTGTCCCATCGTCTGCTGGATTTTTGTCACATACTATAGCCTTTAGTATTGTCATTCCCTTCATAATTTTGCAATAAGTTTGAATATATTTGATTGCCTGTTTGCCATATACTTACCTGCACACTTCGCTGTTCCAACTGCATATGCTGAGGCAGCACGGGGCTTGTGTGTCACTAAGGCCAATTCTGAAAAGAAACAAAAATAAAAATGTGTACTTTTGAGCAGTAAATTGCCATCAAAGGTACACTGAAAATCTAATAGTTGATAACCGAATTTTATTCCACAGCTTTGATCCAGATAAACAATACATAAGTCATACCTAGCAATCCCCAAGTTTCCAACATAGCAATACTTTTTGTGAAAAATGGCAATAATTGGTACTCTTATTTTAATTATTACAGAAAACCTGTTTTTAAAAATTGTAATATTTTACTATGTCTATCAAATTTTACACTATTTTGTGAAAACTTTACCTCAAAAATAGTAATTATAACTCCTAAATAGTAAGACATGGCAGGTATGTTACATATACTAAGGCACCCTTTACAGAGGTGGTCCCTTTACAGAGGTGCCTGCCTCGGCAGGTTTGACTGTAGTCTGCTGATGACTGTCTCGCCATCTGTATCCAAAATCTTATAAAGGCAATTAAATATTCACTCCACCAATCCAAGCATCTGCTGCAGTTGATATGGTCTACATCAGGAAGTCAATTCATGAAAACGTAATGAACCATCTTGGACACCTGTATCAAGCCTCTAAAAGGTCAAGGGTGAAGCTTGGACAAAATGCATGTTTCTTTCTTCATAACACTCTTCTGAAGCAAACCCAGAAATATTTTCTGCACCAATTTAAAAAAAAACAAAACAAAACTGCCCACAGATACTGGTTGTCACCTTGGCACATGTTGCACACATTCAATACTGTTCCAGCATTTACACATACAACTGTACATGCAAAAATGTCAAAGTACCTGTAAATTCACTCCTGTCCCATATTGCACTTGACATACCATATGGTCCTGCCATCTAGTAACAGGAGTACAAACTACACCTCCACATGGTCAGTCATGGTAAGAAGGTAATCACATGATAAGTTGATATGGATCTTAAGTGTTTTGTTGACAACCACTTGGGAGATGGGACAAATAACAAGTTATTGTTACCAGTTGCCTATTTCTATCATTTTGGTTCTGTTGACTTTATTCAAATTCCCCACCCCCACCCCCAAAAAGTACCAATGAAAAGATGATGTTCAAATCAAAATTATAAGAGCAACAATAGGTCACCAGTTTTGGCATTTTGAGTTTGACAATGAAAAGCCAAAGACTAGTACAACATTTTTTTTTTCAATGCTACTCGATTTACATACAGATAAGGGTATTGTTATTTTCTTGGTCTGCTATCCCATTCCCAAATACACATACACATGTACATGAATATACGCATGTATGTTCACACACATATATACATGTGTGTTTGTATCTCATACCTGTCAAGTCTCTCTTACAAGCAAAATTTTGCAAATTTGGCAGAATTCCCCCCCCCCCCCGAAAATTTAGTATTTTCTATTATATTCTTTATTAAAATACAAATGGATTTTTCAAATTTACCAAAATCTCCCTGTTTTGAGATGTGGAATGTTGACAGGTATGGTATCTATATCTGTAGTTGATGGAAAATCCAGTATTTTCATTGGTGAAGGCCTCACTATGCATTTTTGTATTCTCATACACTCTATTCAAGGGCACTTGCCAGGCAGGTCTGTATTTCCATGCACCCTGGGGTTCCAAGGGGAATCCTATTGACCTCCTCCAAAAACCACCTTCTTAGCACAGCAGAAGACAACCATACAGCCCTGGAAAGAGCCATGATTTCCCAATTTGGACCTGCCTCCTGACTTGTTTTCCAAGTTGTAAGACTCACACCAAGATACATGTAGTGCCCAGCATGTAATTAAGTGCTGACAATGGCACAGGTGAAAAGATCTGCCTTAACCATGGACACTGAAATTAATTACTAACGTAAAAAGCTGACAGGGACAGTGTGGTGAGGGCAAACGATGATGCTGCCATAACTTTGCCCCCACACGGGGGCCCGTTAAAATGGGGTACATGAGAGCCTAATGCTCATAACACACCACTTCCTGTTGACAGTAACTGGCCAATTTGATGTCAGATTTGTTTTCTCCCACAGGTGTCTCCACTTGCAAGGCAGGAGCCATGGATATGTATGACCAGTGGCACCATCTACAGCAGACATGCCACACTGCTATGATACATGAGACTATAATTGTGTTGTATTTACGGTCTGACATATAAAGGTGGATTAAAAATGTTATTATGAGAATGTCTTGACTCTAATTAGGAGGAGAAAATCCTGGCTTTTCCACCATGCAAAGGTAAAACCATCAAACTGTGGTTAACCCTTGCTTCAGGGCCTGAATTTTCCTTGGACAATTTGCTCCCCCAGTCCATAATGCTGTTATATATATATACATATATATATATATATATACATATATATATATATATATATATATATATATATATATATATATATATATATATATATATATATATACATACATACACACACACACACACACACACACACACACACACACACACACACACACACACACACACACACACACATACATGTGTATGTATTTTTATATATAGCAGACAGGCAATGGACCCACCAGCGCCCATTATTCCGCCTGACATTTAAAATACATGCATGGCAGCAGACTACAGCCCAGTAATTGCATGTGAAGGCAATCAATTAAACCTACACCTCTGGCACTGCAATATAATGAGCATTCAAATACCTATATAGCCTAGTGTCCCTCAGCCTCGGTCGGGCTATTGTTTTACAGAGCATACATATACATACTTGTTTCTTTCCTTTCCTTTGTCAGCCTATATATATTTATATATACATACATTACATATATATATATACACACACACACACATACACACACAGGTTTTACATATGTATGCCAAATGGGCTGGCGACAGTATCATGAATATTGTTGTACAATACTCTCCAATTGCCAGCATTGCACAGTTAGGCATTCAAATGAGGATGCACCTTCCTGTGCAGCAGCAGGGTTCGTTTATGGGTAGCCTACAGGGGAATACAAGTGGTTGTGTGACGGTAGAACAACAAGCCCCAAGGGCTCCCCTTTACATTCACCTAGCAACCTGTCTGTCAAGAACTTGGCACGAGGCTAAAACATCTATGCTCTGGCTTCATCATCAGCTTTCAGGAGGGTGGGGTGAGGCAATTAAGTGAATAAGCCCCATGCACCCACCCACCCCAACTCTGTAAAGAAAACCATTGGTGGGGTCACTAACATTTTAAAATATATTCATGACCTCAGGGTTATACTTAGATTTATTGCAGTACCAACTGATGTATTTAATTTTTCATATCACATGTGAACTCATTAACAGTTTCACACAAAGACAATGGTTCATGAAGACCATTTTAAGCTTTCTTTGTTTTACCAGTCATGTGGAAACTTGCACTGATGGACATGTTGCCGAAGCATGTAAATGTGTTTGGGTTTGGGGTCTGTTTTTAGAAAAAAAAAAAATGCTGTCACCGGTGAAAGTTACGTTCATATCGTCTGACATCATAAGCTACAAATATGATCTTAATTAACCTAGCAATTAGCTCAGCCTCAGAGCATAATACTGATAATATACAACCATAAATCAACATGTCATTCTCATTCTGTCCTTTATCCCCCCCCCCCCCAAAAAAACAACAATAAAAAAAAAGCAAACAAACAAAAAAAAACATACATTCAAACTACAAGCATCCCTTCCCTCATGGTTCCTAATTAACTGGCCAAAACCAACTATAAAATGTTATCTGCTTCAATTTTTTTTCGTAATATTATCATAAATTGAAAACGATTTGAATGAGAATTGTAAGATCTGCCAAAAGCAGCATGCCCCAAGGAAAGCTGTTGACTCGGCCTCAATCCAAAAGGAGAATGGTTGATTCCTTGGTGGTGGTATAATCTGAATGAATAACCAACTGATGAGAATCCTGGACCCCCTGCTGGCTGCATTACATCACAAGAGCCTGCATTAACTGCTGCTGAATGCCTGTTCCACTTTGCCACTCCCGTGAACACTTTAACCTTCTCCACTTCAGAACACGACTGACTAAGCAGCACCTTTTCTTGAAGGTTCAAGCAGCAAGCTTGCAACCCATCCCAAAGACAGCTGTTCATCTTAAAAATGTTTTAATGAGCAAAATAAAATGCCAAACAAGACATCTGACATCAGCCATTTAGGCCAGTTTAAGGGTGGAACGGTTAAGTGCAATAAATGATGTGGGTATATTGAGTTTCCCTGTAATAGTCATCATTCTGTGATCCAATAAGGGATACTTGACCATCACACAGTCCACATGATTGGGTGTAAAGACAGGTTATTTTCTGTGAGCTTGGCATGGAGAAATTTCCAGTTTGGTGTACCTCATCAGATTACCCCTCCCACCTCCCACTGCTCGTCTCGCCCCCATTATGATATCTTAAACCCAAGTCACTTAACACACCTTGCTGTTGGTGCATAATTCAAGACTGCACCTTGCGCAGGCAGGAGAAGTTGGGGCCCAATCCATAACACTGAATGCTTAAACACATTAACTCTTCTTGCCTAAGGTACAAACCCGCCCAACTTTGTCCGAAAATTTATCTGCTTTTCACAATTTTTCCTCCATTTAAGCATACTAGATTTTTCATCCAGTGTCTTTCAGTGACATTTCATAGGTGGGTTAGTGAATGCAAAATCTAACAATTCTCCTTTTTTGTTGTTTTAGTTTCTGTCTCTAAAAACAGGTCAGTAGGGTTAAAATTGACATTACTATGGCACACAGTCTGTTTCTTTCACATTATATGTATTGATGTATCAATCATCTTTTTTTTTTTATTTCTGGCTGGCTTTTTTTTCAAGAGCATTTATTCTGCCACCTTGTGAGATCTAACATGCATATCTAACACACATACCAGTAACAAGGGCCAAACTCTCTGAAGCCTTGCAGACATATGTTAATGACCACTTTTCAGGACTTTTTTTTTTTAGGTCCCAAACAGACAGCTAGAGGTGCATATCATTACAAACATAATGTGTGCAAACAAGTAAGCCTAAATAATGAATTCATGGGGATGATAAATTCTCAGAGAAGTGACCTAGCACAGTGGTACTTGCACTGCAGACCGCCCCGACCGCCAGCAAAAAAGTGGCCTCATACCGCAGATGGTCTTGAAATAAAGGTGTATTTGACAAAAATACAGCCATGTGTCTTCAAAGAGTGGTCTTAAAAAGACAAACAGTCTTATATTGGAGGTGGTCGTTAGCGCAGGCATCACTGTAACAGTTCCCCGTCATCATAAAAGCTCCCCAGTCACAGATATGATCCTCATGTCCTCCACCTTGAATACAATATTGCCACACAAACTCCATCGACAATCTTCATTTGGGGTGGGTGCTTTGGTTTGTCCGATGCTGTCCTTACAAAAGCTGGCTGAGCCTTCAACAATTACCAGGGCTTCTCCGGAGGCATTTTTTTTTTCCTCTCTGAATAGGTAATCATTTTGGCTAACAAGTCTGCTAACTAGGCAGGCAAGAGAGAACAGTGAATGAACTGTTGATCTGTGGCTATGTGTCAGTGAATGCCAGAGGTCAGTTGCCACAGGGCTTGGACATACATAAGTGTCTGCAGTACCATATAAACATGTACCTCAGTGGCCAATGATTTAACCCTGTCCCCCACAAATCTGCAAACGCAGTGCATAGACATGCAACCTTGCACTTGCTCAACATTTTTGCATAATTCTCTTATTAATCAACAGCATCTGAGTGAGAATTGCACATATTACCTTTTCAGATAGCTTGCAATACATCAAAATTAGAGCTTTCCTCGCATGTGTTGGAAAGGATAGATATCTGACTGAACGTTTTTCTAAATTCAGCTAGGGTGCCAAAAAATAACCTTCAATCTGCCAATTATAGATCAAACTTTACTTAAAAAAAAGTCTCAGCTGTATAAATATTAATAACCTAATTTAATTATGGATCAATTTTAATTCCTCCAGCATGTTGCATAAAGATATTTTACTGAAATATTGAGAGGTTTTGTTTACATTGCCAGCAGGTAACCAGATTGAATTCAGGTGAAAATGGCATCCAATGTCTGATGCACATCATCAGGACTACCATATCAAGATGCACTAGACTCTGCCATTGTGAATGACAAAGAGGTACGTACATGTACAAGGTATTATATACTAAATTGTGCCAAAACAACCTGGGTGTCTACCACAGAGCCTGAAAAACTGCTCATGTCACAAGTGAAACCTCTCCTTAATTCGTTCCACGCCATGTTGTGGGGGACTTGGTGGTTTTTGCATTGCCTGTTAGTCATGCTATATCTGCCCTTGCGACAGCTGCAGCATGAATTACAAACTTCAATGACCTTGAAGTCAAAAGTTAAGCTTATGCACATTATATATATTTAATTTACAAACTTAAAATATATATTCTCATTAGTTGGTACTACTAGCAGTTAATCCCGGATATGATATGACACACACATGCACGTTTCAGTTCACTTTGGTTCATACTTGAGGTGTAGGTGGCACCACCAGCACTGTTCTTGGAACACAGGTCTGCCTCCGCAAATTCCATACATTTTTCATAGATTTGTAAATTAAACATAATACAGTGCTTGCAAATTGTTCACATTTTCATCAAATTTATATCTTAGTGATATTAAAGAGGTATGACCTGGTCATCAACATTACATAAATAACATTGTAATCCCAGGCATGAAACATGTACATATTTCCTATAAATGTAGAAAACAGCGTTCAGAGAACGGATTACCCTCGGCACCCACAATCTTTTTTTCCTCAAGTCTGCATTTTTTTCTTTTGAGACTTCACAGTAGAACACTTTTCTTACAATTTCCATATTGTTGTCTATGAAATGAAAGAGCAATTTTGGATGTGTTCTTGAGATAAGTTCTGGTGACAGAGACCACTGTACTGTGCATCACTCAGACGGCCATCAAATAAATACTTCAAAAGTTTCATAACAAGTTCAAAAATATTAAGAGGCAGCTGCTTTTCAATAGCAATGTGGTCCACTATAATGTGCATCTCTGATACAGATTTGGTGAAGCTGCATTTGATCCTTGTTGAGATGCTAAGGTAATGTCGTCCCTTTGCGCACCACTCAGATGGCCTTGAAGATAAATACTTTAAAGTTTCATAAAAAGTTTATAAATAATAAGAGAACATTGGTTTTACATAGGAACCTGGTCCATCATAACATGCATCTCTGATAAAAATTTGGTAAAGCTGTGGTCATTATTTTTTGAGACATCACAGTAACATCGTCAGAGTTGACGCCACTCAGACGGCCTTCAAATAAATACATTTAAAGTTTCATAAAATGTTTAAAAATAATCAAAAGAAGCTGATTTTCCATAGGAACCCAGTCCATCACAAGATACATCTCTGACAAAAATTTGGTAAAGCTGTGGTCAATATTTCTGGAGATATTGCGGTAACCTCGTCAGGGTTGATGCCACTCAGACCGCCTTCAAATAAATACATTAAAAGTTTCAAAATAATCAGAGGAAGCTGGTTTTCAATTGGAACCTGGTCCATCATAAGGTCTTTCTGTGACAAAACTTGGTGCCAGCTATGGTGAATATTTTTTGAGATATCACGGGAATATCAACAAGACAGATGGACAGACAGCTGAAAGGACAGACGACACCGGGGACGACAATACCCTCCAGCACTTTAAGTGCCGAGGGTAAAAAACTACCGCAATTATTTCTGAATGTGAGTTGTAAAGTGAGCTAAATGACTATGGCAAGAGCCGTTGATGGTTGGAGGCAAGTTCAACTAGTTTTGGTGTTAGTCTGTTTATACCATGTTCAGCTACTATGGTTACAACATAAAACACATGCATGTGTTTTTGTGTGACAGTAGTCTGATGTGCATATTTCAGTTGATATGGCATTATGTCAAAAAGGTTTCTTTTTGGGAAAAAAAAAGAATAACTTTCCAAATTAGGAAGGACTGGTAGTGGCTGCCTGCTGGGATCAGCTGGTGCATTTACTCAGGCATTCTATAATTAGAACAACTAATGTGTTGTTCCAATGGCCCTGGATAGGAACCAAAATGTCAGTTTAAAGTACCTGAGCCGTGTTTTTTTTTTTTTTTTTTTTTTTTTTTTTTTTTTTTTTTCCATAATTCATGTGTTAAATGGAGTGGAAATAGCATGGGAAGGTGAGTTATCATTATTATCATTATTTCTATTTTGATTTTACTTTGTGGCTTTTTAAATCTCAAAGTGTTACCGTTGTTTTGTACATGGGGTATAAGGTGTATGGTGATCAACATTTAGACCAAGGTCATTCATATTGCAACATAATTTGGCCATTTAAAGACCTAATGTCCACTTGGAGGTACTTGATAATGCAATTTCCACCTCTATAATGCTAGTTCTAAGCACTGCCTCAGGTAACATCACCACTACTTTACACATTATAACCTTTTGTCTAAATGACTATCTGTTATGATACATACACTGTAAATATACATCCATGATACAATAGATGAGGATTGTTGTATGAACCTCATTTTCTCAATGCTTTTACCTCACTGCATTTTGAAAAATTAGATTAAGATCATAGATGTCACATAACATTCAAATTTTTTCTTCTTTTGGGGGACCATGAAACATGTAGATTCAAATTATTTTGGCTTGTATTTTCCATAAAACTGTAGGCGGTGCCACCATTATCACATCCATAATACATTTTGCCTCCCCAACTTTTTCACAAAATTTCACAAACATCCATCAAGCATTACAAACCCCTAAGAGTTAATGAATTTTTGATATTTTGGCTAGCTCAGACATTATGTAATCCAGTACATGGCATCACCAATATTGAACTCTCCTCAGATTTCTATTTGTTAGGTCAGCAGAGCTGGAAACAGCAAAACACAGTCAAATGTACAGCATCAATCATTGAGGTATGTTGGCACCTACAGTAAAATGCCCTCCAGCTAGTTATCACCCCAGACAGTCATCACACCACGATGCCACTAGGGTCCATATTACCGCTGTGTCCCCGTAAGTCTGCAGGGTGCCTTTTAGACCACCTGTCACATCAAAACCAAAATTTCAGGGGTTTTGGCATTATTCTTGATTTTGAGCTGCAGTTATAAGGTCTCCTGGTTCACCTTGCTGTCGGGTCATTATGGGCAATATATCACTGGATTAGGTATAACCCGAACTGTGCATTGGTAAGGACTCTGCAAATTCATCACACCAGTGACAGTCTTTAACCATCCACAAGAAACCTTTAATTTTGCAATATGTGGATGCCAGCTGTAAAGGCTATCTGCAAGCCTAGTCAAACAACTGAGGTCGAAATTTCTCCATGCATAATGTGGCCCCTCACAAAATGGACTGGAAACTTTTTGCAGCATGGTGTTATTCAAGATTCCCCAGACAGTGACATAACCAGTAATATGTTTATCTATTTGCATGTGGGCTGGTGCCAAGGAATCATTTCAGCAAATGCTCTTGAAGTTTAACTCTGCATCAGACTGAAAAGTTTTTTCCCCCTATCTTTTTGCTATCTGACATATCAACAAATATTCTGAGGAATTTTGAAAGCTGAGATGTGGATCAATAGGATCTGTCTTACAATTTTTTATCTTCATGTCATGGAAGATTTCTCTCAATTTTCCAGTGAAATGTCTCATAAAGTAAGCAAAAGACATCCAGTGCTTTAACAAATTCTGAGAGCCTACAATTTTTATCTTAATGTCACAAGCAATTTCTCTCTACTTTCCAGTGCAGTGTCTTGTTAGTTATGCAGAAGACATCGAAGTGCTGCAGTAAATTCTGGCACTGACAAGGAAAGGTTTAATTTTTTTGCCGTATCTAAAATATTTTGGACCTCTAATTGGCTCTAACAAATTATGTAACCCTCAAATGTAGCTAAAGAGTTGACCAGTGAGAGTGCACATACATGTAGCCAGGTTCATAATGTGGGTGCTGACCTACTTCCCAGCTCCACCTCGAAAGATAGTAGCTCTGTATGCATATGCAGCAATCAAAGATCCATGATCAAGTCACAAAGACAAGTCCATGATTCTGGCCCTCTTTGTTTTTTTGGCAACTGGGCAGGGCCTGAAAACACAGCAGGTATTGAGGACCTGTGGTATTGCTGAGGCATTTCCAGTTGACTATCAAGTCATAATTTAATTACTCTTTGACAATAAACTATGAAACTTCTCAGATGGAAGTTTCAGTGCAGAAAATAAAACTAGGCTGTCACAGACAGATATATAAATGCAATAGCCAAGCACAAATTAATTTTTCTTCTTCAATTATTCATCTACAAGTTAGTTTTTCGTTCAAAAAACAAGAATCCCCCAATCAGGTGCCTCTCATCTGACAACACATGCATGTCCATCTCCTTCACAATAGCCCTTCATTTGCCACTCTACAAATTATGCTCACAAATTATGATCATCATTTAAATTTCACCAAAGCCACTCTACAAATTATTCTCACAACTTTTCCAAAGCCACTCTATAGATTTCTTAATTATCATCCTTATCAAAACTTGTGATAAGGGCTTACAATGAATATTGCAAAGACAGACATAAGATATTAGGCTACAGATGGTTCCCCCTCAAATCTAATACTCTTGTCTGATTATCTTCTTAGCTGTTTTTAATCACCTGAGGTGCTGAATACATCAAGAGACAGCGGTTGCTTCAGACCCTCAGAAAAAAACCACTGACCCCTGTGACTCTTCTGTCCATCCATACATTCTGTGTACACCAAACAAGTTTGCCTTCCACGTGATTAAAGCACTAGGTTAGACTGGCTGTTGATCTCGGAGGTAGAGGGAGTAGCAACACAACGTGGGGGGTGGTCTGGTTGCATTCTAATGGCACTCAGGATTACTGTGATAAGCTGATCCCCTTCAGCTCTCTGTGGCACACTTTGGATTTATAATGACCAACTGCCATCAATGGGCCGACTTCAATGGCAAGAGCCAAGCCTGGGATGATGACAGGACTACTGGCTAGATCATGCTTACTGTAGCACAGTGCACAACACTCTTGCCAACAGCAGTGAATTCTGTCACTTACGACCTGTTAATATCCGTGAGCATCTTTGAAGTGAAGACTCAACATTGGCACGAGATATTCCCATATGGTTTGTCAAAGGGAATCTTCTATAAACAACAAGGTTATTTTTTTCCTGACAATATGCCAAGATGTGAAAAACACATGAAACAATGGTACATATATCTCACTGCTATGATTATCTTAGTGCAGTTTTCCACCATGCCTACATACAACACACAATGAATAATTTTTTGCAATATTCCAACATGGCTACATAAAGATTGATTTGTAAAAATCTGTCTAATGTGGGGACAACAAAGGGTAAAGTTTACAAAATTGTATGTATTCTGTGAGACCTAAAAACAACCTGTAACATTACAAGTTTTAACTCTGGGCAACTAACTGTATGATAATTAATCGTAACCTGCTCAAATGATCCAAAAGGGGCCAGATGTGAAATGATCTGTGCCTGAACATTTTTAACTTAAATTTTGCGTTTGTTGAAAACGTTGTTGATAAGAATTGTACAAGGGATCCATGGGCATGGGCCACTTAACATACAAAACAAGCCAAAGGAAGCCAGTGACTCAGTCTTGTTCCAGATATAACCTGGAATGAGTCACACAACCGTCAGCAGCCTCAAAGGGAGGGTCAGCGTGTTGAGTTATTTGCAGTAACCTTTGATTCAATCAAACAAGACCCTGACACTGACGTGAAAGTCAAAAGCAAACTCTGTAAAAACATGACACAAAATCAACATACACAACAGCCTCCTATATCCTACTGACAGACCAACAGGAGTGTGAGAGCTGAAGACATAGGCCACACCTCTTCACTCAGAAATATGTAATCAATCCTTTCATATATCAAATGTACACTCATCTTCTGGCTAGGTCAAAAATCTATTTGCACGCAACTGGAACCTTGGGCATAAACCGGCATGAATGATACAAGAAATTTCCATGCATATTACTGTGCAGATTACACAATATATAAGACACCACTAATCCCACTGTTCAAAGCCCATGACTGGATCATACATGCATATGGAAACATGAGCTTTGATCTGTCCACAACGGCCATAAGAGAAGAAATACTGCTAGGAAGAGGTCCACCATCACTCAGCCCTCCTTCCTGGTCAGCTGATACTAGATGTTCAAACCAACGGCGCTGCTGCCTTGAACACTTTTGGTCAACAGCCGATACTTAATTTCAGTATTGCTATACAGTAGTCCCTCTTATGAGAGACCATGCACCCCTATAACATGTATAAGGCAGGTCTGAAAGTGATCACATATAAAGCAGGGGGTTTCCCTATTAAAACAAAGTCAAATACAGGGCCAGCATTTTACAAAATTTTGCAAGAATCTATTTGGATTTTTGTCAATTGATTTTCTTTGTAATGAAGGACAAGTTTAGGGGAATCTTTGCGAGAATGGATTCTCGGATTCTCCCCCAAATTCTAGCCCTACAAATGTGGGACCTGCGAAATGTTGTCATCAAGACAGGATGTTTGTCTTTAGCGTGGTCTTTCAAGGGAAGGACAACTGTATTATTTAAGTTTGCTTATTTTGCTGATCACACAAACATGTGTAAAAACTGACAAAGCTTATTAATTTCCTTCAAATAAAGTCCTTTAAAAATGGTATTAATTATCTCACATTTTAATCAAACATCAACAATGCAACAGATTTACTTAAGACTGTCCACTGAACACCATTTCATAACACAGTAATTTTTGCTCTCAAATACCATTATGGCAACATACATGCAACATATTCCATTGCCATGTTGGAACCAATGGTAAACACCACCTCCCATGAGCCATCATGTCTTTTACAACCACTCTTATGAGATATCTCTTAAGACCACATTTCTGAGACAACACATCTTTTAAGACTACTCTTGTGAGGCACATGGTTATATTTGTTAAACTTATCCAGATTTAAAGATGACTTGTAATATATGAGACGGAAAAGAGAGCCTGTATATTCCAGACATATCTGGAATTACAATAAGGCCAATTTTGATAGCTTTAGAAACAATCTTGATGGCTTAAATTGGGAATCATATTTTGTTTCCGACAATGTCGATATCTGTTCTAACTTATGGTCACATATGTTTTTGGATGCTGCAAAATCTTGTATCCCTAACCATGATGTTGAAGTCCACCCCTCTGACCTTCCATGGTACAATTCGTATCTTCGGTCACTCTGTCGTAAGATACACAGAGCTCATGCCAAGGTTAAATCTAATGGGTGTTGCCATGACGCCGATTCCTGGTCTTCATACTGTCAGCTACATAATTACTATCAAGATCAATTAAAAATTGCTGAACAACAATATAACGATAAACTTACAGCGGAACTGAATAGTTCAACTAAAAAAGGAAAATGCTGGTGGCGCACTGTGAAACACTTTCTTAACTGCAATCAAACGGCATTAATTCCATCTCTTTTAGATGAAGGCAGGCACCTAACCGACAACTTGTCAAAGGCCGAAGCTCTTAATACCTTTTTCCTTGACAAAAGTTCTGTTAATCTCTCGGAACTAACTGTTCATCCTGATAATACTTTCAGTTCCATCTCTCTCTCAGACAAGGAAGTCCTTGACATCTTACTTTGTCAAGACATCTCAAAGGCATCTGGCCCTGACGGTATTAGTACTAAACTCTTAAAAGAAGCAGCCCCTTCTGTATACAAATCTCTTGCCAAACTGTACAATCTTTCGCGAAGTAAAAATAAATTTCCTTTGTCATGGAAGGAAGCTAATGTTACTCCGATTTATAAAAAGGGCCTAGAAAACTCATGTAACAACAATCAACCAGCATCTTTGTTAAGTTGTGTTAGTAAAGTCTTTGAGAAGGTGATCTTTAAACATGTTTTTTACTTTTTCAGAGATAATCTATTAATATCAGCACAACAGTCTGGTCTTACAGCCGATGATTCCACAATTAATCAGTTACTTGTCATATAGAATGAATTATGCTTGGCCATTGATTATCAAAAAGAAGTGCGGCTTGTTTTTCTTGACATTTATAAGCACGGCTTTTGATAAAGTCTGGCATACTGGATTGCTATTCAAACTTAATCAAAATGGAATCCATGGTTCGTTACTAAACTGGTTTTCTGATTATCTCAGTTGCCGTCGCCAATGCGTGGTCATTCAAGGTCAATTGTCCAGCTGGGGAATAGTCCAAGCTGGTGTGCCCCAAGGGTCAGTATTAGGCCCACTGCTGTTTCTTATTTATATTAACGACATTGCTAACTTTGTCCACTCTAATATTAAACTATTTGCCGATGATACTTCTTTATATTAAACTGTAGATAATCCTGCTCATACTGCCGAAATTATGAACTCTGACCTTGCCATCATTGACAAATGGTCAGATGATTGGCTCGTGACTTTTATTGCCCTTAAAAGTGACAATATGCTGATCTCGCGAAAAATTAATTCTCCTGATCATCCTCCTCTCATTTTTCAGGGTCATACACTGGAAAATGTCAATAGTCATAACCACCTTGGTCTAACTTTGCGTTCTGACTTGAGATGGTCCGATCACATAGGCGACATCCCTTCTAAAGCATTAAAATTAGTCAACATTATGAAAAGTCTTAAATACCGCCTTGATCGCCATACATTAGAAACTATTTACAGGTCTTTTATACGACCAATTCTTGAATATGGAAGTCCAGTCTGAGATGGATGTACAATAACTGAAGAAGAAAAACTAGAAGGAGTTCAGCTGGCTGCTGCAAGAATAGTTACTGGAGCTTTCACTGGAACAGCCAATGCAAAGTTCTATGAAGAACTTGGTTGGCAAACCTTGGCTAAACGAAGAGAAATTTCAAAATTGATACCAACCTTGGCTAAACGAAGAGAAATTTCAAAATTGATACAGATGTAAGATAGTGAACAATCTAGTTCCAAACACTCTTCAATCGATTATCCATGGAAATCAAAATTCAGAAATACCAACATATAGTACACGACAATCATCTGACCTTCCTCGATTCAGAATAAGAACAGATCTATTCAGTAAATCATTCTTTCCTTCAACTGTAAGACTGTGGAATGCACTTCCACTTGAAATACGGAATTCTCCATCCTTAGCACAATTTAAATCTAAACTTCAAAATATCCCTCTGTGACCTGTTATTTTTCCACAACTTTATAACTTTGGAAGTAGATTCGCACCAATTCTCCATACCAGATTTCACCTGGGCAGCAGCCAGTTGAACTCCTGCTTGTTTAAATTAGGAATAAAACCTACTGCCATTTGTAACTGTGGGTCAGCCAATGAGGACACTTGGCATTATTTTTTTGTCTGCCCAAAATATGCACTAGCACGATCAAAGTTACATAAAGCTACTGCAAAATGTGCTCCTTTTCCCATGCATGCTATATTCTATGGTTCTTCTAAATGTAGACTACATGAAAACATGCAAATTTTTTCAGCGGTTCAGGACTACATTATTACTACATCTAGGTTCTCAAATACGGGTATAAGTTAATTCTTGACATAACTGAGGGTTTCATCTCTGCCGCGGGGTGCTTGTGTGTGGTGGATGGATGCGGGCGCCTATCTCAGGGCGTTTGCTTCCGTTTGCCCTGCATGCGGGCCCCGCGGGGGGGAGATAGGATTTTCTCTTAAAGTAAGTTAATGCAAGTAGTCTTCAAAAATAAATCATTTATCATCACATAACATATGCATATATAGTAGGTTTAATTGGAGTAGCCCCCTCTATCTGTCCATGTTTCTTGTGGGTGTTCTCCTCTGTTGTTATTGTTGCATGACCGGGCATACTCCCTTCTGAGCTGCCCGCACATGCAGCCACAGTGTGTCTTCTGTGACGCTCTGTTTACTCATTGTCTTATTCTCCGCAAAAGGGGTTAATATAGGGCTCAGCCCTCCTCCCCAATTGCCACTCATAATATGTAATTCATAAACTTAATGATGAAATAAAAATATGTTTAAACCAATATATGAGACCTCAATCTTCTGGCAGCATGGGTGGTCAGTTTACCTGGTCAATGGATCTCTTATACCAGGTACTACCATTATCCCCATCAAAAGGTTTGATTGCATCACTCAATTTATCAGAGTCTGATCACTCAAGCAACAGGCTGAACTCTCAGAACTGTATTTAGAACTGTATGTAATACATAATCACACACGTAATTACAATCGGCTAGCTTGCCGTTGGCCAATGCTCCTTCTGTTATCAGCGACAAGACAGTCCATTTAGGGCTGATATTCTCCTGATGTACATATAAATGATCATGATCTAAGTGTTAAAATATCACCGGCTGATGATTTGTACAAGGGGATGCCATAATTAGACTTTTATGAGTATCACAGAGCCATCACCTGGCTGACGTAACCAATGTGGTATATCAGATGATTTGTAATACACTTCAGCAAACAAGGCATAAATAGCTGATGGTTGTAGGTAAACTGCAGGCTCCCTGTGCAACAGCTTGCTGCACCTTCGCATGGCTCTGACCATTTGCTCAGCATAATATAGCCCTGACAGAGCTCAAATTAGTGAAGATTAAGGCAGCCTTATTTGAATGCAGGTCACACAGTAGGGGAAAGAGGCAGCACCAGCTACATGGTGCAATATATATGCACACAACTGTTGCCTATCAAAGACCCTGAATAAATGCAGCTGTATTGATGCTGCCGTTTTGGCACCTTCAAACAGGTCCTTCACACAAAACTCGATTGCATCCATATATGCATTGCATGTTAACAAATCTGGGAGACAAATTGGAGTCCCTAAACATATGGCACTTATTTCCCTGATGACTCAAAGTCTGTTCACTGGACATGACCATGACTGCACGGTGCTTTCAAATTTCTCTACATTTTTAGTGCCCATCATCTAAATTTTACATATTTTCTTAAACTTAGTCTCTCTGATTATTGGAGTACATGGCACCAAGGTACTATTACAGGAATTACATCACTTATTTAATGTTTCAGGATCTCTTTTGCCTTGAAATTACATGAATGACAAAGAAGGTGTTCACAGCACAGCTGATCTGTATATGATTATTTAAGGCTATAACAAATTAAAAGAGTAGTTTTCTCGGGCACATTTCAAACAAAACAGGTTAGAATGGACATAATACTGTCATATTTTAACCAATTTTGTCAGATAAGGGCCAAAAAGTGGTCTAACTTACATAAAATGTGGACAAAAATCCCATTCCCCCCCCCCCTTTTTTTTTTTGATAAGTAAAAACAGTTGAGGCAAGGTTTTAAAACTGACGCAGGCGGTACTTGTGAAACCCATTATAATTATTTTTGGCCTAAGCCATCCTTTTGAACATCACTTTCGATCACTGGTCTCAAGATTTTAAATACCATGATCTTTGTTCTGAGGGGACAACAACAATTTCACCCTTGAAAACCTTTGCACTTCCTACTGGTGACAAAGGGAACCATGTCCTGTCCTGAATCATGCATTAATATCCATATATCATTCACCATTCCCCTTCCCCCTGAAAATGGACATCAATTCTTAAAGTGAGGTTAAATCTTGCACAGTATCTCTCGGCTTCCTACTAAGAAGTCATGAAAGCCTAAGGCTCTAGGTACAGGCAGGACTGACCGGGATGCTGTGTCTGCGAAAATATAAACTGACACACAGGTGACCTTTCAGTGTCGACTGACTGCAAGACCGGGCACAGTGGCTGAGAGACATGTCATCCCAGTCACGACAATTGTGTGACTCTTCATCTGAAGATGAGTACAGCTGAATTTAAGTTGCATGCTCTTCCTTGCTAATTGGTCAATGATGGCACAATTCATACTGAAAACATGCAATCATGATATACAATCTCTATAAGTGGCTATATTTCGATGGTTTTACCATGCACATTTCTGAAGCTCTGCGATCCCTCATGTTTCAGTGCTGTAGGCTGTGACGCAAAAATTGTTTTCCTACACAAAAGCCTAACGCTACTCTTTACTTGAGTACAGTCTAAAAGATGCGGTACAAATTCCTGATCCAGCGAAGTAGTAACTTACCACTGAAATGACTTCCTTATACTATATGACACAACTTTGTGTCATTTAATTGCATGAAGTTAAAAGACATTCCTTTAGCACAACTGGTCATGACCAGTAATATATGAGGTCAGGTGAATCTGCAGGTGACTTTTTATATGAAGTTCTAAAAGCATTTCACATACCCAGTTATGACCTTTTGTGCATACAAGACAAGCCTGATCCTTTCCATGATCATCACAACAAAATTCTTGTTGATGTGAACAATGATTTCGCATTCAAATTCCTCATAAAAAGATCTTTTATTGGATTACCAGCATGCTTGTATTTCCAGACACCAAAATGGTCCAGGTCAACAGCTTTCCCACGCATATTTTGGCAATGCACCCAAAACAAACCAATATAAATTGTTGACTCAGTCACTTACTTAGCAGTGAAAGGGTTAACCAGCAGGGAACTACACCAACTTTTCAGTTTTTCTAAAAACAGCATGAGACGCCAGGCTGGACAGACGGATGAATAATGATAGGGTTAAATAACATGGTTATAGACAGATGGACAGGACAGGTCCAGTTGCACCTGTCATGTAAGGAAGACAGTTGGGCTGTCAAAAGAAACAACTGCTTGGAATATCTGTTCTCTCCATGCAGTATCCTTACATTCTCCTATGGAGCTAGATGCAGGCACAATGTTCCCTCACTATGAGGCCCCTTATTATAGTGGGGATTCTTATGTAACATGGCGGGTTCCTTGGCTCCCACTGAAGTACGTCTCCTTTCACTTCCATGGTAAATGTCCTCTCTTTATAAGGCATTTTAACTATGACACCATCCACTCCCTGTCCCCTGTCATCAGTGTCATATATATTGGGGTGGTCCTCTTGTAAGTGTGTGTGTGTGTGTGTGTGTGTGTGTGTGTGTGTGTGTGGTTTTGTTTTTGTTTTTTTGTTCCTAATATAATTTCTTGATTGCCCTCTGTCCACCCCAATGACATGAGTACCACAATCCAACTAATCTACAGCTTCCACAAAATTTTGTGCCAAGGTGGTGTGGGTGTGTAATGTTGCATTATGTAGCCCATCCTGACTTCTCACTCTTAAATTTGCTCTGAATGTCCACTTACCTCCAAAGTATCCTCCTTTCTCAATTTGTGTAACTTCAACTTCTTCATCAGAGTCCTGCAAAGAAAAGAATTTGTGTAAAAGAGGCATGGCTGTAAATCTATGAGCATTTATTCCTTCATCAGCAACTTCCTACGCTGGCAAGATTACATGTAGTATGTTGTCAAAATTCCTTTAGCATAACTTTGGACACCTTCACAAATGCCAAGTTCTACGTAAATATACCTTTGGCCATGTGCACTTAGCTCCGGTCAAACAACAGATTCACTTGAAATAGAATTTTAAAAGTTGCTCATCTTATTCACTTCTAGTGTTGTGTGCTAAGACTAGGAGCATTCTGGGAAAAAATATTATAGATACTTTTTTTCTATTTCTTCAAATTGGGTTATAACTTTTCAAGTAATTGAAACAAAAACCCCAATAAATTTGGGCAAGCGCTGAACTTAATAATCATTGGGTAAGGGTGACCAAAAAGTAGGTCACCAAGTCAAGTTCTATGAACAATGTATTCAAGTGCAATTTTCATCTGGGGGCTCAATCCTCTTTGCCATTGATGTCCAAGCTACACCCTCATATTAAAAAATCACCTTTAAACTTTACAGGACTGGTGACCTGACAAAATTATGTCAAGGTAGTGGATATCATATAGCATGCTAGCACTGGACCTAGATTTGTATACATTTTATGAGTCCTCAAAGTTATATGGAGCTGTCTTAAAAAAAAAAAAAAAAAAAAAAAAAACTGTTAACTGTATCCTGCTCACAAGCAAATGTTTATGGATGGAGGGACAGACATGAGTGATTGCAGAGACTCTGCCACCTAGCTATGGTCAGCAGAGCTAAAAAGAGGGCTGTGGGAACAGGCCATGCTCAGCTAATCTAGGAATATTCACCCAGAAAGAAGTCCCAGCCAGAGCTGAGCTTCAGCTACATGTTCATCTTGAACTGAACAGAACTATGGATTAGTAGTGCATGTATATATGAATACATTTTGCATTGACCCATTTGAAAAAACATTAACTTTGCACTTGACATATTGGCACTGGAATGAAAGCTCTTATTGAGGAAACTGAATGTACACTTCTCATATAATTGCAGCAATATGTACATGAAAATATTGCCATTATTGACGGAGTTACCCCTAGTTGTAAGATTGAGACACTCGATCTGCTCTTCAAATGTCAATGGCCTGCGTTGCACTGGATACTTGAAATGTGTCCTTGTTCACACTGATTTCCATGCTCTTCTACATTCACTATTATTAATTGTATAGTACATGTATGTTATTTCCCGGTACATAATTAATCTAATGCTACTGTACCTTTAGGGTTTACACTAAATCTTAATTTTTTCTGATTACATCTGTGTGTAATTATCAAACTACATGCATGACCAGATATGTCACTGCTGCAAGATATAGCACTAAGCAAAACCAATGAAATCACTGCACAATATTACATTTGTCGACTACATGAAATTTTAATTTTACTCATTTGTCATTTTATCTAATGAATTAATGTTTAATTTAGCAAATTGGCTTTCAGCAGGCAGATATATTTGTGTGCAGTCTCATGTTTCTGTTTCACTCATCAAACTGACTTCACCGATACAAGACCACCAGTATTCACCAGCATGCTTCCCACAGCCCTGCCGGCCACACCTGTCAGCCTGCCCACTTCATCCAGCCTTGTGAAGTACTGACGCATAAAATCAGACCGCAGTCTGCACTAGCTTTTTAACGCTTGCCTGGTCAAAATAGGACTGAGACAATAGTCTTTCCCCGGCATGGTTTGAGTGCAATGCAATCGACATCTATTGAACTTCGGTGTCCCATCAGGACAGGTTTCACCCACAATTATCAGCGAAAATGTTTTCTGTTGAGGTGAGGTTTAAGCAGAGACAACAAATTTCATCCAGGCTCTTTCTGGCAATTAGAGCAAGAAAGAGTTAAAGTTCCAGGTGGCAAATATCGCTTGAGGATAGGTACATGATGCATGTAAATTTACAAGAAGTAGTAAATGCTTTGTTATCAACTGTGCTAGGGTCATAAAGTGAGCACTAAGAGGACAGTACAATGAGTGATAATTAGGTAATCTGGTCAAACTGCCTTGAATAGCCTTTACCTTTGGACAACTAGGTTAAAATATACATTACTCAAATGTGTCCCCAGATACAAGCTATGACCAGAACTCAATTTTGTCAAACTGAGTCAAACCTTTTAGAGTTTAGAGGGAAAATGTTTTTCCCTATGTAGGACAAAACCTTAAAGAAGTAGGTAAAGAACATATTTAGAAATTAAAATACCCGATGATAAACAATAGTATTAGTGCCATATCATGATGTAAGGACATCTATCTTTGGGGGCTAAATGGTCTTTTGGGATTCCGTTCACAGAATTAAGAGAAAACTAAAAGTTAATGATTTTGTAAGGCAAAATCAAATGCATCAGAATGGAACATTTGGCTTTGAAGGAAACTTATGATTATGTCATTGCATGGAAACCGTATTCACGTAAGTGCCCATGTTACCTTGAAAACTAAGCAAAAAAAAAAAAAAAAAAAAAAAAATCCAGGTGCAATGTCAACTTAGGTCTTACCTAGATAATGTAACCAAGCTTAAAGTTTTCTTAAATTCTTTAGTAGTTAGAGCATGGAAACTTATTTTCCATAGGACTTTGTGACCCTGATAATCAGGTCAACGTCACTCAAATAACGAGAGGTCCATGGGCCTTATGCTCTGCTGCGACTGTGGCTATATTGCACCTGTTCATTTCAAAGTTGTGAGTCCTCAAGTGAGTTTTGAACATATAAAGCTTATGTACATTTAATGTAAAAATTGTCCACCAAATGGCACTTCACTCCACATGTAATCATAGCTTATTTGTGCAACTCCTGTGATGACTATTGTTGCAAGTGCCAAGACAACAATGAGTGAGTCCTCAACTTTATGTCCTCAGTGACCTTGGAACAGAAAATCAAGGACACCCAATTATGTAATACAAGAGGCCCATAGGCCTGCCTGGTACTGTGCTGACATTGCCATTGATGTCCAAGCTACACCCCGCCATTACAAAATCACCTTTTTCAACTTTACAGGCACGGTGACCTCACTATAATACGTCAAGGTCATTGATATTACATACAATTCTAGCTTTGGAGATTGTCTATACATCCTATAAATTTGGCAAGTCTAATCCAATTACTTTTCAAGATATGGAATTTTATACCTTAAAACACATTTTGGCTCATAATTTCCGTCAAATTATAGGTGGCACCACTAGTATCATTAGCAACCTAGACTTTGACCTCGTCCACAATCCCACCCAATTTGGTGAATGTCTGCCAAAAAATTTTAGATGCTAGAGTGTTCAAAAGATTTTCAAATTTTGACCTCTATATTGCATAATATTGTACTTGGTACCACCAATATCAAAAAAAACCCCTAGATTTTTATACACCCAATGAAGTTATGTTGGGCTAATTTGAAAATTGTGGACAGTATTGCGGTCACAACATTTTCACATTTTGACCTGTATATTACATAGTACTATAGGTGGCGCCACCAACATTGATGTCCACAAAGAGTTTTATACACTTTATAACTTGTAAATGTTGCCATTGATATCCAAGCTACACCCTGCCATTACAAAATCACCTTTTCAACTTTACAAGAATGGTGACCTCACAAAAATAGGTCAAGGTCAATGATATTACATAACATTCTACCTCTGGCCATGGTTTATATATCATATAAATTTGGCAAGTCTAATCCAACTACTTTTCCAAATATGGAATTTGATATCTTAAAACATATTTTGGCTCATAATTTCGATCAAATTTTAGGTGGCGCCACTAGTATCATCAGTAACGTAGACTTTGACCTCTCCCACAATCCCAGCAAATGTGGTGAAGATCCGTCAAAAATTAAAGACGCTAGACTGTTCACAAGATTGTTCAAATTTGACCCCTATATTACATAATAATGTAGGTGGCACCACCAATATCAAAAGGGGCCTAGATTTCATACACCCTGTAAGTCCTGAAAGTGATATTGGGTAAACTTCAAAACTGTGGATGGTATTGCACTAACAAGCTAAAGTTTATGTACGGACGGACAGACATGGGCGGTTGCATAAGCTCTGCGACCTTTGGGCAGCAGAGCTAAACACTAGGTCTCATCTTGATACATATTCTACCAACTTTTGTTCAGTTTTCAGTTGTTATTGCATTGAAACCAAATTTGCATAAATGACCCTGTTATCTAGAGAATTACATCAAGGTCAGGCAGATAATAGCCCAAGCTGGGTGTTACCAGGATACAATATAATATATAATCCTATCAAGTTTCAGCAAGTTTCGTTAAGTAACTCATACATACTATAGAATATATTAATGCTTCACACGATCCATTTGTATAATATATTCAAAATATAGGCACTGTGTCCAGTTTTCCTCACATGGTCTGTTTGTCTAAATCAGATTGTAATTTTCTGAATTATCCTGCAGAGACAATAAACTTGGACATCAGCCAAATTGCATAACAATTGGATCATGGTGACTTAAAAAGTAGTAAAGTTTTTCATAGAATGCACTAAGGTTTAACTTTGATCAGCAACACCTATCACTACCAACTCCCTTCTTTCAACTTAAGATCAAGGTCATTCATTTCATATTATCTATTAGTGTTGAACATGATCTATATATCCTATGTATTTAGCAAGTCAAACTTGACACCCTTTCAAGATATGACTTTTCCAATTTTTCAACACATTTTGGCTCATAAATTTCTGTCAAACTACACCAGTAGTACTATCAGCAATTGGGATTTTCACTTCCTCCACGACCAAACTAAATTTGGTGGAGAATCACCCAAATTACAGATGCCAGAGTGTTCACAGGTTTCTTAACATAGACCCATACATTACATAGTGGGCAGCACCATCCAAATCAAACTTGACCCAAGAGTCAGAGTCAGAGTCAGAAATCTTTTATTTGACAGAAATACAGGTAAATAAGCATTACAAACAGTATGTAATAATTCATAGATATAAGTTCCATGCTATTGTTTGCAGAAATGTGGACAGAACTGTCAGGATGACCCCAGTTAAGGACGGCTTGTCCGCTAACACTGGGGCCACCGTGGATCCAGAGAGACACAATTACAAAATATTTACACTGTACTGAAAAAATAAAGAGAGATTATCAGAAGATATACACAGCATATTGAATGAGTAGACATATAATTAAGCATAAACAGAGACAAGTCATTCAATAACAATTTGGCATACTACACACATCTTGGTATTGACATAGGAAATGAGATCTAGTATAATTTGATAAGCCATGATATGAGTGTGCATACAATTTTTCGTTGACGCAAGAAGGAAGGTCTCAAGATTTTTATTCACTTCAATAAGTCCTGCAAGTGGGGTTAATTTAAAAATTGTGGACTGTGTCACATTCACAACCAAAAGGTTTATACTGATTGACACACAGACAAACAGGAATATTATTAGCTCCGCAACCTGTGGTCACCACAGCTAAAAACATCACTGGTGTACCATGCATTTAATCAACATACCACTATGACCAATATTCTAACAGACAGAAAATGGATTTCAGGTGATAAAAAGCTACATAGATGACTGTTACAACAGGAACTTGTTACTGTGCTCAGGTAGTTGCGGTTTCTCATGTCTCTTCCAAATTTTGGTCATGAAAGCACAAGATAACATTTCTCTCCAGAGAAATCAATATAAGTGGAGAGAAAAACAAGGCTCACATAAGAGTATCAGGAAATGCCATAGCAATTTTAATATCCAATGGCAACTTATCCTTCAGCAATAGATTATATTCCAATCTCTCAGCCCCACATTATTCATGAAAGGTATCACAAAATGCTTTTGTGACATCAGCAGCATTATACATAAATGCAACAAACAAGCCTGCCCAGAATGACCTAAACATGTCACTGAAAGGTATCCTTTTCCAATTTAGCCATCTTTTGGTGTAAGAGATTATGGCTGACTTCCATGGGGTCAGCCCGACATTCAGTGGAAAATATGGGCAGTGTGAATGGCGCATCCTGAGCTGACCTTGACATTCAAGCAATAAAAAGCCCAACTCTGGTCTTGGGGATAGGATTTTGGAGAGGAAGTAAAATTTGGAGTTTCCATTGAAATCCCCATTGACTTACATGGTAATCACTAGGAATGTGTGCGTTAACTGACAGGTACCCAAATTGCAAAAAATGTATTAAAAATCAGCTTGAAACAAGCTACATTTTCACTAAGTTTCAGAACAATCTACATCATGCGTTTGTGGAAGTCAAAAATGGAAAAATACACAAAATTCATAAAAATAAATAGCTGAAAAATTGCAACACCACCTGTTGAATAAATTAAGGTCAGTGGGTCCCCAGAAGTGTCCCTATGCAATTTCAAAGTAATTAACGGAGTGTTTTCTTTGAAGACTATTGAAGGAAAAAAAATATATACAAAAATATTCATAAAGAAGAGGCCTGTGGGCCTCATACTGTGCTGGCATTGTGGCTATATTGCACCTGTTCATTTCAAAGTTGTGAGTCCTCAAGTGACTTTTCAACATATAAAGCTTATGTACATTTAATGTAAAAAATTGTCCCCAAGATGGCAATTCGCTCCTCGTGTAATCACAGCTTATTTGTGCAATTCCTGCGATGGTTATTGTTGCATGTGCCAAGACAACAATGAGTGAGTCCTTAACTTTATGTCCTCAGTGACCATGGGACAGAAAATCAAGGTCACCCAGATTATGCAATACAAGGGGCCCACAGGCCTGCCTGGTGCTGTGCTGACATTGCCATTGATGTCCAAGCTCGGCCTGCCATTACAAAATTACCTCTTTCAATTTTTAAAGGAACGTTGACCTCATAATAGGTCAAGGTCACTGATATATCAAATTCTAGCTTTGGACATTGTCTACACATCCTCTAAATTTGGCAGGTCTAATCCAATTACTTTTCACAATGTGAAATTTTATATCTTAAAACACATTTTAGCTCATAATTTACATCAAATTATAGGTGGCATCATGAGTATCATTAGCAACTTAGACTTTGACCTCCCCCACAATCCCCCAGAATTTGGTGAAGATCTGCCACAAATTAAAGATGCTACAGTGTTCACAAGATTTTCATATTTTGACCCCTATATTGCATAATATTGTCGGTGGTGTCACCAATATCGGAAAAAACCCTAGATTTTTATACACCCTATAAGTCCTGAAAGTTATATTGGGCAAAATGTGAAATTCCACTGCAGTCCCCATTGACTTGCATGGTAATTAATAGGAATGCATGCATTAACTAACAAGTACCCGAATTGAAAATCTGTTTAAAATCAGGGATCCACATTATCATTACTTAGCGAATATTGTTTAGCCCTCCCACAAGCTACAATCCACAAAGTTTCAGAACAACCTCAGTGATGGTTCTGGAGAAGTCAGAAATAGCCTTAACAACCCAAAATTTTAGAAAAAAAAAAAGAAAGAAAAAAAGGAAGGAAGGAAGGAAGGAAGGAAGGAAGGAAGGAAGGAAGGAAGGAAGGAAGGAAGGAAGGAAAGAAAGAAAGAAAGAAAGAAAGAAAGAAAGAAAGAAAGAAAGAAAGAAAGAAAGAAAGAAAGAAAGAAAAACAATTGCAGTGCTACCACTTAAACAAACTAAGGTCTGGGGGTCCCCACCAGTGTTCCCATGGAATTTCCAAGCAATTTGCTGCTGGTTTTGCAGAAGACAATTTTTTAAGATTTTGCCAAAAAATGAACAAACAAATTCAGAAAAGATCCCAGCTGACGTGAAAATACTTGCAAGTCTTCTGCAACCTTTCTTTGTTCTCAGTGAGTACTGGCCAGCATATGTACTCTGTCCTGATCCCTTTCTGGATTGTTCACTCAATTTATCCATCCCACTCAAATCCCCACCAGGAGCCAAGGGGTCAGCTTAAACTGCTTTTTTTTTAACACTTGCAGTGAAATATTTGGGTAAGTCCAATAGCAGATCTATGCACAGATGGAATGTTTGAAGTCAACAGCTATCTTCCAACAGAACAGGTGATTAGCAAAAGTCTAAAACGTGCATCATGCTGTTGGCATCATGCTGCAATGTCACTGTAACCATGAAAGAGTTAACTCTCTCTCTCTCTCTCTCTCTCTCTCTCTCTCTCTCTCTCTCTCTCTCTCTCTCTCTCTCTCTCTCTCTCTCTCTCTCTCTCTCTCTCTCTCTCTCTCTCTCTCTCTCTCTCTCTCTCTCTCTCTCTCTCTCTCTCTCTCTCTCTCTCTCTCTCTCTCTCACACACACACACACACACACACACACACACACACACACACACACCTTGTCGTAAGCGGTCATTGAACGGACTAATGTACTCTTTTTGCCCTGCGGCAAAATGTCTAGAATACGGGCGAGATGTCTTGACAATATATGGTATTAATCTTTAGTTTCCATGACACTTACAAATGGGGACTTGCTGGAGGTACCTATATTCAGCTGTGTTTTGTATCGGAAAGCAGGACTGAAGTAATAAGTTCACGGTGATACTGGCAGGAAGCCAGCCTTTCTAATTCTCTTCCTGTTTTTTGTGAAATAGATACTGAGAATACACAAGCAGCAGCATTTAGCATGAGCAGTAATTTTCACTGTTGTCTGAAAAGCATGAATCAAGCATTTATGAACTGCATGCCTGCATGTTATTCCAGGTTTAGTCACTTTTCAGGCAATATTTTGTGGATATGAGACAATCACTTTTATTCTCAATGCAATTCCACATCCTGCCCTGCCCCCATCATCCAGCATCAAATTTCTTATTAAAGTGCACAGGTATCTTTAGGTTTAATATACTGCACAATTCTGAACCTAACAGACCAATACAATCTCATAATGCTAACACACCTCAGGGTATGTCTGCCAAACAAGTTGAGGAATAATATTTCAGTGTTTTGGAATTCAGACAGCATGAAAACTGGCAAGGACCACTGATATTTGATCATAACAAATTTTGTTACAAACTGCCGTTCACCATCATGTTGACTCGGTGCTTATAACCATCTCTTCATCGTCAATGCTGCTACCCATCAGTTTGAAGAAGCAATTTTGAGTAGCTCTTCAATGTCTGTTGCAAAAAATGCCTGACACAAAGCCCCCAAACATTGGCAGCACCTTTTGATCACCTATGTCATGTATGTACAGATCTGCTGCCCTGTGTTGGTCTACATGCATGTATATTCCCTTGTATTTGTCAGAAACAAATCTTTCTCCAGTTTCTCCCCAGCCATGCTCTACAAGAGAATGCCACATGACAGTACTGCTGCCAAAGTTTGCTTCAGTAACAAAGTTTTTGGTGGAAGAAATTCAAGAGCTGACCATTCACCATATGCCAATGAAACTCAAATTTATTGTTGACCAGGAAAAGTAAAAATCATAATGAATGATGTTGAATCTGTGATCTAAATTCTTCAAAGCACTTTAAGGGATTATTTTAGTGTGGAAATTCGGGACCTTTGCATTTTCCAAGCTTTATCTCAATCGCAAATTGATCAAATTGTCTCATCAAGAAAGGGTTTCTCAGTCTTTATCTGAATTTGCACTTTTTCCTTCTTCTACTTTTTCTGGTTGAATTGAAGAAGACAAGACACCTACCAACCTAACAAAAATGCCAGACTAATCCATTGCCTGCCCCGCAATAAAAGACAATAACAGCATGCAGCATGTAATTCTAACTCAAATGTCTGTAACATGTTATGCCCCGGAAGCTTAACTCCACAGCTGCATGGAAAGTCACATACAAGTCAAAACTTGCAAAATATCTGTATCATTCCAAGTGACTGTTCGTTTTGTTTTCAAAATGATGTTTCGTAAGGCAGCCACTGAAGTAGTTCCACAAGCCCCTTTACCAGTCAGCCTAGTCCAGTGACCCTAGTGACAACTGGAAGTCTCTCGAATCAGAAGACCATCAGAGGCAGCTGGCAAGGCTGAGAACCCAGTTTGGTAGGGTGTTACATCATTACTAACCAGTGTATTAAAGGTAAAAGTCAAATCAGGGACACATACTGCAATATGCATGCCTGTACTAAAAGTATCACTGTCTTTGAAATAAACCTATCCACCTCTTTTACTGGCACTTGTAAGACGAATCCAGTTGTTGAAATTGTCATGGTAACTGTCACACTTACTACTTAATGATGGGTTGGGGGGGCTAGCTTATACACATCCTTATATTATTAAAAGCTAAAGCTTCAATGGATTATCATGATCAAGATCAGAATTCTAAATATAAGAGATTTGAAGTTCTGAAGGTTGTAGGTAAGCTGAGAAGCCCCCCTTTACCAGTGCTAGGCCAACATGTAATGATGGAAATTTTTGTTGTTGTTCCACTTTGGTAAAGTAAGCTTCAATGAACTGCAAGCTATCTTCTCAACATCACAATTCCATCTGCAAGTTAAGGCTCGTAATATCACTGAAGTAAGTCTATCTGCCTAGCACAGTTACAGGCCAATTCAAAGTTATGGAGATGATTATCTTTATTGTTGTTCCTTTTGGTTGACAATCATAAATTATGCTTGGAGTGCTAAGGACTGGCCCAGGACAAACGTTCTCGTCTCATATGCTATTAAAATAGGCGTATATCAACCTGTTTCACAAGACAACAAACATGCAAGCCTATTCTAGGTGGAAGCAGGTATCGGTTCTTTCATAAATATTTACTGATCATTGGGATGACTCTGCACCAGTGGTAATTGGTAACCCAAGTCCATATTTCCATCTTGTAATACACGGCAAAAATGTGACAAAACTGGACAGAGAGAACTGTATTGGTACACAGAAGACGATGGTCCTAATGGGCTCTAAGTCCTATCTGCAGATACAATCCATGCTGTCAAGCTCAAAATGTTTTCATACATTTATGACAGGTTTCATCCAACAATGCCATATTGAAGCTCACAAAATGTCACTAATTGTCAAGGAATCACCAACTTCACCACGGCGAATGCACTGCTACAGGCTAAGCAGGAAAACTGGCTTGCATCCTTTGCTCAGGACCTGTGTCACAGGATACAAGAGTAATCACATGACATTCTTCCATCTGATTGGCCTGCAACTCCCATCTATATTGTAAGCACTACATGTATAGTTTCACTGAAGTTGGCCCACCAACTTCCATTTACGACCAGTATATATGGGGTTATTCCAACTGCACACAGTTATCATTAATCTTGCTACTCTTTCTGATGATAAACACAACTCATTGCTGGGGCGTGCAATGAACTCCAACTTACTTGCTCCAATACCATAAATGCAATACATGTAATATGCTTCTGAAGTAGGCCTATTAAACCCTTTTACCAGTACATGTAGGCCTATTCCAGTTGCAGAGATTTTTATCATTACTGTTGTAAATATGTGCTGATAATAATAAATATCTGTTGACTGCTGCAGTGAATCCCAACACATGTTCCTTTGTCAAAAGTGCCATGCTACTTCAGATGCTATGCACATATGTACATGAAACAATGTTTCAACTAAATTGCTGTCAATTGTTGAATGCTGTACATACACACATATTCCTGGTTTGTCATCACTAGACATTGTATTTAGGGGTCTGTCAACACTAGATTAAAATGTATTTCTCTTATTTGTGTTAATAAGCATGATCAGTGATAAGTGTTCTAAACGACAATATCAATAATTGTGACACCAAAATATCAGACAGGCACTGTGCAGGCCTTTTGCCACATATCTTATGAATAAAAAATATGATTAATGCAAACTATAAGAAAGCATTTATGTTAACAAGTTTGGTGGCCTATGCTCTTTTGTATTAACATGGACCTCCTATGGAGTTTTATTGTGCCAGGCAAGGTGTTCACATACAACCCTGCTACTGTCAATGAAGCAGATGCCAGCAATAGCCTGGTGCCATAAGCTCTTCCTGGCTAACACCTGCAACAAGCTAAAAACTAACTGGAATAGTTGTCTTGGACAAAACTGGATACACCTCCCACCCCCCACCCCCACCCCCCACACACATGGGTCTTGTGACCTTGGAAATGATGTCAAGGTCACCAAAATATAATCAAGTCAGGAAAGAGAGTTCACGGTACAATTTAGATGTAAATTTGAGTTTGATGTGGCCTGTGAATCAAGAGATATTTTGCTTGCAAGGATTGTGCTACAGATGGACAGTCTGATGGACAGTCAGACAAGCTGAAAACACTCCCCCAAACTTGGTTAGTTGCAGGCATAAAAATTTATTTTAAAACAGAACAGGCTGATTTTCCAACAGAAAATCAAATGTCTCCCCGTGCATCCTTACTATTGTCACCCTTATTTTTATAAATAGGCATACCGATTCCAATGATCTACAGATATGGTGAAGGTACACTCTTTATTGACATTTCAAAACGTTGATTTTTGACAAAATGCCCACGTGACCTTGAAAAATAGGTCAAGATCATACATTTGCAGTTACAAGCAAGGTCTTACAAAAATCTTACATAGAAATATTATCACACAAAATGTCAACCTCTTTAAGACAAATCTTTCTCCAGGGCATCTGCAATGATTTTTAAAAAGTGGCCATGTCACCTCGAAAATAGGTCAAGGTCACCCATCTACAATCCCAACCTAGTTGGTATTATGGTACATATAAATGCAAAATTCCAACCTCCTAAGTCAAATCCTTGCAGAGTTGTTGCATGCATGTCAATTTTGGACAAGCCCATGTGACCTTGAAAAATAGGTCAAGCTCACCCATCTGCAATCCCAAGCAAGATCATATATAGGAACATCTTCACATAAAATTTCAACTTCCCAAGTCAAATCTTCCTTGAGTTATTAGGTCCACATTGATCTTAGATGAAATGCCCACGTGACCTTGAAAAACAGGTCAAGGTCATACATCTGCAGCTACAAGCAAGGTCTTACAAAAGTCTAACATAGAAACATAATCACACAAAATGTCAACCTCTTTAAGTCAAATCTTTCATGAGTGCATCTGCAATGATTCTTAAAAAGTGGCAACGTGACCTTGAAAATAGGTCAAGGTCACCTATCTACAATCCAAACCTAGTTCATATTATGGTACATAATCACGCAAAATTTCAACCTCTTAAGTCGAATAATTGCGAAGTTATTGTGTCCACATCAATTTTACATGACATGCCCATGTGACCTTGAAAAATAGGTCAAGGTCACCCATCTGCAGTCTTAACCTAGTTCATATTATGGTACATGATCATGCAAAATTTCAACCTCTTAAGTCAAATCCTTGTGGAGTTATTACATCCGCCTCAATTTTACATGACATGCCCATGTGACCTTGAAAAATAGGTCAAGGTCGTACATCTGCAGTTACAAGCAGTGTCTTACAAAAATCTTACATAGAAACATAATCACACAAATATGAACCTTTTTAAGGCAAATCTTTCCCAAGTGCATCTGCAATGATTTTTTAAAGTGGCCATGTCACCTTGAAAATAGGTCAAGGTCACCCATCTACAATCCCAACCTAGTTCATATTATGGTGCATAATCATGCAAAATTTCAACTTCTTAAGTCAAATCCTTGCGGAGTTATTGCGTCCGCATCAATTTTACATGAGATGCCCATGTGACCTTGAAAAATAGGTCAAGGTCACCCATCTGCAATCCCAAGCAAGGTTTTATATAGGAACATCTTCACAAAAAATATCAACTTCCAAAGTAAAATCTTTCTCGAGTTATCGCGTCCGCAACACACACAACGTGTTGAAGAAGAACAAGAAGAAGAAGAAGCGGAAGAAACGGGCGCAAAAACAATATGCACGGGGAGACATAATAAAGCCACTATTCCTACCAACCACCTTGAACTTTTTACAGAATGCTTACAATTCTGACAGCTTAAAATTTACATAGCAAGATTTGAAGTACAGAATTTCAAGATGACCAAGGTAAGTCTGTTCAAATAGTTCTGCAAGCAGCACTTCCATTCCAAGAATTTCCCAGGTGTGACTTTAAAGGCTCTGACACTACCACCAATTGTGGTTTTTTTTTGTTGGTTTTCACCCACCCACAGACACTTTTACGAAGCAAAACAGGGGCTATTCAACTGGCATTCCAATGATAAATCCACCTGGGAAAAAGTACAATAGTTCATGTGTCAAACTGAAACCCAAATTTGAGTACCATGGTAGGCCAGAGTGGAGCAGAATAGGGCCACCAAGCAAAATGAACCCTGTACAAACTGCAAAACAAAACTAATGGCTCAGCCACCAAGCCTATAAATGTATGTACATGGACAGAGTGTGAGCACTGGAAAGCTGAGTGCCAACTAATGTCACACCACACTGTTTGTAAGTGTTCAATGTAATAACAGCTGTACACATACCTGAGATGTATTCAGATTTTCATCCTCCAAATCCTGCGATCATGAATGTTTTCATACATCAATTGTAACATCTATCACTCAAGTACATGTACATATCGTATTTGCTGCAGATTTATTGCAAATTTCCAACAATTTTGAAAAACAGTGTTTTTTTAAATTATAATAATGTCAGTCTACACATTTGTGGTATATTTGGTATTGTTATTGCTTCATGGTACATATACTTGTCACTTATACCAAATTTCTATATACGTCTACACACTACTTGCTCTTCAAAGGCTAACTCTTGATTTTTTAATACAAATGGAGATATAACGTACTTGCTGCAAAGACACAAGCATGTATGGAACATCAAATAAAACACTTTTTAAGTATTTTCCATTTCATGTCAAGGGAAATGCATGAAACTGCACACCTGCGAAATTTTCAGAATTAAGTACCTGTGAAATTAAGCAACTTCATTGTATGATATTGTTGCACAACATTAATGCTAGGGTACTGCAAGTGATACGTGGAAGCGATGAATGCTTCCTTTATCTATTAGTAATACTTACCTCTCAATCACTCATGCTTATACCCCTGCTTATCAGGTTCCCAGGCAGGTTTTAAAACCTGAAACTTTTTATGGCTGACCTGTGGTTACATGCACAAACCCCCAAAGGGGCCTCCGGTACAACTTCCGGTGTTTGCGCATGCTCACCAGTTTCTCTCCTCTAGAATTTCACTGGCGGGGACGGCTTGGGTGGCCTTCTGAGTGATTGAGAGGTAAGTATTACTAATAGATAAAGGAAGCATTCATCGCTTCCATGTATCTATGGTGTAATACTACCCTCTCAATCACTCATGCTGATATACCAGCAGAATGGAGGAGGGCGTGATTCACCTTTTGACACGTCTATAGTAATACCCCACAGGTCAGCCACGCACATCAGTATGGTACCATAATCACTCTGAACTCTACCTGAGCAGTCTTATTGCAAGAAAGAGCAGGAGAATTCAGGCAAAAAGCAGAATGGCATATAGAATGAGCAGCTGCTCTGTTCCCTCAACCCAGCCTACCACAGCAGAAGTAAAGCAGACTACTTGCCTGGTCATGTGAATCTGCGACTCCAAACATGCTACTTGAGCCTCTTTGGGGCAGTCTGGCAGTCACCTCGGAGCTGCTTCCCATCGCCAAAGGAGGCCGTGCGAGTATTGTGCATCGCCATCAAACCACCCTGAATCGTGGTCAGGTCCTGCAGGTAAAAGGATGTAAATGTTGTGTGAGCCTTCCACCTGCATGCCCGCATAATGTCGGCAAGGGCAACATTGCAGATCAGAGACCATGACGCAGAGAAAGCCCTGATGTCATGTGCTCTTACCCCTTGGACCCTAAGAATATCCTCTGACCCGGAGGCTACCTGGTAGGCCTTACAGACCGCCGCCTTCAGCCATGCAGACACGGTATTAGCAGCTATCCTGCCTGACTCTGTTTTCCTCAACAGAAGAAAGAGGGCTCTCCGACCCTGACGAAGCTCTTTCGTTCGGTCCAAATACCACTTTAGCGCCCTCACAGGACACAGTGTCCTATCAGGTTCCGATCTTGATAACATTTCGGAAAGCTCTTTGATGGTAAAGCCCGTAAAGGCAGTGGTGGGGTCTGTGGCAACATGGTTCTTGGCTAAAAAGCCCATGTGTGGTTTCAAGGAGATGGAGGTTTTATCCTCCGACCACCGAATCTTGTTAACATCCAATGCATGGATTTCACTCCTTCTGGCCCCTGAGGCCAGTGCGAGCAAGAAGACTGTCTTGTAAGTCAGCCATTTTAATTGGATCGTTTTGGGATCCTTTTGTTCAAATGGAGGTCTCGTCATGGCCAAAAGGACGAGGCTCAAATCCCAGGTGGGCATTATATTTGTGCCGACTGGTTTGTCAGTATAAAAACTTTGGATTAAGGCTGACAAATGTGGGTCCGCTCCTAATGATCGACCCAATTTCTTGCTCAGGGAGGAAGAAATAGCTGTTCAGTATCCTTCGATAGTCCTTGGACTTAGCTCTTTTTCCTCAAACAAATACAAGAGGAAATCGGCAACATCCGAGGATCTTGCTGACCAAGGTTCCAACTGTTTCCTGGCGCACCATTCAGTGAACAGTCTCCACCTCGAGTCGTATGTCTTCAAAGAAGACTTTCGAAGTTTACCTCGTGCGATTCTTGAGGCAACGAGATTCGAGAACCCAGCCTCTTGGACGTGTCGTGCGACAACCTCCATGCGTGAAAATTGAGCACCGCTGGATTCCGATGGAACCGGGACGTCCGAGGCTGCACGAGCAACCTGTCCCAGACTGGTAGACGTAATGGAGACTCGCGACAACTCCAGTAGGTCGAGAGACCAATCCCGCTTTGGCCACCAGGACGATCTCTGCCTTCTCTTCCTGGATATTTCTGAGAACTTGAGGGATCAACGGGAGTGGAGGAAAAGCGTAACCCCACATTCCATCCCAGCATATTGCCTGGGCGTCCACTGGAAAAGCTAGAGGATCTGGGACTGGAGCCACGAACACTGGCAATTTGTGGTTCCATCTGGTGGCGAACAAGTCCACATGGGGTGTCCCCCATCGGTCCCATAACGTCTGAACTACTCGTGGATGTAGGGACCATTCTGTCCCTATCACCTGTCCCTTTCGGAACAATTGGTCGGCCATTACATTTAGATGGCCGCTGATGTGACGGGCCAGAATCCTTACCCTGTTGCTGCCGCACCAGATAAGTATTTTCTTTGTTCGCTCGATTAACAGTTTGGACAGAGTGCCCCCTTGTTTGTGCAGGTAGGCCACCACAGTCCTGTTGTCCGACATCAACGTCACATCTTTGTCTTTCACCAACTGTTCGAACTTCTGCAGGGCTAAGCGTACTGCCTCCAGTTCTAGCCAATTGATGTGAAAATGTCTCAAGTGCAGAGGCCAGATGCCTGGGACCATGTTGGAGTCCGTGTGGGCTCCCCAGCCCTGTTTTGACGCGTCCGTGTAAACAACCAGTTTGGAATTGAACGGCCTCATCGTCTGTCCACCCATGACGTTCCTTCTCACCGTCCACCAACGGATGAGGTACTTGTCCTGCGGACCTACTTCGACCATTTGACGCAAACTGGTCCTGTTCCACTTTGCGTTCAGAGCTATGTTGAGTGGCTTCCTGTGTAGGCGTCCTAACGGAACGAGTCCATCGAGGACATCATGCCCAACAGCGATAGCCATTGCCGAGCTCTTTGCTGTGTCGATCTCAGGAACCTCTTGATAAGGCTCTGTAGTCTGTCCCATCTGTCCTCGGAAGGACGGCACTCGAATCGGACTAGATCGAAATGAATGCCTAGGAAGATAAACACCTGTTTGGGTGTGAGATTTGATTTGGGGATGTTTACTTCTAGCCCTAAGTCCCCTCACAGCTTCAACAGAAATTCTCTGTTCTTGATTAGTTCCTGATGAACTAAAGCTCGGACAAGCCAGTCGTCCAGGTACACGTGCATTCTTATGTCCTTCTTGTGAACACATGCTGCCATGGATTGCACTATCCCGGTGAACACCTGAGGTGCCGTGGCCAAACCGAATGGAAGAGCTCGAAACTGGAATACCTGGTCTACGTAAGCGAACCGTAGGTACTTCCGACTGCCCTGAAACATAGGCACGTGGAGATACGCGTCCTTCAAGTCCAGGGAGAAGGTCCAGTCCCCGGGTTGGACAGCCTTCGTTATGGATTCCGGCGTTTCCATGTGGAAGTGTGGAACTTCCAAATATGTGTTCAGATGAGACAGGTCTATGACCGGTCTCCAGCCGCCGTCCCTCTTTGCGACCAACAATAGTCGGCTGTAGAAACCCGGAGAAGAGTGATCCCTCACCCTCTCTATGGCTCCCTTTGCCAACAACTTCTCAACCGCCTCGTGGAAGAATGACCTCTTCGGCTCTTGGGCCGGCGGTTCAAACCTCCAAGGGATGCGGGACAAGGGCGGTCCCTCTTTGAGCGGAAGCACATATCCCTTTTCTAGGATACTTAACACGAACAAATCGTCCGTGACGGAAAGCCAATGACTGCGGAAGTCGGCTAACCGACCGCCGAGTCGCTGACACATCGCCCCAGACCCGTTGTAAAAGCTCCTGACGGGTGTGGATGACTGGCACGCACCTTCAGTCCTGTTTCCCTTTGCTGAAGCCAGGCTTCCGAAAGGGCCGGTTCTGCTTGCCACTGCCGGAGGACGGTGCATCAGCTGAACCCTGCCTCTGAGGCTTCTTGCTCCTGGGTCGCCTAGGTTTCCTCCTCTTTGCAAAGGAGTCCTTGGGGCCAGAAACTTTGGCTCCCTGTCCACGAGCCTTGGTGGCTGTTCTAGCTAGGTCGATGATGGCTTGGTTAGCCTCATTGGCCTATTCCCGCTTTCGCTGCTCAACCATTTGGTCCCTGATGGGAGCGAGAGCGCCTCCAAACAAGTAGTTCGAGAACAGAGGCTGAGTTCGGATGGCTCGCTGTGCACCTTCAGAGAGGTTGGTGACTTGCAAGCACAAATCTCGCCTTGTTAACCTCAGGTTGGCTTCCATGGTGATAGCCTGCCTGAGAAGGTGCTCGATCGCCATACCCCCGGACGCCTGAAGCCAGGTATTCAGACTAATCCAGTCCCTGACTGGTTCCGGGACCTGCTGCGGCACGAAGAGCCGCTGCATGATCTCGGCAGACGCGGCCGAGAACACGTCCAAGAAGGACGTGATGATTACCATCGCTCTTGCATCCTCCTCCAGTCTACTTAGGACCTCCTGGGGGACTTTAGGAGATGGGGGGATCCATTTGCAGATATTCTCCCATTCCACTTCTACCTCCGTAGCCCTGTTGTCGTAGACCTCATGAGGTACACAGTACCTAGCAATGTTGGCTCTTGGTCTCCTCAACAACTTCCCGCACTTCAGCGCTTGCTGGGTCGGGACGCCGGAGGGCGACCTAGATCCGCGGAGCTCTTTATCCAGGCTCTGATACACTTCGTCCACGTAAGCGGAGAAGGGGAACCCGGACCCGACTTGTTCCGACACCGACGGCGACTCTAGTGGGTACACTGACATCGCTCGTCTCTTTGTGGTCGGTGGCAAGGGAGGAGCCTTCAAGGTATCTCCGAGGAGAGCCGAGATCGGCTCCTTCGTCGAGTGGAAGAGCCCTACAGGTTCACTAACCTCGGCTGGAGCTGAGCTGTCCTCAAAGGACAACTGTTGTTGAGCGGAATGGGCCGGCTCGTCGGCCAACACCTCATCGCTCTCTGACCCCATCCCTTGGACAGGCCGGGACTCACGCTCCAGAATACGCCTAAGGCGTTCCTCGCATTCGTACTCGCCTTCGTCGAGAAGAGACTCGTGTAAAAAGCCCTCTCCATCAGACAAAGGCTCTCCCTGCTCATCTAAACCACTATGCAGTGGAAAAAACGGCGTGGGGAGAGAGGGAAGGGCAGCTTTTGTTTGACTGGTCCTCTCCGGTTGCTCATAGGAGTGGTCCAGTCCGGTCCTGGTCACGGCCGGCACGGATTCGGCAAACACCGGATCTGACGTACCGAACTAGACCGGACCTGCCAGGGAAGTATCGTGTACTTCCTGGCGTGCTCCGCACAAGGGTTCATGACCCACCTCCGTGAGCACTGGGGCATCTCCCACAGGAGAACTTATGGCTCCTTCTACAGTGCCAGTCACGCCGGTCCCCTCCGTAAAGCGAGCCGGCAAACCGGGCTGTTCCGGTGCCTCCCCCGTGTCCATGTTGGTCTCCTCTGCCGGAGGGCCAGTTACACCTGGACCTTGAATTTCCCTTGGGAAACCCGGGTCTTGGGTCTGCTGACCCACAGGTGTCACAGACACAGCTGGTGTGTGGAAGGGGACTCTCACCTGTGCAGATTGCACAAAAGACTGCATGGTGGTGGCCATCAGCATTTGTGTTTTCTGCATCGTATCCAGTATCGCCTTGAGTCCAGGATCCAAGGCGGCTGCCCTTTTTTCAAAAGGCTCCTCGGCCCCGTCCCCCTTTCTCTTACGAGAGCGCCTCCTCTTCTTTGGGGTCGCCCCCGCCGAATCAGAGGCACTATCCACTGCCTCAACTCTCCGAAAAGAGGATGAAGTGGTGACTCGCAGGCTTGCTGGAGAGTCTAGAATGGATGGAGCTCTAGGGTTAGACCGTTTAGCCCGCCCACGTTCAGCCAACTCAAAGAGGTCCCACCTCTCACTTGACCAACTTTTACAGTGCTGACAAGGTCGTAACCTTGAGCACTGCAATCGCTCCAGCTCCCATCTGCCCTTTCTACAGTGCGGGTGGGTGTCCCACTTCCCCCATCAGATGGCCGGCCACATCCTGCTTCTGAGAAGCAGGGACGCCCGCCACTGAGCTGGCAGGGACAGCTGGAGCTGTTCCAGCACTCACTGGGGGTGACAGGCTGCGCCCCTGTCTCCCCCGGAGCTGCTGGATTAGGAGGCGAGATCGTTCTTGACGTCTCTCACGCTCCCTGTGGTCCACATCCTTGTCCGCCATCTTGGTTTTCAAGGGAAAAGACCACGTGTTCCTGAAAACAAAAGTAGATAAAAAACAGGTAGGAATCAAGGCTCCTCGTTCAAAGAATGGTCCAACAACTCACTACCCCACACTTATCTGGATCCTAGAGCGATGAGTTGCTCCAGCAGTGAAAACTGCAAAAACAAGCCGATCTTGGGGCACTCCTGTAATCACCACAACAACGTGGGCGGAAGCTAGGAGAGAAACTGGTGAGCATGCGCAAACACCGGAAGTTGTACCAGAGGCCCCTTTGGGGGTTTGTGCATGTAACCACAGGTCAGCCATAAAAAGTTTCAGGTTTTAAAACCTGCCTGGGAACCTGATAAGCAGGGGTATAAGCATGAGTGATTGAGAGGGTAGTATTACACCATAGATATGATAAGTCATACAAATATCTTGGCAATATCCTTCATAAACATGATAGATCTATATATTCACATATCTGTAAGAATTTTGACACCAACCGTCACAAAATATAAAAACAAGAGGCCCTTGGGTCTAATGCTCTGCTGACATATGATCTGATTAACATCACCAAACATTCCTTTCCTGAAATGCTTTCCCCCATGACCCTCAAAAATTAGTCAATGTCATCCATACAATATGCAACATCACTCTTCCACATAAATACAAATTTGTGGTACATTTTGGCATCATTTTCCTTATTTTTTGTTAACATATTGAATTTTGCATTCTCTCCTTAAGTGCTTAATGACCTTGAAATACAGGTAAAGGTCCTACAAGATATTACAAAATTTGACCATTGGCCTAATGCATATTTGGTGTAAGTTTTGGAGCTCCATCTCAATTTATTGTGTTTTGGGCATTACAATAAAATAATTTTCTGATATGCATTCCCTCCACAACCCTCAGAAAGTAGGTGAAGGTCACCCACATTATGCAATATCACACGTCGATGATACACACTTGTGGCATATTTGGTATTGTTAGCCTTCTGATTTCTCAACATGTTAAATTTAGTGTCCTTTACTGCGTCCTTAATGACCTTGACAATTGGGTGAAGGTCACTCAAAATTTCACAAAATTTTATCATATGCCTAATGCATATTGGGTGTAAATTTACAAGTTCCACCTCAATTTATAATCAATGTAACGAATTTCGTGTACTTTTAATACCTATGATGCTAGTTCCACTTAGAACCCCCAGTGGCACCACCATAAATCCATGTCATAGACTTTTGTCTGTATAATATTCCTGTAGTGGTATATTGATACATGTGCACAAGTTCAGATGTAATGACCATAACAAAACCAGGGCCATGCCCGGGAGGCATGAGTGTCTCGCCAGCATTCATCAGCAATATGTAATTGCAAGACCAAATGTTATAATGGTGTTTATTACAGATGTTGAATGTATGAAATGAATATCAACATATTTACTGGGAATATACCACTTTTTAAAAATCAAAATGGCCAATAATGTAGACAACATAATCACACAAATCACAGCTCAACATACCAGTTTCAATCTTAGCAGCAAGATAAGCACACACATGCACACTCATCTTTTAAAAGAGGAACAAAAATAATAAACATCAGAGTACTGTTGAATTTAATGTGTTGTCAACACCTTTTGGTCAATGTCTTTCCTAATACTGCAGGTAGCACCACCAAATTTCAACATGTGTTTGTCTTTTTGCCTGATTGCCAACCCAGCCAAGTATCATGCTGATTAATGCACTCACCAACAAAAGTTTACAGATGGACAGACATGAGTGACTGCATTAAGCTCTATGACCTATGGTCAGCAGAGCTATAAAGTTCTATTCAAGAAGTTTGGGATATACAGTTGTCTCTCCTTTGAGAGATCACCTGCCTCTAAAGACCACTATTACCAGCTCCCTAAGGCTATCTTTTTCATTTTATTTCACTTTCAGTGTTTCCATCAGGAATTTTTTTAGGTCACAAGAAGGGAAATTTAGGGGAGAATACTAGATTATTACCAATTTCACATGTAAATAAACAAGACTTGTGACCCTTTGTAATTTTCTCAGAGGGTATTTGAAGTTTTGAAAGGGTAATATACCCCAATTTGGGGGTTAGTGTAAACACTGACTTTCATTGAGAGTCCATTTGCTTTGTATGACCACTTTCGAACATGTCTTCTCAAAGGATGGACTACTATATTCCAAACTTGACTTTTAACAATCACTGCAATCTGCAGACAAACAGCCAAGTAATTAGTTTTAGTTTTAGTTTTCCCACCATACAGGAACAAAGTTGCAAACTACATCATGTTTCAACATTGTTCCTAACAATGCAGTCTCTTTGTTTTTACAGCTCTGTACCTTTCAGTATCAATCAATCTACACATAACCATTTAGATGTTTTCAGCTTCAACTGATTAATGATTAAGCAGACAGTCTCTGCTGGACCCAAATATGGCAATTATTGCCACAACGTCCAATTATTGCAGAAACACTATTCACAGAAGCCCAAACAATGTCCATAATAAGCCCAAATAATGTGCAAAACAAACCAGAACAATGTCCATGAGAAGTTAAGAATTTGTAGCTCTCCATCAGACCTGTCTGGTTTCCCAGGTCAACCTGGTCCACTGATCGCCACATTCAGCTTGACAAGTTTTCCATTATTTCTTCAGTTGGTATTATTATTAGCAGTTCCAAATTTTGACATCTCATAATTGACATATCCTTCTGCCAAAAGTACAGGTAGTCTCAAAAATGACCAAGTATTTCCTTTCCTGTCTCACATTAGCACTTCTGGATAAGTTTTCCACTTTTCAATTGCATACATCTGAAAGTTAATGTGCCATCATTGCATGGTGCACCTAACACAGGTACACAGCCACAATTTTTTGGCATAAAAAAAAAACGAAAACAAAAAAAAAACAAGATAATCATGATGGTCCTGTGCTCTCTTGACTAGACTCTGTTGCTTCTGCAAGTGCAAGTGTATGTCCGTTTGACCTTTCTAGGCCCCTCCTGGTCAAAATTTAGAACATCAAAAGAAACCCTATAGGTACGTTTCTATCAATGTTTAACAGCAAGTCATGGGTCTAGGATCCACCATTGCCAAGATGTATCTTGCAGCCAATATGTCACTTTGTTCTCTAAAGGTCACTCAGGGTCAAAATTACCCACACCAAAAGAAAACCTAATGAAATATCAATAACTATGGGCCTAGGATCCAGCAGTTCTAACAAATACATGTAAGCCACAATGTCAGATTCGCCGAGCCAGGAATTTTTTTTTTTTTTTTTTTTTTTTTTTTTTTAAAGCTTCAATTCTACTAAATGCTAATTTATATGCATCCCCAATCAGAGGATGCATAATAAGTGTATCATCATCTCCTTCACATTCTTTGTGGTACACCTGGGGAACATCTCTACATAAATTTCAAAGCATTCCATATTAACAGTTCTCACAATATGACAAAATATGCGTTGTATTCCTTATACAGTTATGGTAGTCACCGACATATGGTTCCAAGGTTTAGTATCCCGCAAATTTGTCAAAAATTAACATATCCTCATCATATTGATAAACTTTCATCACCTTTAGTCAGATTATATTTTGATAAAATTTCAAACAATTATGTTCTGCCATTCCACAGAAGTCGAAAATAGCCTTACATAGAATTCAGAACAAAAATAGGGGAAAAAAGAAAATGCAACATCACTGAATGGCCAACACCTGAACTACATGACCTAGGTGACCCTGATAACACAGCAACTGGCCCACCAGTTCCTGAAGAAAATCTTTTGATTTTGATTTTTTAACTTTAAAACACCATTAAAAATTACTGCAGCATCATCTCCTTCACACACTTGCTAGAGGCCCACCCAGGGCACATCTGCACCAAAAAGCAACACATTCCATATAATTTTTGAAAAGTCATTTAATCTAATGGATATACAGACAACAGATGCAAACAGATTTTATAAGCTCTAATGACTGATTAACAAATCAGCAGAGCTAAAAAAGAAAAACCCACATGAATCAAGTCATTCCATGTGACAGTAGTAACAGCCTTGATCACTGGTTATAGCATTAACTCTTTCCCCCTCAAACTGGCCAAAACTGGCTGCTGGTCAAATGTCGTCTGCTTCAGTGTTTAACTAATTTCAACAGTATTGAAAAGCAATTTTGACTGAGAATTGGAGATGAGCCCTATGAAGATCACATGTGCCAGGTCAACAACTTTCCTTGGCATGAGTTGGGCACTTAGTGCCCAACTCATGCCAAGGAAAGTTGTTGACTCAAGTGTCAATTCAAGGGGGAAAGGGTTAACAATTCATGCAACTGTTTCCCATGTGGCATCTAAAACACAACTTGTCAGACAATGCAAAAAATGGAATGGTCAGAGTGACTTTAAGACCCCCTCAGCCAGAGTAAAAATATGTTCAGAAGTCATTGCTTCTGCAAGGGTAACGAAAGGACACACATACATATCACCATGACAATACCCTATCAGCCAATAAAGCTGAGCAGGTAAAAATGGTAGGTTTAGCCTATGCATGTTGGTACATGTATGTGTGCTTGGACTAAAATTTTTGTAGGTGGAATTTTAATGCAAAATATTTATTCTTGTAATAATTCTCTCCACATAAGTGGGAAAAACCAATGCCACTGTGCAGACAGTACACAAATCTCTTTCATAAGTGTGACCAAGATATTTGCACAATATAATGGAATAAATGTCACCATTTTGCTCAGTCAAGTTAATTCATGGTGTTTATCTCTGTAAAACAATCTGGCCAATTAAAATTAAAGCTCATGGATTTCTCAAGCATGAATTTAGAGGTGGTGTCATCCCGAAGACAATATAATCCTGTTATAACTATTTATCAGGCGGTTTCTAGGCAGCCACATGAAACTGTTGTTGTTACAGTACTTGAATGAAAGCAATACATAGGACCTCCATTGTGACAAGAAGGCAGTCTGATTCACCCCTTGCCTACTAAAGCCAAATTTTCTTTCCAAAACCTCATTTACCAGCAATTTTAAAAGAAAATTACAAACATATGTAATGTATATTTGTTACTTTTTGTGTGTGTAGTTTCCGGACTCAATGCATTATAATTTTTCATCATGAATATCTTCTTGACCATGTTGCCCAGCAGGTACAAACCAATATGGCTACCTTAAACCTTTACACTAAACTCACCTTTTCCCCCTTATTATTATCGTACAAGTCAAGCCGTTGATAACAAATTTCACACTGATCGGGACACAATTTCATAATTTACATTAATATTTGGTCGTAGAGGAGATGTTTCTGCTCCAAAAATATACATTCTTGTTTTACTCTTCAGTGTTCCCAGCCCCATGAGATCAGGTGAAAAGTTGACTCTGACCTCTGACTTTTCAATGTGGGCAAAACAGTTGATCTCTGGCTTTCTCATCAAGGCTTGATAACAAATGCATTAACTCTACATCCTCTTTTCTGTGGAAAATGTTATAGAGTGTCTCCAGCTGTAATTTCCGAGGTGTGTAAGGCACCCGTTCTTAATCCGAATGTCCATTACATTTCTCGCTTATTAACTTGTCAATTTTGACTTCCCATTATCTGGAGAGGAACAGCCAGCATTTCTGTTGGGATCTAGGAGATCAGCTGTCCACCTACCCTTAGCTTTTGCTCATTAACAACAGGTGTCTTATTACGTTTAACCCCCTTCTCCCATAAACTGGTCAGACATCCAATGTTTGCTTCTGTGTTTTTACCTGACATTTGCTGACAGAGAGCATTCTGACTGAGTTGTGGATGCCATCTGTTGGGACATCTTTACCCATATACACATCAACCTCTTTGTTTGGTCTAAGGATGGTACGTAGTGCCAAACCCTGGGCCAAGCGGGCAATGCCAAACCAGTGCCAAGCATAGCTGTCCACTTGGTTGTAATTTGAGGGCGAAAGCATTCATTCCCACTCTAGCATGCATTGATATGCTCAAACACAATGATCCAGCAGTCTAGGAACGGAAGGGTAAAACTGTGAACTTTTGGCAAAGGCAAAAACACCTGCAGAATCTTTTTCCTATACATCAAAATAATACCCAGTTTTGAGTGGTGTTTCAGTAATTCTGCAACTTATACTCTCAGCCTCCAGGCAATTTCCAGCTCCGCAGCAATTATTCCAAGTTAACCCCGCACTGTCACAATCTATATATAATTTCCACGGGAAATAATAATAAAATTGTAAACTTTGGATACATTTAGTAGTTAGGACTTCAAAGTATCCTTGGCTCAAGATTATAAGTTTTCTCTTACTGTTTTGGTAAGGTTAGGCAGCCAATAGCTGAGGAAAAAGTGACCATCTCAGCCTGTACACCAGACTATTTTCTGGGTTAACTTATGAGTATTTTCTACAGTGGATGAAAAAAACTGAACTTATCTACAACTCAAAAACTTGGCCAGTAGGCTTCCAACAGAAAATAATATAGTTGCAGGTCCAATTGTTTGGTCTTTAACTTCGGTTCACAAAAACTCACATCACCGAGTGTTCTCATGAAAAAATATCAATGTCTTGTATCTTGTTATCCTACATACATAAAATCGAATAAATATGCTTACACATGTATAACACTTACTCTTCATCATTAATTTAGTCTTTTTGCGTGAAAAAATCAAACACAGATGTAGGGAAATTGGCAACTGCGCTACTGTTGAAAGCAAAATCAGGGAGAATACTGTGAAAAATTTGACATCTGTCTGTAGCTTTACAATTCGGAAAGCCATGTCATTGAGCCAGTTTGAAAAAAAATCTAGGTATTATACTAAGCACATGAATGGTCTGTACACTTGAAAATTGTCTTGGTAAGTAAACGAAGGGTTTGTAAATTAACCCTTTCCTGGACAAACTACATAGGTGTAAATACCTTTCCTTGGCATGGGATGGGATGGCTGCATTGTGCCCAACCTGTGCCAAGGAAAGTTATTGACCTGGCAAATGCCATCATGATAGAGCTTATCTGCAATTATCCATCAAAGAAATGTATTCTACTCATATAAAATTTAAGTGAAAACATGAAAACAGATAATTTATATTTGGGTACTTGAGGTCAATTTGAGAAGATAAGGGTTAAGTCAGAATCCTGCACCTCTTCGTGTCCGGTTTCCATGTACCCCAAAAGTGTTCATTTCTCAAGCAACTCACCTTCTGCTTTATGGTGATCTTGATCTGTCCATCTTCCACAAAGTACATACAATCTGCACCATCTCCCTGCAAACAGATACACTTTTTTATAATCCACAACTTCCTAACTTTGACTGTCATAAGCCTGCATATATCAGAAATAGTTGATTTCATTTTACTTGAAATCCCCTAAAGATCAAGTCAACAGCAAGTGGTCTTAGCAAACATGTTATATACATTTTTTACAGTCACTTTTCTCAGCAATTTACAACAAATATTGAACTCTAAGAATCATCAAACCCAAGATGCACATAAATGTAACTTTTTTCCCCATTAAAAATAACCAGAAATGGTACAGTGTCATAAAGAACAAGAACGTTGTGTTAACAGCCTATCCTCAGCTGACATTAACATTCAAACCATAGTAAGACTCACTCTAGTCTAGGGGATGACATTTTGGAGTGGAAGTAAAAAATGTGAGTTTCCATTGCGATCCCCATTGACTTATATGGTAATCAATAGGAATGCATGCATTAACTGACAGGTATCTAAATTGAAAAAAAAAAAAAAAATAATAATAATAAAAATCAGGGATCCAGAGTGCTATCACCCGGGGAACAAATTTTATTAATCCTTCCACAAGCTACATTTCCGCTAAGCTTCAGAACAATCTGATTGGCAATTTTGGAGAAGTCTAAAATGGGATAAACACACAAAAATCTGTTAAAAAATAGCAGCAGCGCCTCTTGGATAAATAAAGGTCTGCAAGTACCCAGAAGTGACAAGTCAGTTGAGCTTAAAACCCATCGTATACATTTATAATGATTGTACATCTACAATCATCATAATCTCAGTCTTTCTGATGATAATGAATTACACTTGTCTAAAACACATTTCCTGACATTTTGTCATTCCTGACAATCCCCACCCCCCACCCCCACCCCAAAAAAAACACATGTGGCCTGTGTGTGTGCGTGTGTGTGTGTGAGTGTGTGTGTGTATGTGTGTGTGTGTGTGTGTGTTGTGTGTGTGTGTGTGTGTGTGTTATCACTTGCCATAAAAGACGACCTACATGTATGTTACTCTATGGAATCACATATGCATGGAAATTGTAATTAATCTTTTTTATTTTCAAATTAGATGTCTGCTACTGACCCTATAGTTTAACATCTTGTCTACCCTAAGTTATGCCTCTGCTTTAAGCTGTCACAAACTTAATGACCTTTAATTTCTTCAATTTAAGCTGTACTGTTGCACACAAAGTAATTGGTAATGAGCATATTCATACGAGAGTCTAGCTCATACACTGTTGGAGTCAGTGTGAAGCAAGCAGCATTTGCATAACTTCCTGCCCACCACTATAACCTGTGTAATCAACTGTGACCTTTAACCCCTGGGGGAACTGACCTCATTCCTTCACACATTTAGTGCAACAGTCTCCAACATGCAGATAAATCATAGTTCATCCTGGTAAATGTCACTCATATTGTAAACCCTTTGAAGACTCTTTCTTTTTTATTTATTTCTTTTTTTTTTTTTTTTTTTTATTTATTTATTTTTTTTTTGTGGGGGGGGGGGGGAGGGAGGAGAGGGACTTGTTTCTGCCGTTTGCTCCTCCACACAAAACTATTGGCTTACAATGCTGTTGAATTAATCCTATGCTTTACGGAGTCCACAAATGGTCTGCTTTCAGTTGGTTTTTTCCACTTGTAGAGATGGAAATTTCGCAGATTTTTGTCTGCGTAGACTCATTAATTCAATGAGTGTTAAGGCCATGCAAAATTAATAAATAGTTTCTCAGGAACTTTTTTTTTGAGATGAAGAGGCAGAGCGTTTTTTTTATTTTATTTTTCTCCTGAACAGATCATTTTGATGCGGCAGGGCGTTTTTGGGGGTTTTTTTAATTAAATTTTTTCTATCAATTGAACATAAAGGTGAGTGGTTTGCCATAACATTTTAATATGAAAGTGGTGCCAATTCAGAAAAGCACTTATTAAAGAGCTGTTTATACACGTTGGTATGTTTTGGAATGCTTTTATGCTCCAGGTTTTCACAGAACCGAATGGGATACCGTTTGGAAGTTTATTACAGATATTGTAGCAACGAAAATGGTATCGCCATAATTATGAACGACCAAAAAAGATCTGAGGCGGGAACAAATAGCCATGCGGGCGGGCGGATTTTTGTTTTTATTTTTAATAATTTTTTGGAAAAAAAGAAGTGAGATGGGCCATGAAAATCGATGTGGCGGTTCCTGAGAAACTATTTATTAATTTTTTATGGCCTAATATTTCCACTTTCCAGCATGACCATGAAAGGTGTAGAGCCACCTTACTGACACAGTCTAACTGGTGAAAACATTTTTTGTGATAAACCCTGTGTAAGTCCATGACCCAGGAAGCCGGTTCTGATGGGGTGAACACCCAAGGCTATTTTGGAAATAGCCATAATGAGATTGTTGACTGGCACACGAGTTACCTGGCCAGAGGGATCAAAAGCCTCTCAGACACACCTGTACACATGTACAGTATTTTGCTTTAGTCTGGAACATCACAAACTACCACAGTCCAGACTGGTCTATGCTGGACGATTACTTCCAGTGAGTGGACGTACTTTTGAGCACATGTCAAAATGAAAACTAGAGGACTGTGACTGTCTTGTGCTCTGCTGACATAGAAATAATGAATTATTGGTAAGGGTACATGCACATGTCAGCATTTAACTGTTGGATTAGCAGCAAATGTCACATATTGGTTTGTGTCTCGGTAATGGTACACAGACTAAAGTAGTCTCGTGACCTTCAAAATAATATTAAAGTCACTTTTCTGTAAGACTATCATCGTTTGCAATATCAACTTCCTCAATTACGCACAGTGTTGGAGTCATCATTTTTGAGATGAAAAGTGACAAGATCCACCACTACCAAGATAAAAGCCAATGTTTGACCTTGCAAGGTCACTCAAGGCCAAAATAAAACACAAGAAACCCAAAAGGTAATTTCTTATTAGTGTTTAATAGTATCCATAGGCTCAAGCCCAGAAGCGCCCCAGCCCGCGCCACATCAGCATAGGTCACTGTCGAAGCTACCTCCCCAACGGAAGATAGATCGAGTGCCTGACCAATCTTCATTGGAGTGGGAAAGGATGGCCGAGCCTCAAACTTGGACTGATCGACTCCCTTGGCTGAACTAGGCACCTGCACATCCAATCCGTGTGTCATCGTACCACCTCCCGGATCCGGAACTGACAAGGAGGAGGACTGCCACTCCCCAGCAGATTAAAAGCCTGACCTATGGCTCTGGCGACATATCTTCCCATCCAGCAAAGGGGAGGAGGAGAGGTGCTGATGAAAGCCTGGAGGAGTAGCACTAACAGGGAGTGAAGATGATGTCTCCCCATCTCTCCCTGCAGTCATTACTGCTTTCTTCCCAACCTTAGGAATTACTGACTTACTAACCACTAAGGTACCATCCTTATGCCGAACTACCAACCAGCGGCCGGCAGTAGGGCCAGTAACAGAGACCTTTGCCCAGTGAGCTGCTCACTGGAGCAGAGGGGACTGTGGCGGGAACCCCCGAACGGGACTTCTCTACCACAGTCCCCTTCATGTCCATAGGCAGCACCTTTCCCATAGGGTCCTCGATTCATGGACCAGCATGAACACGCGTGTTCAAACTGATCACTCCACCAACAGGTGCCCAGATTCGAGGATCAGCCTGTACACAACGTTGGACACACCTGGGCAAGCTGCCAGGTGCCTGGATGGCTATACCTGATGCACGTGCGGCCACGTGTGCCATGGAAGGTCCCACTTAAGGAACACATTCCTGTACTAGCTCACAACGTGCCTCAGCACGTTGGAGCCTTAGTCTGGCCTATCTCACGTCAGCCCGACGAACTTTCTGCCACTGATAGGAAGTCCATTGTCAACAAAAATCACATGGAGTCTCTTCAGTGCAGAAAACATCGCTCTTCCACATGCAAGAGCGGCATGCAGGATGGTCATCCCAACATGCCATCCTGTGATGGTTGGCATCCCAACAGACGTTCAACTCACCATCCGTACTCATTTTCCAACAAACCACTGAACAAACTAAATCGGAGGTAGGACCATGCATGTAGTCTCCCAGGAAACTTATCCACTACCTCACCAACAAGAGAAGCCACAAATCTAAAGCAAAGCGAGGGTGCTTCCATCAAAACGCGTCCATCAACGATGGGCGCCAGAGAAGGAAACTGCTTGTGCAGGCTCACTATTATGCAATACTGCCACGACAGGTGCTGTGCCACGTCACAGGTCATCGAGGATAGTCATTGCAGCAGCATGGATTGGCACTGGACCCATGGGCAAATTTGGGGGAGCTCTGGCAAGGCACCTGAAGTGTGTGGAAACCAGCTAAGTAACCTATGGTGTTGTAATGTGTCCTTAATATGTGGCATTTGCTGCTATTCCTATAGTCAAATGCTGACATGTGCATGTACCCTTACCAATAATTCATTATTTCAATAATTCATTAAAATCAGGAAATGACAGCAGCACCATGTAGTGAACACTGCAGATTAAGTCCAGGTGCCAAGTTTGAAAGGAATCCAAGATACCGTTTCGGGAGTAGTCTAAAAATGCAAATAAAAGTCATTACAAAAATACTTTAAAAAGTTACAGCACCTCCCGTCAAACAAATAAAGGTCTATGGGACTCCAGATGTGTGCCTGTGCAATTTCAAAGACAAATTTGGAGAACGTTTTTTTTCTTTTTCACATTTTATCAAAGAAAGAAATCAGTAAAAAAATTAAAAAAATCAATGGAGTGTCACCATTTCAATAAAATCAATAACAAGCCACCTGAAGTACATCCCCACCAACTTTGAAGTGAATATGCCTGATGCTTTTGCAGAAGAAGTCACGAAAGTGTAATCCCCACAGACTGGCAGATTAATAAAAAGGAATGCAGGCATCAATCCGCTGAAAAATTTGTTAAAAATCAGGATTCCACATTATCACCACCTACTTAACAACGTTCTTTGACCCTTCCACAAGCTACATTTCCACCAAGTTTTGCAACAACCCGAGTATTGGTTCTGGGGATGTCAAAAAAGGCTACATTATACAACTGTGTGAACAGCCCATTGCCAGCTGACATTGGTTTTCAACCCACAGTAAGTCCCACTCTAGTCTAGGGGATGAGGATTTTGGAGAGGAAGTAAAACTTGGAGTTTCCATCACAATCCCCACTGACTTACATGGTAATCAATAGGAATGCATGAATTTTAACTGACAGGTATCCAAACTGAAAAATTCATTAAAAATCAGGGATCCAGAGGGACAGATGGACAGGCAGACAACAGGCGCAAATGGATTTTATAACCTCTGCTAACTGAGATGCCAGCAGAGCTAAAAAAAATTGCAACATGGCCATTGAAACAAACTTGGTAGAGACTCACCCAAGGTACATCCTAACTAAGTTTTACACGGATCTGGTTAATGGTTTTACAAAAATTTAGCTGTTTGGCGCATTAATTTAATACTTTTGAACAGCATATACAGTGTAGACATTGATAATTGAATATGTCAAAACACAAAAACAATGAGAGTCTGATTCTTTGTCAGCTAAGATTTGTTCAAGAATATTGTAAGTATGATAAACCTGTCCTTATTTTGATGAAATGCACAAGTTTTGGGGGTACTTTGACGCTGGTTATGCAAACGATCTCATACTATCACCCATGCAATCTAGTGTACTTTTGCAGCCACATATATTCACACGCAAGTGTAAGGAAGTCAGCTTTCTACATCAGTGAGGTAGTTTTGCCCCGGGGACACTATTTTCATCTAATACTTCAAGGACATCAGCCATACTGCGACCACAACCATGTTATACTATATTCGCTGCTTTGACCTTGTCCCCGGCGATCCCTCAAGATGCACTGCAGTAAACGCGCTGTGAGGTAATAAGTTTTCAAGGTAATTCCAGCAAAACCTTAAAACATTGCATGCATGTGTTGCTTGTCTGCTTCAGGACCAGAGCCCAACAAAGTTCCAAGTACGAACAGCAGCGTCGTTTATTTCCCTTGTGGAAACTTGTGATTCAAATCAAAACTTTGCCACCTACAGTCTGCATTCACACAGTAAATTTTATGCAGTGAATAGCACAAATATATGCATGATGACATTTTTTTTTCACTTTTAGGCAATAAATTTGAAGAAAAGCACTAGGATTTTGCTTGATATAGGGGTGCCTGGGAACAAAATGATTAATTTTGAATTGCTTAAATAAAATACAGCTAACCAGCTAACAGGGTTCTTATTTGGTACATAACAGCATTGAAGATCTATTTCCAGATAGTCTGATAGCATAAAATAATTACACTACTTGGACGGAATGGGTTTCACAGACATTACATTTTAATCAGCCAGTCATTCTTTCATGAGAGTCCTTTGTTCCAGATTTTACGGAAATCCATCAGAACTGCCCTTGATGTCTTGTGCTAATGTGAGGCAAAACATGCACAGACAGCCAACAAACATAAAGCTTCAGCTCCCCAGCACAGACACATAAAAAATGAGGATGACATTCAAGATATTTGCGTGCTTCTGGGTATTTTGAGCAAGACAGGGTAAGGGGTTTAATTACTTTCGTTAACAATAGTGTGGTATTTTAGATCATCATCATAAAAGACACTGGAACCCGCCCAGAGAGAAAAAAAGAAGACATGGTCATTTGCTCCAACTCTGGTTGGGGTTTAAAATGCCATGAAGCCACATGATAATCAGATCCCACTCTCTCCACACCTTAACACTGCTTTTTTTGCATCCATTTTCACATGTTTAATGGGAAACAGTGGCAAAGGACAGAAAAGGTCAAACCCAAACCAGTTCTCTTACGTTTCACGTAATGAATGTGAGCTTGCTCGCAGTATTGCGTCAAGCTGCCATATATTCAATGTCACAACCCAGATGAGTCACATGTAGGATTTTCCACGTTTGATCTGGGATTGAATACGTGTAGGACAGGCTTGTTACTTTGCATCAGATTAACTGCTGATGCCTCAGGTGGGACAATAATTATTGAGAGTAACTTTTAGGTTTCCTAAGATATTTCACACCACACTGCCATTGTTACCAAACATTAAGATAACATCCAGCTAAGATGAATCAAATTATTGTTAAGTTTTTACATATTTTGATCCAAGGCTTTAAATGAAAAACAGGGCTACTTTTGTCGATAATTTTCCGCATACAGGGATCAAATGAGTTAAGCGACAGCAGAGCTGTGAACCTGGCAAAAGAATGGCAAGAGGTACAGTCCTACCTGTCTGATGATCAACTCTCCATCTGTGTATGTCCTAGGCTGCAATGCATCTGCTACATTCATTCGTTCATATACCTGGAAAAGAATGTACGAAATGGTACAGGCCTACATGCAAAGAGAAAAGTCTACGAAACCAAAATTCATCAGAACCGATGTTACATTTCAGAAAAACTGGATCACTTGGAAAAATTACAAACAAATTAGCCACATGTACACACAAATCATTTCCAGATTGCAGTAATAACAATTATTTATCTCTTTTACAATTAAATTACATACACGTATATATCTTTATTCTTATATTAAAATTGCATTATCAAATATATGTTAGTCACACTTGTTTAAGGCATAAAATCCCATGAATACTCACATCTAAAGTCTTGAGCATTGGCACATTTTCTAACAAAGTTTCATACATTTTCCTCTTTTGGAAGGCGCTCTTTAATATAATTCTACGGAATGTACTTCTGTCCTACAAAGGAAGCATTGCCAAATTAAATACAATCTAGCATCTGCAATGATCTTTTCTTATAAATACACTCTTTCTGATCAACCCTTCAACGCTCGAATCGCCCAAAAGCACCCTGCTGTAAATTGTTGTTTCCCTTAACCTTTGTACTTAGATTTCGTGTAACTAGAAAAAGTTTTTGCTGAGATTTGTATGTGCGACCACTTAAAATGGGACACCCTAGGTCAACAGCTTTCCTCAGTGCTGGTTGGGCACATTCCATGAAAACTATTGACTCAGTCATTCTCTGACCTGGAATGGGTTAAACAGAATTGAGCATCAATTCAGTCTTCTTGCCTATAAAAATCTGAGCATTCTATTATGGATAGAAAAAATGTTTCAAATGTTTCCTGGCAAAAAATTTCTGGAAATCTGGAAGATCCAGACAATTTCTTGCTGTTTCTGCAGAGGGGTGAATTTAAGTCATTCCTGGTCGGCGTATGACCAGGCCAATAGCTTCTCTTGACTTGGATTAGCCGCATTGCGCCCAACCCACGCCAAGGAAAGCTACTGACCTGAGGAATACCATCATGAATGGTCTTACATACAAATTGCAGCAAAAAATTTCCTAGTACGTGTAACGTGAAATTTAAGTAAAAATTTTGCGACAGGCGACAATTTACATCCGGGCGCTATTGGGCGATTTGAGCATGAAAGGCTTAAAGAGATGCCATTCCAAAAATTAATCCCCCACAAGCATGCACTTTGACATTATTTAGAGCCATGAATCCTGAATGTTATGGGAAGATAAGCATAACTGCTTTCATCTTGTCACAAAATTTTTAGTCTTCAATCCTGAATCAGCTTTATACCAGGTTCTATGTACCACAAGTAACCAGACTGCTTTTGCCATCAGTAGACACACATTATTATTTACAAAACATTTCTACTTCAGTACATGTTTTTCAAAGATTATTGCAGAAACAAAATTCAAAATTGCTTGTACATATTTTTTTTAACCATGGAAAGGGTGGGCAGTGGCTCTTGAACCAGTACCCTATCACTTGGTTGAAAACAGGAAACACATCCACTTGGCCACATCCCCATTCCCAAAAAGGAACAGTTCAATGGATATGTGTGAATGCCATGATCAACACCATTAACTGTATATGGACCAGCACAAAGTACCATATATGGCATTATCCCTGAATCAGGGACAAAAGTCCACAAGCACTAAGGGAATATTGGAAAATGTAACAGTAAACCTAAGCAGGACCACAATGCCTCCCTCATCTTTGATTACTCCTGTCTTATGACAAAGTGTTGATTCCTACAATAAAACTTGTTAATGCACTGAGCTGCTACTGCTTCCTACATACGTTAGAAAAACGAGGCACACAGGCCCAATTAATGCTCTGCTGACATGCAATCTGATGACCATCAACAAAAAGTCTTTGCCTGAAATGCATTCCCTCCATGACCCTGAGAAATTAGTCAAGGTCATCCACTAAAAATTACAGATGGCACATTCACAAGATTTTCACATTCTGACCCCTAAACTCCAAGTGCCCACATGACCTACACCTTCAACTCCCATTAAAACATTATTTAATCAAAATGTGCACCCTGCATCCAGCTATCCATACATGGTCTGTTTGTTCAAATCAGGTAATATCTTTTCCAGTTATTGAAGAAGAACAGTAGAAAGCAAAGCAGACCAAATTCCATGTATCTCCACTACACTTGGTCGGCCCTGCTCTGACAGGATTTTACTCTAGAGTGACCCTCCCCGATGACTAGTATCACTTTGGTCCCTAGTGTACTGCAGACTGTTAACATGGTAACAATACCTGGCCAATTAGAAAGTGGTCACTTTTCCAAAGCTAAAACCTCCACAGAGTAGACATACACGTACCACAGAGCCTGGTTGTGATTTGAAGCAAACTCAGACCAGAGCCATGCCCGGGGGCATGAATGTCTCGCCAGCGTAATTCAACCCACTCCGAAGTTTTTTGTTGACGGACGGACGGACATAGGGAAAGTGACTGCTTAGTCTCGCCAACAGCTTATGCTGGCGAGACAACAAGCCTGAAATTCCATAATAATTTGGCCATGGTGACCCAAAAAGAAGGTCACCAAGTAGTGTTTTACATATAATGTCCTCAAGTGCAATTTTGATATGGGGACTCCACTGTCTTTGCCATTGATCCAGGTTACACCCTGCCATTATAAAATCACCTCTTTCAATCTGACAGGCCTGGTGACCTAACAAAAATAGGTCAAGGTTACCAAAATTACATAACATATTAGCACTGGACATTCTATAAATTCGATTGTCTAATTCAATTATTTTTCCAGATATGGAATTTTATATCTTTTCAGATATTTTAACCCATTATTTCCGTCAAAATACAGGTGACACTACTAGTATCATAAGCAGCCAAGATTTTGACCCCCTCCATAACAACATTAAAGTATCATGAAGATCCATTGAAAATTAAGGATGCTAGACTGGTCACAAGATTTTCACATTTTGACCCATATATTACATAATACCATAGGTGGTGGCACCAATATCAAAGCTGATGCAGATTTTCATACACTTTGTAAGTCCTAAAAGTAATGTGGGCCTAACCCAAAAACTGTAGGGTGCACAGGATTCACAGGATTTAAACATTGTTACCCCTATATTCCCAGTGACCATATGACCTTCACCTCAGAAAATTGTTGTGTTCAGGATGTGTGCTCCACATCCAGCTTTCCATACATGGTATTTGTTCAAATTGGGTAATGACCTTGAAGAAATACAATAAACTTGGACAAGTGCCAAACTTCATAATCATTGGGTCATGGTGACCAAAAGAGTAAGTCATCCAGCAGAGTGCTGTGTACAATGTACTCAAGTAAAATTTTGATCTGGAGACTCCTCAATTCTCTTTGCCATTAAATGCCAAGGCTACACACTGCCACCTCTGGTACTTTATGTGCTGAGGGTAATAAAAGCAATCGGGCAACCAGTACTTGAGATAAAGTTTTAAAAAAAAAATCACAAAAAGTAGACAAATTACTGCCTCATCATCTTTGCAAACTTGGTACATACCCACCTGGGGAACACCCATGTACAATCAATCAAAACATTCCACGCAGCAGTTTTTAAGAAGTCAAAAATGTAAAAAGCCTAACGACGGATGACAGACACAAACAGATTCCAATACCTCAAAAGCTCTAGTGACTGTCAAGTCAGCAGCACTAAAAATTAATAAATGCTAGAGTGGTTAATAGAATTTCAAATTCCACCTAAATATTACATAATGCTGTATGCGGTGCTCCTTATATCAAACTCTACCCAGATTTTCATACACTTGGTAAGTTCTGAAAGTTACATGGGGATATCTTGACAACTGTGGACTATATCGTGCTCACCAGTAAAAGTATACAGGCAAATGGATGGCAGGTCAGACAGACAGACACGAGTGATCATGTGAGCTCTGTGACCTATGGTCAGCAGAGCTGCCAAAAAAGGAAAACTTATTAGTAAACAGAGCTGCAACCACTGTCCACATTACTGGTTACTCTCATTACGCTGACATGTTCACAATTATTGAGTTCATCTAAATTGTGTAACGGATGACTGAAATCCAAGTATAAGCATGGATGTACTAGGGAAGGTACACATCCGTGATATAAGGCTGTAACATAGTACTTAATCTTGGATGTATATGCTTAAAATAACAGGCTTCCGATGTATTTTTATCAATAACCAATTATGAGAGCACCCCAAATACATACATGTACATGACAATGATACTGTAAGAAAATCTCTTTTGAGTAACACACACTGCACATACTTCTGCTAAAAATGTGTTTGTCACAAAGTAATTTTAATTTTAAGTTCAAATACTGAGCTGATAAAAGAGATGGTCAACATGCACAGTTATCAAGTTTCTTTTTTTTTGTTATGTTGAGCAAAATTTTATAAGAAAATATTAAACATCTGATTATATTTCAAATCCTTACATTTTCGTGACTCAAATTAATCTTCCAAGTATTTTATTTCTGTGAAATGACCATTTCCAGTTGAAATAGTATTTCTTTGTGTTTATACTAATTTATATATTTCAAGATGATATACCGTATTCATCTTAATAAGCGCACAATGCACTACAAAAAAAATATCCACAAAAGCTTAAAAAATGTAGATCTAAGGGTAATAATGAATTGTACCACTCATTTGAGAACTATGGGATATTTTGGGGGTTCTTTCTTTGAAAAAATGGGGGGGGGCTTATTTGGGAGTGTGCACTTATTGAGATGAATACAGTATGTCATCTTGCTTTATACTTTTGTAATTTTGAGTAAAAGTCGAATAAAAATGATCTGAATCCTGAATACAATTTTACATAAGGTTTTTCATTCATACACGGACCCATCTGGATCAGACAGTATACATATATAATGGACGGTTTCTGCTAATGTTGCACAAGCTTCCATATAACTTTCAAGTTGCTAACCTGCCATGTGGATAGTAAGACCTGCATAAGTACTGTGAGGTACTAAACTTAAGTCAATGGACAGTAGGTATACAACTCACACTGCTACTCCATTCTTTGGAAAGGGAATGTGGCCAAGTGTGTTTCTTTGGTTGTGCCAAGTGATAGGTGCCACAGGTTGCTGGTACAAGACCTGGGAGTTCCACGGTCAAAACATAAATTATTTTCGGGTATTCCCTCAATGTTGGTGGACTTAAGTCCCCGATTCTGGGATAATGTCAAATACAGTACTTTGTACTGGCCCATGTGCAATTACCTGTGTTGATCATGCCATTCACATATGTATCTGCCCCATTAAACTATTCTTTTGAATGGGGATGAAGCCAAATGGATATGTGCATTTCACACAGGTGGGCCTGGTGCTAGATTTTGCTGGTTCAAGACCCAGCTGTTCTTTCATGAAAACCTAAATTGGCAACAAATGTAGGGCCTGTATTTTTCCGTTTTTAACGGAAATGGAACGGAATAATGAATTTTTGTCACCTCTGAAACGGAATTTGCTGTTTTGCCTTAATATGTTTTACATACAAAGAGAACTACTGCAACGGAATTTGGAAATTTCTGGCTGGTGAAACGGAATTTTTAGTTTTTTGAAATGGAAAAATACAGGCCCTACAAATGGTCAGCATTCACTGTACAGCAAATATTGGACAACCATCAAAATCCAGTCCCTGAGGTGTCCAGAACACCACAAAACACACCAGAATGTTTCTCTACAATTTTGCCAATTACATCAGTTTCTTTGTACGTGTATTTGCTTTGTCTAAACATTACAATAAATCTAACACCCCCAAATTTGATATCCTATACACATAACAGACCTGTAATTTAAACTATTCTATATTTGACAGCACAAGTGTGAGAAAAGCCACTTGGTGTAATCTGCCTATTGTGGGCGTCACTCTACCTTAAGACCATCAAAACTGACAGCTGAAATCTTTTGACCATTAAGGTTTACAATCTGCCTGACATTTCCCAGTGGGTCTGCTGTCCTGGTCTTGTTAAATGTTTGACATTTTCATCCGTTTCACATTTTCATCCATGCAAAATGATCACCACATAAGCCCCTGATCAGCAATTATTCTTCCCAGCATGCTAAACATAAGGTCAATCCCCATGTTCACCCATAAGGTGCAAGAGGAAGACAAAAACAACAAAAACCCACAAAAACAAACTTAAAATGGAGGTAGAAGTGTGTCCATTGGACACAGACACCCCCAACTGTCACTGGATGTATGGCCATTTAGGATATGTGTGAATTCAAAACATACCATACAATGTCCACAGGGATAATATAATGTACACTGAAACTTTGGCATGTCAGGATTTGAAGTCTTGTAAAAATAACTGCAAAACAAAATATTAAAAAAAAAAAACAATATGGCTGCTATATTGAAACGACCTAACCTTCCAAAAGGTGCACCGGGCAATGACCATGGCGCCGCAGGGGCTACCAGCAGTACTAGCTATTTTGGACCTTAGGTATTCCATTTGAATGTGGACTTTTTTAAGAGACTAAATTGGCCAGGGGATGGAATTACACCTACAGTATATGGCATGTAAAATATGTAAGTGAAATCTGCATTAAGCATGCGCTGCGTGATTACTGGGTACCATGGCTCCCACTGAAATAGTTTTCCCATTACTTCTATGTTAAAAGTCCCTCTGTTATAAGGCGGTTTTGCTATAACATGGTATACAGTGTGGACCCCAACACCAGTGTTACAAAGAGGGAGCACTGTATATATATATATATATATATATATATATATATATATATATATATATATATATATATATATATATACATATATATATATATATATATACATATATATATATATATACATATATATATATATATATATATACATATATATGTATATACATACATACATACATATATGACATAATTTATGCCCATAGTACAACACAATCTATTTTTACACAAAGAAGTTTCAAGAGCCTGCAATTTTAGATGCATTAGAAGGATTAACTCTACCATGCCAAGCAAAAAACCCATTTCTCAACATTTAAATTTGTATTTTATCATCATCATCATCATCATCATCATCATCATCATCATCATCATCATCATCATCATCATCATCATCATCATCATCATCATCATCATCATCATCATCATCATCATCATCATCATCATTCAAAGCATTGATATTGTGGTATTTTTATGGAAAAATATGAAAAGTAACCAATAGAGACATAGAGAACATTGGCACCTGTGGAGAAAAGAAAGTTCAGATGTTATGGAAATAAACCTACAGATATGACAAATTGGCAAGAATATGTATGCAAATTGCTTGTCCACCTACCATGGCCCATAAGCTACCTTCTGATGTGGCAATGATGGTGGCTGCCCTGGGCATGTTATACATGAGGGCCAGCTCTCCAAAGCTGCCCTGGTTGTCATAGGAACCCACACACTTCTGTTTACCATCCACCTCAACATAGATGTCGTAAGTCCCACTGCAATTAGAGGCAACACATACAATGGCACAGGGTTCTGTGCAGATGGCAAAAAGGTGTTGATAATTTACTCTCATCATTTTGTAGTCCTAGATTTTTTGACATACATTTGTGGATATAAATTTCAAAGTCTCCATGAGAATGATGATAAGACACTGAGACATTGAAGAATAATCAATTCAGCCACCAAATGATGAGTAACATCAAACACTTTGATGTACTTGCTGTCTTACATTTCTTCCTTTCTTTGAGATACATTATCACATCTTAATGTAGACGGTAAAAGTTAACTCAATGAACTTTTGTGAGTTTTTCCCCATTTTTCATCAAGAAAAATTACAGGGGTTAAACCATTCAGCTAAATGCACTTTTTTGGCTACCATATAATTCTGGCATGAAACTGGACAGTAGTCATCCATGCTTCAAAATAGGTTCTGATATTTAGCCCCAAGACACGTTATTATCTTTCAGGGCAATCAAGACTTTTTATTATCTGCTGAAGATGTTTTGGTAAAAATGACACGAGGCCCATGGGCCAATGCTCTGCTGGCATATAATCGGCTGACCATCACCATAAATCCTTTCTGGCAATGCATTCCTTCCATGACCTTGAGAAATTAGCCAAGGTTTCCCCAATGATGCCTTTCCAGAAATGCATTCCTTCCATGACCTTGAAAAGTTAGTCAAGGCCTTCCCCATGATGCCTTTCCGGAAATCGTTTCCTTCCATTACCTTGAGAAATTAGTCAAGGTCTGCCCAATGATGCAACATTATGACCTTCACCTTCAACACAGATTAAAATTTATTCCATTCGAAATGCACACCCTGCATCCAGTTTTCCATTCATGGTCTGTTTGTTCAAATAGGGTACTAACTTTTCGACTTATTGACGAAAAACAATTCACTTGGACAAGTGCCAAACTCCATAATCATTGGGTCATGGTGACCAAACGTTAAGTCACCAAGTAGAGTTTTATGTACAATGAACTCAGGTGCAATTTTGATCTGGAGGCTCAATTATCTTTGAACTTGATGTCCAAACTACACCCTGCCATTACAAAATCACCTCTTTCAAATTCACAGGTGTGGTGACCTGACAAAAAATAGGTCAAGCTCACCAAAATTACACAAAATATTAGCATTTGACATGATCTATGTATCCTAAAAATTTGGCATGTCTAATTCAATTATTTGTCAAGATATGGAATTTTATATCTTTCAATACATTTTGGCTCATAATTTCCATCAAAGTATAGGCAACATCACTAGTATCATATACAACTGAGATTTTGACCTCCTCCACAATCCAACTAAATTTCATGAGGATCTACACAAAATTAAGGATGCTACTGTGTTTCGTATTTTGATCCATGCATTGCATAATGCTGAAGGTAACAACACCAATATCGAACTAGACCTAGATTATACACTTGACAACTTGCAAACGTTATGGGGCTAACTAAAAAACTATGGACTGTATCACATCACAAGCAAAAAGGTAACAGATGAATAGACAGACATGAGTGATCCCGTAAGCTCTGTGACCTATGGTCAGCAGAGCTAATTGAAAAAAAAAAAGGGGGGGGGGGATTCTTGACTGGCAGAATGTATCTGTATTTGTATCTTACAGGTATGCAGTGACAGGAATTGACATGGAGAGTACAGAACCTGGCCAACAGATCTCTAATATTTATGACATGGAAGCGTTGCACGACATTTGACTTCCTGAGATTAACACATGTAGCACAATTCACATATAGCTTTAGTTTGGCCTTCAGAAGCAAATGCTAAGTTCCCTTTGCCCTCTGCCTATTACCACTGCAGAATATATATATATATCAATATTAATTTTGTATAATTACAGCATTCCAAATCAATGACACCCAGTTCCAACCTGCAGAACACCTCTGACCTTTCAGAGTTCAGGTAATCATGCAGAAATGTCACCAATCTGTTATCGGATTACTGTTTGCATACACCGGCAATCCAACCCACCATTCTGTCACCAATACACATCAGCCTGTCACCAATACACATCAACCAACCATTCCAGCTGTCACCACCACGGAAACAGATCTATCAACATGATGATTTTCATCTTCTGCTTCACTTTCCTCCAACAAATATACAAGGAAACATCCTGTCATCTTAATGAGAATAAGGTGTTCATCTGTTGCTTAATTACGGGCATACATGCTTCTAGCATCCTGCAACAAGTAACAGGTATCCCTCTTTCCAGCAAATGAATTTCAGCTTTTGCAACCTGATGCAAGATTCAGCAATAGTTAGTCTTTATGATGGATCCGATAAATGAATTCACATCCGACCACATGACTAACTTGCTCATAGCACTCTCTCCCATCTCTGTGCAATAATCACTGCAAAATTTACCTGTATTCTAAGCCTCATATCTTTGGTGCCCATTACCACTTGTTCCACTTGTTCATGTCTTTCTTCTGCATTCTCTTTGGCATTTAACATAGCACCATGACAAGCTAATCAAGCCAGTTCTTCAGGGTGGAAACTTGAAACATAGCGGCTAATGCCTTAAAACCTCTTAACCACCCACAAAAGGGAATAAATAATATATGATCAATGTATTCTTATCAAAGTATGCTATATGCTTCTTCTGATATTCCTTGCAATTGTCTTTTAAATCGCTCGACTCTGCTGACCTTGAAATCAGGTAAAGGTCATTGTCCTTCAAACCTGAGCTAGACTTTTACAAGGGTGATTAACTGTGAAAGTTTTACGATCCTTTCTTACCCAGTTCTCTAGATTTCATGTACAAGACATATATTAAAGAGAAAAATTGCCTTTGGTGACCTTCAAATTAGGTCAAGGTCACTGCCCTTCAAACTTGACGAAGACCCTTACAAGGGTGATTACCTGTAAATGTTTCATGATCCTAGCAATTCTGGTTCTCCTGATATTGCGTACAAGAAAAGGCACTTTATGAGGAACTTGCAGTATTTCACAAAGAACTGCTTCTCACAACATATTTTTGTTAACTGTGTCATTTCAGTCTTCTTTTTTTTTTAAACAACTGGTGAAACAACAGAATGAAAATCCTGCTCAGTATGCAGAAACAATCTGCCACGGTTCACACTTGATGAGCCTTCAAATCACTTGGGTCTACTTATCTTTGTTGGATGGCAGGTGCATTATTACACTTCAGGTTCTCCTGTCCTAAGCCTTCGGCTTCCCCATTGAATAACAACTGAATCAGCAACTTTCCTCTGCATGAGTTGGTCCCTCTACACCCAACCACATCCACGAAAACTACTGACCCGGGGAATGTTACCTTGATGGCTCTCTTCAATAAATCTCATTTATTTTATTTTTTTTTTATGGCTATTGAAATTAGTCAGAAGCATGCACACACACAATATCTAACCACCTGTATGTTTGACAAGTTTGAGTAGGAAAGGGTGGAGCATAACATAATACTTTTGTGGAAGTAAGCAATTAGGAGCCTACCACCACAGTTCAATGTGATGATACTGTTTCATTAACTTCTGTACTAATAAATGTGAATACAACCTACCGTAACACCGATATGGCAGAACTGCATGCCATGGCAACAGTAGCATAATAAATCTCCTGGGGTCCACAGTGAACTAGAGAGATTTCAGATAATTACAAGTTTGAATGATGCTGGACTCATCGAATAATGATGAAGCATGGAGTAATTCACTCAGACAAAACTCTAAAAAGCTCCAAAGCTCCTGTGATCAGCATGATTTAAAACAAGTATATGCATCAATTCATACAATGCAAGCTATTGTAATTTTGTTTCATGTTGTTTTACAAACTAATGTAACTCATTAGCTTATTATCTGATCTTATAATGACTTTCAAGCAGAACCTCACAACTAGTTTTCTCACGTGACAAACCCATGGTTCTGGTATGGATAACATGTTTTTCTCATCAGTGGGTCATGACACCTCCACATGTAGGTCAAGGTCATAATCTGATAATACAAAATAAAAAAAGATGACTGACAGTCCTGTTCTCAGCTTACCTTGGATTCACTTCAGCTGTCCTGTGACCTTTGGAATATTATTGAGGTCAACTTTGTTTAAAACCATCATCACTGTTTCCAATATTAGTCTTCACTTTTACAGTTCAGGAATTGTCACTTTTAAATGAAAACTAACTGGATCCACTATTACCAAGATATAAGCCAATACCTCACTTTGACCTTTGAAGGTCACAAGGTCAAAAATTGACTGCACCAAAACAAACCCTACAGGTAATTTCCTATTAGTGTTCAACTGTAACCATGGGCCTAGGATCCACTATTACCAAGATATAAGCCAATACCTCACTTTGACCTTTGAAGGTCACAAGGTCAAAAATTGACTGCACCAAAACAAACCCTACAGGTAATTTCCTATTAGTGTTCAACTGTAACCATGGGCCTAGGATCCACTATTACCAAGATATAAGCCAATACCTCACTTTGACCTTTGAAGGTCACAAGGTCAAAAATGAACTACACCAAAACAAACCCTACAGGTAATTTCCTATTAGTGTTCAACTGTAACCATGGGCCTAGGATCCACCGTTTCTGAGATATTTGGCACAATGTTAGTTTCACCTTTCAAGATTTTTCAAGGCAAAATGAACATGACAAGAAACAAAATCTGTACTTTGCTATTTGTGTTTAACAGAAACTGTGGGCTTAGGATCCACCAGTACCAAGACAAGCCAATATGTAAGTTTGACCTTTCCAGATCACTCAAGGTAAAAATTATCAAAACCAAAAGAAACCCCATACTACTTTCCTATTAGTGTTTAATAGCAACCATCGGCCTGGGATCCATCATTACTGAAATATAAGCCAATGTCAGATTTGCTTATACTGAAATTCCCTGTAGTTAGCGTGCAGGCATGTTTAACACGCAGGTACGATTTTGGTCAGTCAAAGCTGCAAAAATGTGTATGCCTGTATATAACACCCAGGTCAAAAATGACCATATTCTCCCTTTCAAGCACCCCCATCCTATTGAGCACCCCTCCAAATTTTTCTAGTAAAAAAGTTTGAAATATTAGAAAATTGTATATATATTCTATGATAATTCACCTGTTAATACACCTAAAATGTTGCAAATTTACCTCTACAATTGGTGTACATCTCACTTAAATTTCCACAGCGCCCAGGGCGCTTAAAAGGGAGAGTATGGTATACAAGACCAAGAGGCCAAGAGCACACACAGCATCAGCCACACATTGGTGAGGAGTGCCCCAAAACCAGCAATCTGAAAACAGCTAGCATCTTTAATCAATAAAATCATCAATATTTTTGCCAAATACCAACTCTGTATTAGTCCACAACAAAGCTCTACCAGTGAAACTGAATGGTGCTTTGCCATATTGTGTGGAGATCATCAGTGGTTGATATTGCCATTGCCAGTTTCACACCACCACAGGCAATTTCATTCATATTTACCTGATTTTGTTCAACCATGCATCATTACTTCATTATACAAGACAGGATGTTACTGCCAATCTACATAAACCACAAGACCAGCCGAAGTTGTGACTAGGCCAGACAAAAACTTTGCATAAACTGCTTAATTTTTTTTCCTTGAAGTTTTGATATGTCGCCATCTAGTGAGCAGAATATGAGACTGCGGTCCAGGTCAAGATGGACACCTGAACCAACTGACTTTGAAATTTTAAAACAAAGAAGCGATTAGAGCATAGTTGTGTACCATGCAGGCATGATTAATTCGAAAAGAGCATTAGGAAAGGAGGTATGCACATCTTTTGACGAAATGTGCTAGTTTTAAGTACATTTGAAGACTGTTTCAATAGCACTTGTATTATCACCCAACTCCCATTCATCAAGAACAGTGACAACTGAAAACTGGCATTCATGAAGCCCGAAAAAAATTCCCAGACCTCTGTACCTCTGAATAATGCGCACCAGGACTTCATGAAAATAAATTTTGCTCAAAAAGTGTACATTAACTGTGGAGAATTATGGTGTCCCTATTGTAACAATGCTAACATATACATGTACCATTAAATAATTTTCACAATGTCACAATGACAACAGCAACATGTAGGGAATAAATTTGGTGGAGATACAAGTCCAGGTACATTCCCACTAAGTTTGAAGAGAATCCAATATTCAGTTAGGAAGGAGTCCAAAGAACAAAAATTTGTAAAAAAAATTGATAACAAAGCAGTACCACCTGGTGAACAAATTCAGGTCTGGGGTCCCTAGAAGTGTCCCTGTGCAACTTTGAAGCAATAGGAGAGATCTAGGTTAGTTCTAAATTCACCTAAAGATGATGCTGCCCACCCTGTTCATGGTTGACTGCCCACATCTTGTGGTCACTTTCCATGATCTTCACCTTTTGGAACATAGCAGGTGTAAATTTAACCACTTTATATGTTGTCAAATAAGCATTAAATTTTCATTTTATCACACCAGGGTGTAATTGCAGGATGACTATATATATGCGTACTTCAGGTAGATTAGATGATCAAAACAAAATTCTTCCTCGAATACAGGGTGAAACTTTCAGGACTTTTAGGTTCACTGTGATGTAATGGGCTTTGTTGACCCACTTTTACACCTGACCTCAAATGCCATGGGTTGCTACGTGTCACAAATATGCACCCTGGGGATGAAAGACTGTGTCAAGAAATTAAGCCAACCCGGATCACTCCTATTGGTCAAGTGGTTTCATACAGATCTTTCCTCTCAAGATTTTCCCAAAAAATGAACTAAAAATTTGTTAAAAAATTGAAAAAGTCTTCAGACAGTGACCAATAGAACAAACTAGTAGACACCTACCTGAGCTACATGTACATTCCCACCAAATCTGAAGTGAATCTGGCTGACAGTTTTGAAGATGTTCAAAATGTGAATTACCACTGAAATCTCACACTCACTTCCACAGTTATCAATAGGACTGTATGCATTCAATGACAAGTAACCAAACTGAAAAATTCATTAAAAGTCAGGGACCTGGAGTACTATCACCTAGTCAACAACTTTGTTTAACACTCCCACAAGCTACATTTGCATCAAGTTTCTGAACAATGTGATTAATGTTTTTGGAGAAGTTGAAAATCATAATTTAAAAAAAAAATCACAGTGCTACCTGTTGAACAAAATAACGTCTGGACCTCCCCAGAAGTGTCCCTATGCAATTTCAAACCAACTGGCTTGGCAGTTTTTGATACATTTTTTTTTAAGGTTTTAACACAAATGAAAAAATAAAAATTCATAGAAAATCCAAAAATCATTGACCACTTGAATAATCTTGGTAAAGACCCACCCAAGGTACTTCTCCACAAAGTTTGACGTGAATGTGGCTAATGGTTTTTGAAAAGCTGAAAATGTTAAAATATTGACCAACAATGGACAATGACAGACAGAAGACCATACTTTTACCTCAGCTGACTGACAAACCAGGTGATGTAAAAATCACTGAAGCATGAACAATTGAACACACTCACTAGAGAATCAATCACACAATTTTGAAGTAAATCTGCATGGGCAACGTTTTTGGAGAAATAAAAAATATAAATTGTGGGTGGACAATGGATGATGGACCATCCTGCAACTTCAGCTGACTAACAACTCGGCTGATTTAAGAAGAGTATCAGAAAGGCCCTTACATTTTTCAAGGTAAGTTGAGATAAAATTCTAAAAACCGTCGGAGTGAGACCATTTGATAAATCTTGATAGAGACCCATCAAAGGTAGGTCCCCACTAAGTTAGAAGTGGATCTGGCTTACAGTGTGTCCCACTTGGATGGAAACAGTGAATTTTAATTTCTGGAACATACAAAATTGTAATCCTAATGACATAATACCACAACTCCCAAGCCACTCCAACCACAATACATACATTCCTTATATATCATATCTGACAAACAGGCAATAGTTTCGACACTTTATCTGAATTTAACCCCTTTAACCACTAATGGAAACTGGATACCACCAGGCGATTTTATGGGCAGACAAACTCATTAAGAAATCATGTCCATGCAACCAATACCAATCAAACAGCCGTCTACTACAGTAATAATAGCTCATATATAATTGTGGTTTCAATTTCAGTACAGTGATCCCTCTGCATAAAGCCCCTCCTTACAAGGTGGATTCTGAAATAGCACGGTGCATCCCATGGTTCCCACTGAGGCACTTTTCCTAATGTGCTTTTAGATATCCCTTTGTTACAAAGCAGCTTTGCCAAAAAACACCATCCCTTCCATGGACACCATCATCAGCGTTATAATGAAGGAGCACTGTATTTGTCTTGTCTGAGCACTGGTGATTTGATGACACCAGAAACCCAGCCCTTATTCAGGTTTAGCATTAGGTTTCCGATAATAAGACAACCTTACCCACACTCACAATGGAACCAAATCACGGTGACAATACTATCATGTCTGCATCTTGACTCTTACCTTGCCATGTCTGACTCTTCATAATTTGTTATTTGTTGAAAAAGAACCATAGAATAGTGTTAAGAAGAGGATCACAAATAGAATCTGTCTCAGCAACATCTCTATTCCACATGACAAAATGCTGTATGAGAACTCAGTAACTCAAAATTATGTGACGATACAAAGGGGAAATTTATCTTCTATGGTTAACATCTCAGTAACATAGCTAACACAGTTCACTCCCATTTACAGCCATTAAATCAAGACCATTTTGTAATTAAATTGCTGGCCAGCACACAGCCTCCAACGCGGCACACAGAAGATGGCATCCTGACCAAAACATGCTAATGTACATGATGACTAGTGTTCCACTATAACACCAACACACACACACACACCCGAACCTATCCTATCCCAGCAGCTTTTCTCCGCACACTCATTGTCTCCAGAGAGTGCCACAGAAAGCTGTTGACTGATGACATATTACAACTGAGTGGCAAACTTGAGGCACTTCAATGCAAAGCATTGACTGATGAGTCCACCTTTGCACATACATGGATCCTGTCACCTTGAAAATCAGGTCAAGGTCACAAAAATATAATCAAGCCAAGAAATGGTGTCAAGGTACAAAACAGGCATAATTTGAGTTTCAGGCAGACAGTAAGTCTTCAGATATTGTGTTCCGAAACAAATTTATGGATAGAGAGAACCATGGATAGGGCAGACAGATGGACACAAGTACAACCTGAAAACATAATGGGTCATTTCTGCCTGTATAAATTTGTCAAATTTCACAAAAGTTGACAAGTTTACAATATCTTGAATATGCGATTTTATAAGAGAAAAAAATCTGAGTTCCAAAATATGTTCCAGTATGCATGTCCCTACATCTTGAAATGCATAAACATTTTCAAAAAACTGTCTGTTTTCATATGGGCAATAGCAATGTACCTTGTGGTCACAGAATTTTGTTGTATTTTGAAATCCATAAAATTATTAAAGTGAAAAAACAAGGGGAAAAAACTGAAACACAACCACGAAAATTAAAAAAGACAAAAACTAAGTGATTTGCATCTGTGTCCTGCAGGATAATGCTTACAAAGTGTGCTCTGTGAACAGTAGGCTAGAACCCAAACTGACTAAACATCAATCCAATATCTGGTTCCTCATGTTCAACAATCTGTGTCAATGAACATCGGACAAAATGTCATGAATGAATTGATCACTGGGCCTCAATAATAAAGTTTGAGTGCACTGAAGAAAGCGTCAAGTAATGAAATAGGACACTTGTTCATTCATTCAAAAAAAAAAAAAAAAAAAAGTTATGGTTCATTGTCCTACTACTAGCTGCCCTAAAAGTAGGTCCCAGGTGTCGCTGTATCAGCCTGCACACTCTCAACAAAGTCTGTTTGTTCTGCAGTCTTAGCACCACATTGTCTCAATCATTATACCTCCTGTGTAAAACAGAAATTCTATCCAAGTATTACCGTGTTACATCTAGGTGAATGCTCAGTCTCATATCAACATAAGTCATGTTTATACACTAATTGGCTGCTGAAGAATCTCAAACTCCTGTTCTGGAATCACAGGTTATATCATTAACACCAATCAGTATTATGATACAAAATTACAAATCATCAAACTCCATGCATGTACAGTGCTGACTGTTCATTCAAAGTGCGCCCAATGCCAAGGTTAGAATTTTTGCTCCTCAACGGGGTAACTTTAACCCTTTCCCCCCTTAAACCAGCCAAAACCAGCTGGTGGTCAAATGTCATCTGCTTCACTGTTTTCAACTAATTTCAACAGTAATGAAAAACAATTTGACCGGGAATTGTAGATAAGATCTATCAAGATCACATGCCCCTGGTCACTAGCTTTCCCTGGCATCAGTTGACCACTTAGTGCCCAAACTATGCCAAAGAAAGCTGTGGAGTCAGTTTTAATTCAAGTGGGAAAGGGTTAAAGAGGGGACAAAAGACTTAAATAAACATAAATAAACACTAGCAAAAAGGGTCCATGAAATAGTTCACTTGCCAATATGCCCTAGCCCCAGATTTATACTCTACATTTAAGCAAACATGAGGAATTCCTGGGCGATCTGTTTGTTGATCAAAGTGAGGACACAAAATGGCTGGGTCTGACATGAATAAAAAGTTTGGCCATATCAATGGGGTCAACGACTGCAACATCCCTCTCTCCGGTGTCTGTTACTAGATGAAGCTTGTCAAAGGTGGACAGTGATGTTACATACCTGTCTATTACGTAAAAGTTATCTCCATCATCCCCCTGGTCTATGACATGTTCCATGGGTTGTACCTGAAATGCACACATCAAAGGAACTGTACAGTACTTGAGGAACATGTTACTTTACCCTTTCCCTCTCAAAACTGCTCAAAAGAGCACCGACTAAATGTTTTTTCCTTTAATCTTTCCACTTCAATGTTTGGTTAATACTAAACATTGTGAATATGAATGAACAGGGTTTCTGCTAGACACAGATTTTTAGGTGTATGCAAACATCAGGAAATATAATTCCATCGGATAAAAAATTGTTGGGAGGGAAATCATAGACCCTGCTATGAAGCAAATTTTGAAGCTATGGGAATCTGAAGCAACAATTTTAGGGTACACAGGCATACCCTCAGAAAATTTACCCATTTTACCTGGTGGTGAAAACCCTGTTGAAGATAAGATCAATCAACATACAATTCCCCAAGTCAACAGCTTTACTTGGTGAAGGTTGGGCCCAATGCACCCAACCTATACCATGGAAACCTGTTGTAGTCTTGTGCCAGCCAAAGAAGAGTTCTAAAGACATTCGCCAAGAATCATTCCCATAATGAGTAAAATTTCTCCTTCCAGCTCATAGTCAAAGGGATAATCTTTCCATTTCACATTCCAGACCTTTCAATAAAACTTTAAATTGACTATTTAGTTATTATTACTACACTTCAAAATACCCATAAATTTATATGCACTTTGTTGCCAGTTTTTAATTCAAGAGCTATGATGTATCAGAAATAAGCTATACAAGAACATATACAATGAAATTACAAAAACGCAAGACCTGCCCCCCCCCCTCCCCCACACACACACATTTGCTTATCTATTGATGGCCAGAAGATGGATCTAAGTCAACAAGGATTGTCTACTGTCCATGTTGAAGCATGATACATAATTTGAGTATTGGACACTGGTTGGGATGTTTCTGTGTTATCCTGACCTTGATGTTTGACCTAATGACCCCAAAATCAATAGGGGTTACCTAGTAACCTACTGACCATGATAAAACACCCTATTAAGTTTGAAGAAAGTAGGCCAAACCATTTTCAAGTTATTGATTGGACACCATTTTTACTTTCTAGGTCACCAGGAACATGACCTTTGACCTCCGCCCAAATTCAATAACAATCATCTACTGGCCATGGTCATCAACCCTACCAAATTTGACACCAACAGATGCAATCACTGTAAAGTTATTGATCAGACAACACTTGGTCGATCAGTCAACACACAGACTGACCAAGTGGTATGCCTTGCTTGCTTCCTGAAGGCACCATAATAGCAACAGTAATAGCCTTAACAGTGTCTGTACCCCTGGCCACTCCTGTGCCATTTCAGCATTGATGATTATAAATAGTTACAGAAATCTATTCATGTGGATGTAGTTATCACGTTTACCTTGCTTTGCCCAGATTAAAAACTTTTCCTTGTTATTGCTACACTATAATCATTACTATTTTATATCCTCACAAAGCCAGACATAATGTCATATAATAGACACATCTCTCATGTCACCCTTTGTCATGTCCAGCTTCTATTGTTCACCCCAGGCACTGCTTTGAGTAATAATGATAGTGTGTAGGCAGATATCCTCAGTGTGTTTCCTCATGACAACACATTAGGCTGGTCCCTGGTTGCTTCTCATTAATATTTAGTCCTAATGCTCTGTTTCTAGTTTCCAGGTTCGGTGATAATTCATTGCTTATCATAGTGTGGTCTGTTTTGCGTGATATTCCAGCTCTTCCAAAATAGATTCACTGGTGTCTTTCTACATGGCACGATGATTGCAACAAAATGTACACTGCAGCTGATATTTGCAATCCTGCCAAAAGGATCAGTGATTCTTTTACAAGTTTATCCAGGGAGTTTTACTAGCAGTAATCCCATTACTTTGGCCATATACACGACTTCCTTATGAAACAGGATGATCATACGACTTGACTTCCAAGACATTCTCCTCACACATCAGGGATTTCTGATCTATGGTTGATGACTTTATATTGATGACCAAAATTTTCTTCAAAGGCACCAGACATCTGGAGGTTCCCCAATGAAACAAGACACACATATATATGATGACTGGCTGGCCCTGATCACCCACGCACTTAACTTACAGATTAGCTCAATTTGTACACAACTAGCACACAAAGTACTTCCCTGGTGAAGCCATTTAGAGCAACATTGGCTGCTGGCCTGGGTTTACCATTTCATATTACTGAGCAGTTATATGTGGCCATGTTAAAATTCCTTCCGTCAGATGGATTGAAGGCACCTTTCTTAAAATGTTTACAAACCCTTTGAATGTGGAAGACATTTTTGAGGATGACACTTCAGCCTAATTGATGTACAGTGCAGACAAAAACGCAGTGATGCTGCTTGGCAGGCAACCTTACCTTTTTCTCAAACATGGCATCTATGACTTCATGCATTTGTATCTGAAAAATACAAGACAAAAATACAGTAAAATGCAACCATGTTTGTACAGTAATACATGATATGAGCTCTTTTATATGTATATGTATATACATATATATATATATATATATATATATATATATATATATATATATATATATATATATATATATATATATATATATATATATATATCCTTATCCAAACAAAAAAATTCCTTGTCAATTTATTGCAATGATGAACATAATTCAAATTTCCCCAGGAATGGAAACACTTAGAGCTACATGCATCATGACTTTGAATTATATTTGTTGAAACAATTTTTTGTTGTAGTGCTTCATTGTACCTATTTTTTTTGTTTGTTTTTGTTCTTTTTTTGGGGGGGTCTTGTTTTTGTTTTGTGTTTGGCATACTTCACTTAGCTTTAACTGCTTTATTATCTTGCCCCCATTATTTTTTCAATGTCTTTAAAAGCATTTGTTCATGCTTTATTTTGTTCTCTCTCTCTCTCTCTCTCTCTCTCTCTCTCTCTCTCTCTCCCTCCCTCCCTCCCTCCCCCCCAATACGCAAATTTTGTACCACATGTATTTATATTGTTCCTTTCTTGCAAACAGTATATGCTGTGGGCTGTTGTTACCATCATCAACACAAGCTCGATCATATTCTGTACAACCTGATGACAATTGGGGTGGGGTTGAGAACCAGATATGATCTGCGTACTGTGGCACTATTGTACATGGTCACACCCACCTTTGTCTTTATACATGTAATACAAATGAAGTAACATTTGCACAAACAGTCATTTCCAGCCAAGGGTGTATTCCAGTCAACAAACAAAATGGAGTCAATATGTTGTACAGCTGAATAGTTTTGTTCAATTCATGTGGTACTACAGTGACAGAGACCTTGGTCAGTGCTTTTTGCATTGCCAGGTAAGTCATGATGCTGCACGCAGTACTGAGCTGCACAGTGACATGCCATTCAATATTGCATATTGGTACTTGAATGAAAGCCATTTTATGAATAATTTGCATCTGCAAAATTTATCACAGTTTCAACATTTTGGGCACCTGAGGAGGAATTCCTCCCACAGGTGAATACTTGTCATCCCTGGCTAGCCTAAGTGGTCGCTGATCAGCAACGTTTTACTAGTCAACTGCAACTTCTGCTCATTCTTAGCCAGTAAAGTGTTGGAGTTCTTATGGTTAACCCCTTCCCAATTTTCCATTCTCCACATGGGTTGGATGTCAAATGTCATCCACTTCAATGGTTTTATCTGCTTCTTGCTTCAACACAGAAAAAGTGCTTTGTGAAAATTGTGGCTATCATGACAGCATAGGTCAACTGGTTTCCTCAGCAGCAGTACAGCCTTCAGCATCTGGCTCACCTCCAGGGAAGTGGTTGGCCGACTTCTCATTTATAATGGGTAGGGAGGGAAGTGGGTTGTGAGCATGGTAAATGCTGTAATAGAGATAATGAGGTGTCATTACACGAAGTTTTTGTTTCACTTCAGATGAAGTCAGTGAAAACACTCAGCTACTATTTCAACATATATGAACAAGAATCCCCGTTGCCATTTCTTTGTTCTCAGATTCAATGATGACACAAGCATCGCACAGACTTCCCATCTCAAATTAACACACCACTGATAAACATGTTTTGTTTGGCCACAATAGGTCTCAGATGCACGGGGCAGCATGACATGTACCCGTGTCTACAGCTCTCTGACGACAAACTGCACACAAATCTTCCCTATGGTTCAGGCATAATGTACCCTAAGGCAGAATCAAGCAAAAAAATAACACCAATGAAAGAAGCTTTGTTTGTGAGCTGGCAAATGAAACCAGGAATGGCATGTTTCACCCACATTTTTGTGAGGATATCCATAAATTACGCAGTTTGGTTCATCTCTTGCCTTCCAGGTAATACAAAGCATACTGTTGTCAAAGTCACACACAATATTATATTTATATGTTGTCCATAATACTTGTCACATTGTCCTTACTTGGCCACCACATTTCCATGTTCCACGGACAAACATTCCCAAGTATTGTTTCTCCTTTCAGTGAGCTTTTTATATGCATACTTGTGGAAAGAAGACGATCTTGATGACAAGGCTAAATGGCCCAAGAGGGACAACTTATCTTACCACAGCTTGCCACCATCAGGCAAGCTGCTGATTCCTCTTTACCATGATATATCATGCAATAATACAAGGCTGATCAATGGAAGCTTGCAGCCATTCTAACAGAATGCCAAACGACCTCATTAGCAATATTCTGCAGAGATAATGTACAATTTACGTCATACTTCCCAATTTACTGCAATTTCTGCTATAAGTAGCCTATCTGCAGACATTGGAGTTTTACCTTCAGGATGTTCCATGATGGAAAATAACATGGACTTAGACAACGAGAGAGGAAGCACCAAGAATCCTATTGTCCCTGTTTGCAACACCATACACAAAAGGTAACAACAGCCTGGGCCATGTCTCAGAATCTGCATGCAACTGCACTTATATAAATGGCAAATTAACAATCCATGACTCAAGAACTGAAGTGTTATGGTACAACTGTCTGCCATATGCTAAAAGTATATATCAGCTATCTGCATGCGCCTCTTGACGCACTTCCACAGAATCTACATCTGTCCTGGGCTCATTTTTATTTATTAATTTCCTGAACACACCACTTGACCTATTTCCCGAATGTCCACAATCTGCTGTGGAACTTGTCTTGTAATTAATTAAATGTTCAATACACCTCCAGTACCATATTTGTATGTTTGACCTCTCTGTGGTTGGAATTTTGCACCATGAAGGGCTTTTCTGGCAATGGCCTACTGGAATCACTAGAGGGCACCACTGGTAAAGAAAGATCAGCTTTTTCAATAATCTAACCTCCATGCAGCAATGGTTTAGCTTACTCTGGCTTAATTGTCTACTTACTTTGATTCACCATAGCTAACCAACTGAACTTCATAAGTCAAGATGACTGCTGTACAAGAGGGATTAATATAGGGTTCGCCCTGTTTCCCAATTGTTGTTTGAATAAAATATATGTTTAAACTAAGATGACTGCTTCATTTGGTTTGTTAGCAAATTTGCCTTCACCATTACAATATCATTCCCAGTAATTTTCATTCAGCCTGCTAGTGCTCAACAGACATGTACCTGATCAACCCAAGTGGCTTTCAACTTTAAACTTGAATGCTTTTGAACCATAGGGTGCAAGATGTGAGGTGGCAGGCAGCATTTGGTGATTTGTCATTATTGAAACAAGGTCAACACTTCAAGTGTTGGTATAATGTCACAGACTTCAGAGTAATGACTCCGTACAGAGCAACAGATCATCATACGGGCTTGTTTAAGGACAAAGCTCTCAAATAATGCTCAATCCTGTTCACATTTATTCCAAATCAGTGATTGCTCATTGAGTACCACCAATAGGAGCTGATTATTAAGGCACAACCCACTCAGATACAACCCTGGCCTGCTGTGTATGTTAGGCTATATTTACCAATTATTTGTGATAAATTATCGCAATGAGATTGGCCTATATAGTCAGCCTTAGATACCGTTCTGTTCTGGTTTTTGTTCTTTTTTTTTTTCTTCCATATGAAGTCTGTGTAAAAAATATAGACGAGTTAGCAGAATTAACATTCATTATGAACAAAATAGCAGTGATGCTAGTATTGTGTAAATAACTTATACTACCCTGGCACTGAAAATTATAATCTCATTTACATATTTAGGTCTATCAATGAGAAGCAACTAGTCAAACCAAATGTAAGTGCTTCTTATCTGCATGACTGTGTAGTTTTCAAAATGCATTTTTTTTTCCTGGAGAAATCTTGTATTGTACTGTTGATAATTTAAGTGTTCGGGAAAAACCAGTCACAACTACGCTGGCTAAGCACAGGTGGGATTCCTCGCCTGTTGCCCTGCACATGTAATCTGCAGGATATCACCTCAATGATGATCCTACCAAGGTCACTGACGAGGACAACAGGTGGTTCTGGGGATGTGTACCGGAAGCTATCCACATAAGATCATGGAGTCCTTCACTCAATAGGGACCAGAGCAGATGCACATTACCGTCAGTGTACAACACCTTCTCAAGTCATGTGACGTTAATTCGTCAAGTCATGCGACAAACACCACACCACATTAGCTGAGGAAATCTGCTAGACATCAGGCGAAAGCTCCTGTCACAAATCAAACGCTGTGACGTGTGAGTGTTGGTACAAACAATATGCAATTCCACACAACAGCTGCAGGACTGGTAAAATTATTCTTTTGTATATACATATATTGTAAACTAAAGCACATATATGTTGCCATCAAGTGTATTGAAACTATCTTCTCACTTGAAAAGTACCTGTAAATGGTCAAACTTGCATAAATTATACAATAGTTAAGACATAAATTTGTTTTTGTATGTGCTTGGTCCAGTTTAGTCTTGAAAATTGACAGAATACTGCCCACTTGACTAAAAAAACCCAACACCTGCGGCAGTCATGAATCTTCCAAGAAAATACTCAGTGATACCTAGATCTTTGGTAAACTAAGCATTAAAAACACAGGTCTGCATTTTATGACTTTGTTCCATGTTGGCGAACTTTGACTTAATATCCATTAACTAAAAATCAGAAGAGTCATTCAGCAGACACTAATCACAACAATCAATTTATGGTATTACATGTATATTGCACTATAGGCATACTAAAGATTCAAACCTTGGCACAGCTTGTAGTAGTTTTCCTGAATCAAAAGAGCAACAATTGACATTGATGTAGAATAAAATTGTAGGACTTTTTATTTTTGTTCAAGAGCAAATTTTACAATCATCTGTGATGTATGAAACTGATAATTTCATAATGATGTCCTTGGGCTGACTATCATGCATAGCAGTTTTCATGCAATACTATGCCTATAAGCATACATGTACTTTGTTTTTGCATCATAGACTAAGACATCTTATATAACACTAAATTAACAATAATCTATTCCTTTCAATAATTTATAAACTGGCCACACTGACAGCATTAACTTAATAAGCTTATTCGCCATAGGCTATAATGGATATTCCTCAGGTTAATACTTTCTGGGTGGCAAGCTGTAAGTTGTGGCATATGCCAGCTGTGGCGCTCTGAACTTGTTCCCATAAGCAAATGTCATGATTCCTTCACCTAAGGCGATTCCATTGCGCATTTTTAATACCAGGAATTAAACTTGGCTCATAGTTATAACTATGCAAATTTGGCATTCTAGGCCTACAACAAATTACAGGAAAAAATTCAATTTTAGGTTTTAGAAAATATGTCCTTGTGGGACAGCCTCTGTGAACATAAAATATGCAACTGTTGTCTTTACCATGTTTCCACAGGCCACAGAATTGAAGCTTCTCTCCTCATATGATGAAGCCATGCATGGTTTCACCATCAACTTTGAGATTCCCTTCTGTGGGAATTTTCTTGTTTCTCTGATGAAATATAAAGTAATCCGGTTTTTCTTTTCTTTTTTTTTTGTAATTCAAAGATAATTTACTTTTAACCAAGTCTCTACCTTTTTCATTTTAGTGTTGATAAAATTCGTGAAGGGAGTTCGTATTTTCATGGGAGAACATTATATTTGTGTTATTAGCAAAAAGAATTCAGTGAATGTTTCTGATTCCCATGGTAGATCATTCATATAAACTATTAATAATAAAGGTTCAAGAATTGATCTGTGAGGTACATTATACTTTGTTTGACACTTTACAGATACCATATCTCTAAACTGTAAAAACTGTTGTCTTTCTGTAAGATAACTTTTAAACCAACTTAGCGTTGTGCCACAAATTCTGTAAAATTCCAACATTTTACGTAAAAATTTGTGACTGATGATATCAAAAACTTTAGAAAGCGATCTAAGAAACTACCTGCTTTTTTCCAGCGCAGTGTTTAGCTTGTATAAGAATGTTGCTAAGGCCATTTCAGTTGAGTGTTGCTTTCGAACCCCAAATTTTTGCTCATATAGGGTCTTCTGTTTGTTATGAAAGGTAGAGCCTGGTGCACATTAGTTTCTCCATGACTTTTGCAAAGATAGACAATAGAGATATTGGCCTGTAGTTGGTAAATGTAGAAGTATCATCTGAATTGTATAAAGGGATTATTTTCGAGGCTTTTAATTCAGTAGGTTCTATTCCTGTTTGGAAAGAGTTAAAGAAGTGTGTGAGAGATCCTTGTAATTCATCACAGAGATATATTTAATGTCATCTCCTATCTCACTGTAGCCTGGCCTACAGTTTTGAAGTATCTGTATGGTTGTAATGATTTCATTCCTTTACTGGATCCTAGAAGAATGAGTTGGAGTAGTTTTCGTTCAAATATTCATTGAATGATTCATGCTGTTGTGGAATCTTGTTTTCTAAAGATGGTCCCACATTTATGAAAAACTATGTGTTATTATTTTGGGTTTGCTTGTAATTTTACCATCCTCAATATATTTATCATAATCAATTTTGTGTTTGTTTTTGTTTATCAGCTGATTGACAATTTGCCAAGAACTTTTTCAAGTTATTCTTGTTTTCTGCAAACAAATTAGAAAAATATTCTTTTCTAGATATTCGTAACAGACATGTATGAATTTACTTCTGTAGGCTATATATATATATATATATATAAATGTAAAATACCAGGCAAGTGCCTGACAGCTTGGGAGCCAAACTGAAATTAAAAGGCAATCAGAGATTACTGGATCCATGCCCCCCTCGCCTCATTTATAACCTTGCTAATCACAGATCTCATTTTGGAATGAGTGTAGTCCATAAAAATAGGCTATCAGCATGACTCAGATACTTGACCTAGTGAGCAATTTTTATGCATGACACACCCTTGTGTCCAGATACACAGGTGTGTAAAGTTTCACCATTCTAAGAGAAAGGACAACAGAATTACAGCCTGGGTATGAAGTGTAATGTAGTTTTACAGGAATCTATCACTGCCTTATGTCCAGATGCACCTGTGTGAGAAGTTTCATTAATTTAAGTTGAAGGACAAGTGAATTATAGCCCAGACACAAATAGCAGAGACCACATACTTGACCTAGTGACCTACTTTTGTTTCATGACACACCTTTCGGTCAAGACGTATGTGTGTGTCAAATTTCATGAAACTAAGATAGTAAAGGAACAATAGCCAGAATAGACTTGCACAAGTCCCTGGTGCATGTCCCTATTTTCCCATCCCGCAGTCCCACCCAGAAGTACGATGCATTTTCCCCTCCACAAAGTTGACTGTATAATATTATGCCAACTACACGGTGTTATATAGTAGGTTCTACTGTTATTATTTTTTTTCTTTTTTTTTAATTGGTCAACCCTGCCGCCGTGCCGGTTTCAACAGTGGCAGCTATTGAGTCCTAGTCAGTTCTAATCCCATTATCATTGCGATCAGGCTGAGTGGATAGTGGTCTTCGATGAATGCATGGCTAGTCACTGGCCACTCAAGTGAGACAAAGCTGACTGTCTCCCTCCGGCTGCCGACAGCAGGGACTTGTTGAACTTGCACAAGCCCACTCTGGACTACCATCATTTTGGTGGGAGTGACGTCACAACATCCGGGGATTCGCGGGATCCGAGATGTCAAATCAGAGGTCAGATCAAGTTCAAGACACCCAGAATATTTGAGCGGTCTTATTGTGTTGTGCTAATTTACCCCCCCCCCCACCCACCCACCCAGCACTCTGGACAGTTTGGAGATCTGGCAAAGCCAGCCACTGGGCATTTTTTGTTTTGTTGCGCAACATGCGACATGCTGGCGTAAAAGTGCCACAGTTTTTTTTATTTTTGCAATAATGCAAAATAATCCACGTCTTGATTTAAGTTTTGTTGAGTAAGACCTCTACATTTCTATGTGGTTCTCTTGTCAAGTTAAACAAAAAAACTCGTGCCCTACACCCTAACAAAGGGAATATATCAATATCAATCTCAATCATGATTTGATCAAAGCGGTCAAACCTGCGTGAATTATGAATACATTACTGCATGGGTGCCGGTCCGCGCATTTTTCTTGGTTAGCGTCACGAACGATGGTTCCTCTTTATTTTTTTTTAAAGATTGTTTGTGTGTTATAATTGTCAATAAATTATAGTGGTAGAGCTTGTTGCTGCAGTAAATAGTCGATAAATACACTTTATCGCAGTTACTGAAAAACTGTCAACATGATCAACACAAGCAGCAGCGGTATTTTCACCCGAGCCATGTTTACCTGCTATTACCTGCGGCTGGCGTATTTTACTCTCTTTCTGTGAAAAAAATGGACCTGCTGCTCTATTGTACGCAAAGACTGGTACAGTGGTAGTATGATGATCATTCTGGCCAATTTACAGGGTTAAATTTTGTTTCTTGCTTTAATAAATTGTCCGTAATCGTCACTTGTGTTCCCACAAAGTGACAAATGTCACCCATCTTTCAAGCCAGACTTCACAACACAGGCAGCGAGTACTACCGAACGAAACAGCGGTAGAAAAACTTTTTGATTGGACAGCGAACCCCATGTGATCAATTCTGGGGGGCTGTAGTTTCCGACTAAAATAGCGACGGCATCTGTTTGAAATAGAAGCAGTTTTGAACAGATTTCCCCTAAAATACTTTTGTTTCAGTCAATGGGAGAGCTTGTTGTTAAAATAGACAAGGTTCTGAGCATTCTAACGATATAAACAACATAGCACGTAGACGAAAAAAAGATCGAGATGATGAAATCACCCTATTTTCGCGCAGTTTTGCAAAGTTCCATCATTCAAATTGTCACAAGCAACGGCCCAATCATTGATTTAAATCATCGTAGAAGGAAAATATTCATTTTAACACAAAATCGAAATAGCCATCGGCAAGAACTGACGTTTCTCTACAATAAAATGTGCGTGCTTGCATGTAAAGATTAATAAACAGTCAACACAAGGAATTTGAGACGGCCTTGACTTGGTCACGTGCTTGACTGCTCATGAATAATTCATAGCAGCGACAAGCCGCCAAGCTTTACAAGTCTGACTGGACGCCCTCCGCCTGACGTGGTGCACTGCAATTAATCGTTTATTACACAGTGGCTCAATTAACAGCTTCTGAAGAGGGGTGCGTTATGACCGCTCGCTTGTCAGTGTGATAAGAAACACAGTGCAGACCGCCTGGTGCTAATCATCTGGAGTCAATGTTATCTGGTTATAGACACGTTCCATGCCGATTAGCTATGTTTAAGGGCCTACCTGTATTGTAACAGAATAAGGCTACGACACGTTTACTTAAAATTTTATTTTGCAATGAATTTGATTTTAAATAAAATAGGGAAGACAGTCCAGTGAGACTTGAGCAAGTCTATAGCCAGAACACGATTTAACAAGGATATGTCACTGTAACCCAGATACTTGACCTAGCGACCTATTTTTAGTACATGACACACCCTTATGTATAGATGCATTTGTGTGTAAAGTTTCAGTAATCTAAGTTACCGGTACGTTGATGTACACAGGGCATCTGTAATCCATGCTTTATTTCTTTTGCTAGATACAGTATAGGTAACCCTGGGCTAAGCTTTGTTTCATATGCTTCAGCTACTTTGTCATAAAAATGTGGGTATGCATTTAGAGCATTATCTTGTTTCGTAGACCTAATCCCAGCTAATGCATGGTGGTAATTATTTTATTGTTCTTAAGAATTCTGTTTTATTAATCTTTATGTTGTCTTCTGTTAGGTTGACCAATTATAAACATATGGAATACTGGAAAATGGTCAGAGACATCACTAAACAGTATACCACTTTTTAATTTAATATTTCTCTGTGCATTTGTAAATATTATGTTGTCAATTTAAGTTGCTGTATGCTCAGATATTCCAATTGGTCTATTAATGGCAGGCAAGAGGGAATAAGATATCATCTTTTTTTAGAAAATCTGATGTTGGTTTTCATGTTTCAACAAATTAATGTTGCAATCACACATTAAACAGGAAACCTTATTTTCCACTTCAATATCTTCAAGCTATCTTTTTATTGACTCAAGATATCAATGTATACCAGAATTTGGTAGTCTGTAAATTTCACCAATGATCACACTTTTCTTAATTAGCCACATCTCTCTACTGCAACAAAAATAGCCTTACACCATGATTCTTTCAGCAATAAGTCTGTCCATTCAATGAACTTGATGTCCTTGATCAGCTCCAAAATGCCTCCTCCTTTACAGTCAGATTGTACCTGCTTAACATGGTTATCACCTGCTACATCAGAATTATCCGGTGTCAACCAACTTTCACATATGTCAATTATTTCAAAATCAGTATGCAGACTATCTAAATGAATCTCATAACATTCCATATTTGCTGGCATACTGCAGATATTCAGGAGTATTCAACAATATAAAGGATGTTGATAATTCAGGCTTTTCATCAATAATTTTGTTGAGAGAATTTTCAATGTGATATGGACTGTCTGACAGGGGCATTTTTCATCAAGGTTCCTGAAGAAATGACAATCAGGATCACAATCAAAGAAAGGATAGTTATTTCTTAATGATTTGTTTGAAAAGGTTATATAACTCTAATATTAAGTTTCTCAAAATCTCCACCTTGTGAGAACCAAAGTTCAGAGAGATGTGAGGTAATCATTCTCGCCATCAACATGATTGTATGGAAATACTTCTGATCAACAACTTATACATATCCATACACAAAATTGGAAATATTAGCAGATCGAATGAACACAAAATCAGCTGTGGGTTAAACGATTCATTGAAAATGTTTTAGCCACTACACAGGTTACACTCACTAGGTTTGCATATGTCTTTTTCGACTGCCTTTTTTGTTTTGTTCTCATTGCTTTGCATCTGCAAATGCACCAGTGAGTATTCACACTAACTATATGCATTCCCAGGAATGAAATGCCTAAATTCTCAAGCACAACAAATTAGTAGTTGAATCTGTATGTGGGGGGGGGGGGGGGGGGAGGGGGGAATGGGGGTAATAGAGTACTTGATACCTAATTCCTACACTTGATCAATTTTCCATTAAACGTCTTTGTTAAAATATAAACTTTCCTTGGCATGGGTTGGTTTTAGCCATGGAATGCTATTCATCCGGGACATACCATCATGATAGATTTTATATATAATTCTTCACAAAATGTTTCACATCAACATGGTACTGGTGTAAAAACATTTAAAGCAGACAACAATTTTCATCCAGGACCTTCTCGGAGATTTGAGCAGCAAAGTGTTAATCCTTATGCCCCTTTCCAGAAATGTAAACAAATACAGTGACTAGAATTGACAGGTAAGAGCATCCTACGTCTTAATCACTGATTTCCCATCCCTGATTCTCCCAATAGCTGCCAGCAATTGGTATTGCTGAGAACTATGAGTCATACAAATGCTCATATGTCATTAAAAAATGTCCCGATGAGCTATGAAATCAATTTTGGCATCCATGAATAGACGAGCAACAATCGTAAGCATTTGTTACTTCATGACATATTCTGCATCCTTTTCACTCACTTAATCTCTAACATATTCCATGAAGTATTTGTACTACATGTTTGCACAGTACCTTAATCTATGCTTATACAGTGAAACCTGTTGTAAGGGCCCACTTCACAGGTGTCCAAAAATGTGGCCTATCATGGGAAGTATAAACAGCATGAAAAGCATGAAGTTAAGGTTGACAAGGTAGTCAAAAGCAGGTGGTCTCTCATTGGACTGGTGTCTGAAGACAGGGAGAACTACACACATACATGTATATACAGAATTTATTTCACAAAAGTAACATTCAAAGCTAACACAAGATGATTCATATTGCTTTTATTGTGATACCATTACCTGCTTTAATGACCACTTCTTGTGAAAAACTGCAGATTTTTACAGATCATTGTTTTTACGATACTGCACCTGTCCATATTACTATCTGCAATGAAAGACTTTACCTGCCCTATGTGACCATCTTTGGCCTGCAGGAGTGGTCTTAAATAGCAGGTACAGCATCATTAGTATGGTACAAAACAAACCGGGGCCCACACCCTGCTATATTAAATGCAATGGTCTGGTGAATCCATATAAACTATTAAAGCCATGCACCTAAATGTGTGTACATGGTGAAGCAGGTTGTTATGGCAACATAATAGCACCAATCCAGGCTGCCAGCACAGTCTCCAACACAAGGTGCCAACTGTATCCCTACATGGTGCCCATGCAGTCCCACACCTTCAAAGCCACTGCCTGTTTTACCAAATTACAACAAGAGATTTAGACTGAAAATATTTGTTTACCACGAAATATAAGGCTCCAGTTCTAACCATGATTAATTTAGCAAGGGAATCATTCACATATGCTTCAAAACACTTTTTATGGTTTCCAAACCAACAAGCACAATGCTCCTGTCTCACCGTGTTCCACTTGAATTGGGTCAGCTTTTTGGTGACACCTTGTGGTGGAAGCTGTGATTACAACTTACTTGGTCCCTATTACAATTATTTATCACATATTCTTCCACTCATAAATGTGATAATGAAGGACATACTGACTTAGTTATTTCAGAGGCGGGGAGGGGGGGGGAGGGGGAGGGTATAAAATTTCAATGAAAAATATGTTATTGCAGCCTGAACAAATTTGATACAAATTCAACCAAGCTATGAATGGCATATATGCCTACAAGCTTTGAAGAGAAGTAAAATGCGAGTTGTTGATATATGGACAAGAGACAGTGGACCACTATGAGATAAGATCAAAAATTTATTAGACATTTTAACACCAAATTTTCGATATCAGATCACATAAATGTACACTACAAAACATTTGAAGAATAAGTATTACTCTGTACAAATCCAGTCTTTCCTTCATTACACAATACATTATGGGTCCTCTGCAGCCATAATGCTACATCTAATTCCACATGACACTGTAATTACTGGATTCACTCATCAACATCAGCAGCAGTCCTAGTTCTGCTAAGCTGCCTTATTTGATCTTATAGACTAACAAAGGCGAACACATAATGCAGGTTTTCCAGCCACATAATAATCTGGTTTAGCATCATCTTCATAATATCAACTGTCCTCAACTTTTCACCACTAGGATTATTCAAGACAGTCAACAGCTTTCTTTGGTATGGTTCGGGTGCTTTGGCTGGCTTTAAATATATGTTGGTTTGGTATTACTTTCTCAGCAACATATACATGAAGTAGGGAAGGTTTATTCCATGAAGCAGTCCTCATAAGCAGTATCAAATGTGCATCTTTTACCACTTCAAACTCCAGGTAGCATCAAAACGACAGCAGAGGGTGTTACGGATTTCTTGGAATGTCACCCTTGGTCTATGTAGGGTGTTTTAGCACATCCTTACCATGCCCATGGCCAGTTTAAAGGAAAGTGCACCCTGTGCAGCATTACAAATAGATCCTATCAAGTGAGGTATATATATAGTGCTCAGTTATGTTTAGTTTTACAAGGGTCTGACTTGAGCACTGTTCCAGGATTAACCACTTCTCAGGCTACAAACACAATGTGAATGCATCAACAGTAGAAAACTATGGATAAGTTTGTTGATTCACTTGAGTCTTTTTACAGAGAATAAACATAAATATAACATCTGGCCATGTAAATCCCTTTCAGCATAACCTCTCCCCAACCCCACCCCATCCCATACCTCCAAAGGTTGAACACCTGCAATCCCTGAACATTTTATTTCGGTCTCTGGGGCATTCAGGAATTACAGGTTTTACTGTACCTTTTAAAGTACGCTAAATTGCACAGCGATGGTCTATGTTGTGGCACCCAGCCTGGCATAATAGTCAACTCCATTTGGACCTCTTTACGCATATTACTCAACACAAAACAAGACCCATAAACATACAGAGCTTAGCCTCAATATTCCATGGATGCGCATGTGTAAATCAATATAAATGTATATTTTTCCAGCCAGGATCTAGCTTGTAGTGATGAATATTGTTGATTCTCTCTCACCTATGTCAGCCTTTACATACAATCAAACAAGCGAAAATACAGGGTGAGCGATATGGCTCCATCAAGCTTAAATAATCACATTGCCCACTGTTGACAGCTCTGACCTAAATCCAATTACAATGCTTTAGTCATTTCTGATTTTAATAATAACGATATCCATCACATTCGGCTGGAATCAAACAATTTTATTTTAAAATTCCTTACAAAGAGAGCTTTCATTCAAGCGCCAATGTGCCTGGTACAAAGAAACCGCATTACAATGACACCATCCATTCCCAGCAAAGGGTGTCTGATATTTGAAAGTGTCAACTAAATGAGTCAACTATCACAAAAATTTGACTCTTAAGTTCTTCATAACTTACATACTTAAGTGAACATGTCAAATATATGAGTGTCATTACAGTGAGGTGTCACTGTAGTCAGTTGTCTCTGCACCTCCTAACTAATTGTGCTTCACGATAGCTGGAGTGTAACTTGCCCAGAAATGAAACAATTATCATGGCCTTTGTGAACTTCGCACAGAATGAGTTAAAGAATGTACACGCTGCCTGAGTGAAGCAAGAGTGGGATGCAGGTTGCCAATGCCCTTCCGTGCAGAATTTCGGCAGTGCTCACCATCAACCCTAATGGGATCCCTAATCTCCTAATGAATAATTTGAAAAGGCGTTGGGAGTAGCATAGTGTGTCCCTGTGTATTGTTTCACAGTCTATCATCAAGTATCAGCCTCAATGGGCACCTTTAAAAATAGCTGGTTGTTTGATATGGATATTTATTGATTTTTAATGTAAGAACAGTTAATGCTATAATGCTATTTCGTAAATTACATTATTTCCAATATTGTTTCCTTTCCCAAATTCAAATAGTCAAGCAGAGGTTCTGACGAGCAACAAGTTTTCAATCCAGATTCATGTGCAGTGTTACAGTCCCCTGACAAGTTCCATAGGAAACTCGCCATTTTAAAAGGCTTCCCACAGAATTATAAACACAATATGCCGATCAATCAATGAAGCAACATACATGTAATTTACTTTGTGAAGTCTCTGCCATCATACAGTCTGATTACAAGACCCATCACTATCAGAAGCTGCACCCTGACTTAAGGCTTCATATACTGTTGTCATCTCTTGCATTTTATTGACAGAATAGTCCTTATAGAAGCCACACCCTCTTTTCAGTCTCTTATTTGTGATCAAAATCACGGGTTCCATGTGCAGCTTAATCATTAATGCATAATACTGCAAGTTTATCGTGTTTATAGTCCATTCACTATTTATCACATCACAGAACCTTTTTTTTTCCCCATTTCTTAGCCAAAAGTCTGGATATTGACAATATTAATCAGTCATGCATATACTGTATATATTAGAAATATAATGCACATGATGCATGCCTATGAAACAAAACATTTCCTTGTTATGTGGCCTTAAATGTCATTCTGTGACAGTCATCAGTGGTCATGTGAAGGATGCTGCAGCAGAAACCCCTACAAAGCCAAACCTTCACTTCACAATCGTGGATCCGGAAGCCAAAAAATATTTTTGTAATACAAGCTGCATCTTGTATTGGAAAAAAATTGAAGGAACCAAAAAATTATGAAACCATTTCAAATCAAACAATCTAGCAAAACAATAAAACAGAAGCACACTTGTTATCATTTTAATATACCAGTCCATTCACAAATTGTTCAAATGTCAGTCAACAAATTACATAATCCCACAGATCGCAGCACCAGTATTTTGATCTAATTTTTGTTTATGGAATATGTCCACAAAATATGTTGGGTGAGCTATCAAGGATGAATAGCTGACTGCATATAGCTCCACAACCGTCTGTCAGCAGAGCCAGTAAAACTCATCAGCTTTGACTCTAGCCAAGTTCCTACACTCCTCTGCAGGATTTAAAATGCAGTACCAGTTGCAAGCCCATATGTTCTTCCCCACTTTTCCCTATCTTAATAATATGCAGGCAATGGGTTGGTCTGAAGACTATAAATTTCACAGCACTTCTTTTATCCAATGAAACAAGTCCTTATTAGTTGAATCTGGACATACTGCAGGTAATGGATGGTACCACTCAGTGAATTGAAACCATTTTTTGACATGTATTCCCTCTATAACCTTAAAAAATTGATCAAGATCATCCATATTGTGCAATATCAAACTTCCACATGATACACATTTGTGGTACATTTAGTATCATTCACCTTATTCTTTATCAAGATACTGAATTCAATGCCATTTTCTTAAGTGCTTAATGACCTTGAAAAATATGTCAAGGTCATACATTCATTGAGTCTATGTGACCTAAAAAGTAGGTCACCAAGTAGACTTTCATGTACGAAGTACTCAAGTCCAACTTTGATCTGGAGACTCAATTCTCTTTGCTGTGGATGTCCAAGATACACCCTGCCATTACAAAATCACCTCTTCCAACTTAACAAGTCAAGCGACCTAACAAAATAGATCAAGGTCACTGATCTTATATAACATATTAGAATTGGACATGATTTATATACCCTATAAATATGGCATGTCTATTTCCATTACTTTTCAAAATATGGAATTTTTCATCTTTCAAGACATTTGTACTCATGATTTCTGTCAATGTAAAGGTGGTGCCACTAGTATCACAAGCATTTTGACCTCTTCTACAGTCCCACTAAATCTCATGAATATGCATAAAAAATCAAAGATGTTTTACTGGTCACAAGATTTTCGCATTTTGACTAGTATATTACATAATACTGTAGGTGGCACCACCAACATTGACTTTGACCTAGAATTTCATACACTTTATTGGTCCTAAAAATTATATGGGTCTTACTGAAAAACTGTGGGGTGCAGAGCAATCACAACATGACCCCTATATTCCAACTGGCCATCTGACCTTGACCTTTAACCCAGATTAAAAAAACTGTTATGTTCAAAATGTGCCCCCCCCCCCCCCCCCCCCGCATCCAGCTTTCCATACAAGGTCTGTTTGTTTGAATTGGATAATTTTTTGACTTATTGAAGATACACAATATACTTGGCCAACTGCCAAAGTCCATAATCATTGGGTCATGGTGACCTAAAAAGTAGGTCACAGTTTTATGTGCAATGTATTCAAGAATAGTTTTCATCTGGAGGCTCAATTATCTTTCCCACTGATGTCCAAGCTACACCCAGCCATAATAAAATTACCTCTTTCAGCTTTACAGGCCTGGTGACCTAACAAAAATAGGTCAAAGTCACTGATATCATATACATGTAACATACTCGCATTGGACATGGTATATGTATCCTGTAAATTTGGCATGTCTAATTCAATCACTTTTCGAGGTATGGAATTTCATATTTTTAAACATAGGTTGGCTCATAATATCCATCAAATTATAGTTGGCGCCACTAGTATTATACAACTGAGTTTTTTACTTCCTTCACAATCCCACTAAATTTCATGAAGATCTATCAAACATTAAGAATACCAGAGCAGTCACAAGATGTTCAAAATTTAAGCGATATATATTACATAATACTATAGGTGGTACCAAAAATATCAAACTTGACCTAGATTTTTATACCCTTAAATAAGCCCTGACAGTTATATGGGGCTATCTTAAAAACTGTCAAAAACTGCACTGCACTCAAAAACAAACATTTGCAGACAGACTGACAGATGGACAGAAGGACTGACAGACATAAGTGATCACACAAGCTCTGCGACCTAAGGTCAGCAGAGCTAAAAATGCTACAATTGCACAAGTGCCACATTTCATATTAATTTGGTAATGGTGACCCCCAAAGTAGGTCACCATGCAGAGCTTCATGTAATATGCATTCAAGCAAATTATTGATCTGGAGGAGAGATTCTCTTCTCCACTGATGTCTAAGCTACACCCTTTCATCACCAAATCACTCCTTTCAACTTGACAAGTCTGGTGATCTATAAGGAAAATGTCATACAGTATGTCACACACATTTTGAATTTCTCAACAATCCCACTAAATTTCCTGAAAATCCATAAAAAAATTAAATGCTGGAAGGTTTACATGATTTTCACATTTTAACCCACATGTTACATAATAATGTGGATGGTGCCACCAATATTGGACTGTATCACGTTCACAAGCAAAAAGTTGCCAGACCAACAGACAGAATGATGGATGGACAGACATGAGTGATCACATGAGCTCTGTGACCTCTGGTCAACTGATCTAAACATGAAGCAATAAGAAAAAAAATTACCATGCATATAAAATATGCTACAGCTATAACAAGTTGGGTGTTTTCCAAGTTTTTTCTGAGTCTGTTAAACATATTTTTATTTCTAAACTGTGACATCAAGGAGAGAAAAAAGTATTTCTAGACCTACGATATGTATTACATGGATTCCAAAGCCGAGACATCAGTTGTCCAACTATTGCCTGTTGCAGAAGAAAAATGAAATCATCGTTGATCATATGGCTTCCTAATCCCACACAAAAACTCAAGAGCTTCATCAAAAATGTGACTACAGTCATCACCTCCTGAGCTCATGGAAGCTTTGTAAGGATACTTGGTGCTGCTGTGTCTTTCCAGTTTACAGATTTGGCAGTTGTCTTGTCATACAGACTACTATAATATGGATTTTACCGATGACAAGGGGTTTCATGTTGTGCCATTAATTCCATGTCATAACTGAATATGCAAATCATAACTGTTAGAAGACCCATCTCCTGTCTTGTTGGGACAGCCATTTTGGCTTAAAAAATCTAGTGTTACATTGCATTTTCTATATTAATGTGCTTTCACAAGTCCTGGAAATTTCATCAGAAAACTAATGCTGTGGACCTCAAGGCATTATAACCCTAGAGCAATGCATGCTTCTTGACATTTTTGGCCCTGCAACATAGTTAACAGCGCATTGCCAAAAATTGTTGACTTGAAACTCCAAGGACTGGAAGGGTCCACTCAATCTCGACTACAATGGCCTGCTCAGTATACATGTACATCCTTTCTGCATTGCCTGCCGAGGACAGCTGAAGCGTGACTTACCAGGCAGTGCAGAGGCTACTGCCTGTAGACTACAGTGCAAACTCGAACTGCACCACTTTTCTGAAATTAACCACCAGCCGCCACTGAAAATAAACTGAAACCTGTCTTGAAAGACCTTACCCCAGGGGACGACCAAATTGCAGTTTCTCAAGACAGCTGGTCTTCTTTAGGAAGCATGAATAACATGAAAAATATTAAGCATAGTATCTTTAAACAGGTGCTCCTTTACCACAGGTGGTCTCCTATTCCAGTAGTCGCCCAAGACAGGTACCACTGTACCTGAACAAATTTATGGACTTTTGAGCATACATGTATTTTCAAACGCTTTTAGCAAGGAAAGATACCAGAGCTCAGAGTCCAACAGTCCCATCCAGAAATTTAATTTAGCAGACAGAATGATTAATGTGGCGTGCTCAATGCTGTATCTAGGCTATTTTGCTGGCCCATATGCCAAGGCACAGTATTGAGTGAAGAACAATAGGCAATACACTTCAATCTTTTCAGGTTGCCTCAATGAAGCTATGTGGCTCCCACAGTAATTGCTTCATTCTGTCTAGCTGCCCATACTGGAGAGCATCACCAGTGATGTACATTTCTCCCGACTGGAGTAACCTTTCCGGCTCTCAATGTGCGCTGATCAGTTCATTTGCACATGGGCTCCAGACACATTTGAGTAAGCAATGTGGGTCCACTGTTTGGCAGCACAAAGATAGATTCATCAACTAAAAGGCCAAATATGCTCTAACTCATATGCACACGTGCAGTTTTATGATTTGATTCCCTTAAAGATGAAATATGTTATCAAAAACATTGGTATATAAATACAACAGGACTGTATCTTTTACCATAAATGATGGACCATCAAGCTGCTTTTATCCCCTTTAAAATTTACATTCAGGCCAATTTCTTTACACTCAATTGCCCTGTAAATTTGCCTGAAATGGGCAACATGTATTTTGTTCATATCTGTATGGTTATCAATCTTATATGACAAGAGCTCCTGAGTTGTGAAATTAACCCCGTAGGATTAACCATGTAGTATCAGTCCATCATCCCTGTTGAGGTAATATCACATTGAATATTAAACTATCTCTTCATGGTTGCCACCCAGGCAGGTATATCCCTGCATCAAGTCAAGTTATCCGATAAAACCACTGTCATCTCTTTATCAATGACTTGAATACATGTAATATTATAAATTGGCAATCTTTCCCAAAGTTTTACTTCAATTCTTGCCATATTACAGCCACACATGTACACCTGCACGCAAATCTGACTGTGGTCAAACAGAATTGCCCGCTGGCAAGTCTAATGTGCTATATTATTATTTTTGTCAACAAACTGATTCAATTTCTTCTTTTTGGGGGGAGGAGCAAACATTAGCTTGGTAAGGTCAATAACATGAAGATACGAGTCCATCTTGTCGGCAGCAGATTGTACCCGGCAGCATTGTTGACTGACATTTATACAATGCAACTTCAAAGCATGTTTTACTGGAGGCTTTTTCTTATCATTTGCCTCACCAAATATTGGTGGTCCTCAGCTGAACCGATGCCCACCTGCTTGAGTAAAATTAGATGTCAAGGACATACCTTGATTGAGCAGCAAAGATCTGAAGCCATTCTTTCACTTGGCCTTGCCTCAAATGGACTAAACACAGATACAAGCATGCATTCAAATTACTTTTCAATTTGTTTTCCCAGGGAAAGCTGAAAGATGGAGGTATCCAAGAGATCAGGTCTATGAGTTGCAGAATAGGGAATGAGTCTTGTGAAGATATGCTAAAACTGCTTTTGTCTTGGGTGTAACACAGGAGATATTTGACACAGGAATCTCCTTAAAATTTAGAAGTAATTAACAACTGTCAATTCCTCCAATGCGATCCAGTGGCTTGGACCTGTTGCTCAGTCTTCAAAGGTGTATTGTAAATTGCTTTAATTTTTGCTCTATTCTTATTTCCCTTATTTCCCTGATGGCACAAAACCGTGAAAATAAAAGCATTGTGAAATACACTGTATTGCGTTAACATTGTTTGAATAGGAATCATGTCCAAAATAGTGAAATTAAAACTATAGTGAAATGTTCAAATTACAAGTTGTCACTGATGCTAGCTAATCCCTCACCCACAATTTCTTTTTATTGGTACATTAATATGCAACAAGTGCACACTGATCCAAAGGATCTATGTCCCCTGCCACAATCTTTTGGTTCTAGTGATATGCTCCCGGACAGACACACGGACGGCTAAAAGTTGTACATACTTTAAACGGTGCCACTACACACAGGGACAGGTGCCACTACACAGAGGAGCACTATCTCTTTCCATGACCATAGTTTGGGTGCCACTACACATAGAGCAGGTGCCACTACAAGCAAGCATTCAAAGCATGAGAATACAGAAGAAAGCCATACCATGTGTACAGCATGTCCGGATGCACAAAATTTGATATGTTCTCAGGCTCTGTGACCTTGAGAATAGGTCAATGTCAAAGACAATACATGGCACACATGCCCTTGGTATGATGCACCTCTGGTATAAATTTCATTATTCTATCTCTAAAGGTTCTCGAGATATGCTGCCAAACACACGAAAATGGATATGATCATGGGCCCTGTGACCTTGAAAATATGTCAAGGTAAAAAACAATAAATAGCGCACATGCCCATGGTATAATGCATCTCTTGTATGAATAATATTTCATTATTCTATCTCTTAGGGTTCTAGAGATATGCTCCCGGACGAACCCCACTAACTCTCTATTCCTTTATGCCACCTTCAGTGGTGCGGGACAATTACCAGATGTCACATGACCAGTAGCCACATAAAACTATGCTAATGCACACCTACTATAGGAAATCTACCCACCCTGGAAATTTCAAAATGGCTAGCTGTTATATTTTCCAAGATATGGGCAATCAAAACTGACACACAACCCATTCCTGTGACAAAAATCACCAACACACAAAAAAACATCACATACATGTACAAGATAGATAGCTTCCAGCAAAGACACACTTGTCCCAGGATAACTTGCACACACTCCGGTAACAAGTTCTAATGAACATCTAATTAGACTACCATTTGTATAAATATGGCCATGGTGACATCAAGATCTAATCAGATCCAGCTTCTTTTGTAAAGATGACTTCATTAAATCCACCCTGAAAATGTCAAAAGGCAAGCTGTTCTAGTTTTTGAAATATGTGGTAAAAAAAATTGAGGGTGCTGAATGGGCTTTGTTAATTATGTAATAAAAAACAAAAAGTAGCCATATATAAAACTACGCTTATGCACACCTAGTATACGACATCCTCCCACCCTGGAAACTTCAAAATGCTAGCTGTTACATTTTTCAAGACATGGGCAATTAAAATTATGGGGAAATTTTTGATGCTGCTTAACAAACTTCATTAATAAATTAATGAGGGATGATAATTAGCCACATAATATGTGCCTCTATACACCTACTACATAAGATGTAACTGCCCTGAAAATTTGAAAGGATCAGCTGATATATTTTGAGAGATATGGGCTGGACAAAATTGTGGGGAAGATATTGAGGCTGCTTAATGAACTTTGTAAATTAATTAAAGGAGGAGGATAATTACACAGGCGCTCGTAACGTTCAGTCAGTCAAGCTTCCGTGCTAATATACGCGGGGGGGGGGGAGGGGGAGGAGTAGTGGATTAAGAGAGTGGACCTGGAACATCTGTGTGTTCAATAACCCACATGGGGCCATATCTGCAATAAAATATTGTGTATTCATCTGTGCAGTCAATTATTTGTGCTAATAAGATGGTGGCGGATGGGCCTAAAACCACAACGTCGTCACATGGAGCTCCTATATAGAAAGGTATGAAACGAAGCTCACATCTGGACCACCATCCCGCTTCACATTTGGCATGATTTCTCCGTTTCTGAATACACCGACAAGCTGTAACTCACCAGTTTATTCCAAAACTATTTTCTACAGGTATATCACACAGATAATCCACTGAAATCCGCATATATCCACAGCAACACGCCTATAGTTGTCGAAAATGTCACACAAAATCCATTTCGGGCAAAAAGTCCGACATTCCAGCGCCAAATTCAAACGGGTATCCCATCCAGATGTGAGCTTCGTTTCATACCTTTCTATATAGGAGCTCCATGTGACGACGTTGTGGTTTTAGGCCCATCCGCCACCATCTTATCAGCACAAATAATTGACTGCACAGATGAATACACAATATCTTATTGCAGATATGGCCCCATGTGGGTTATTGAACGCACAGATGTTCCAGGTCCACCCTCTAAATCCACTACTCCCTTCTTCCCCCCCCCCCCCCCCGCGTATATTAGCACGGCGGAAGCTTGACGTGGGCTGGACAAAATTGTGGGGAAGATATTGAGGCTGCTTAATGAACTTTGTTAATTAATTAAAGGAGGAGGATAATTAGGCCAAAATCAATATGCCTATGCACACCTACTATACAAGCTGCACCTACCTTGAAAATTTAACCCTTAAAGTGATGATTTAAGATTGAGTCAACAGCTTTCCTCGGGACACTTTGTGCGCAATGCGCACAAAGTCTCCCGAGGAAAGCTGTTGACTAAGACTACTTTTTGCTTCAGACAAGTCTTGCTGGTATTTGAATGAAAGGTATCTTCATTAGGAATTTGACTCTTTTAACCGTTATATGTTTAATGGTAATGAGAAAGCAGCTATAGCAGTGATTAGCACTTTAAGGGTTAAAAGAGCTCACTCCTATACTTTTCGAGATATGGGCAAGAAGTTATGCGGAAAAAATTTTGGCAGCTTAATGAGCTGTGTTAATTAATTAAAGATGGAGGATAATTAGGCACAAAAAATTGCCTGTACACACTTACAACATAAGATGTACCTGCCCTGAAAATTTGAAAGGGCCAGCTGTTATATTTTGAGAGATATGGGCTGGACAAAATTGTAAGGAAGATATTGAGGCTGCTTAACGAACTTTGTGAATTAATTAATAAAGGAGGATAATTACACCAAAATCAATGTGCCTATGCACACCTACTATATAAGCTGCACCTACCCTGAAAATTTGAAAGAGCTGGCTCTTTTATTTTTCGAGATACGGGCAGGACAAAATTGTTTTGGAAGGACGGACAGAAAGATGGACAGAGAGGCAGACAGAAAGACAGAGCTCATTACTATATCCCCCACCCCCACTTCGTGGGCAAGGATAACAAGAGGGCTGTGTGAAAAGCCCGTGCTCAGCTGACCTAAGCTTGTCCCACAAAACTAAGGTTACAACTGAATAGACCTGTGGTGAGGTTTGGCTGAGTGCATATGACATTTGGAAGTATTTCTAAGACAGACGACTAAGCCTACTGACACCACAGCCTTACCAGCAAGTCAGCTGAACTAAAAATTGGAGCGCCTCCTGGGAAACAATAACTAGGAGACCCTAGAAGTGTTCCTGTGTGATATCAAAGCAACTGGGTGAGCAGTTTCGGATATAAAAATTTTTTAAGACTTTCCCCCAAAAGAACCCCCAAAAATCACTGAAGTGTGACCATTTGAAGAAATTAGGTAGCATCCACCCAAGGCACATTTCTACCAAGTTTTAAAGTCAATCTGGATGACAGTTTTGGAGAACAAGTCGAAAGTGTGAATTAGCATTAGAATGTCCATTGACTTGCATAGTAATCAATAGGAAAGGTGCATTTGCCGAGAAGTACCCGAATTGAAAAATCTTTAAAAATCAGGAATCCACAGCAGTGCCACCCTGTGAACAACTTTAATTGACCCTTTCACAAGGAACATATCTACCAAATTTAAGCTTAATCTGAGTGACGGTTCAGGAGAAGTCAGAAATAGCAAACACGCACAACAAAATCATTAAACAATATAAAAAGCACTAACTTGTGAACAAATTAAGAACTACGCCTCCCTAGGAGTGTTCTTGTGTGACATCAAAACAATTGGATGAGCGGTTTCAGAGAAGATTTTTTAACGATTTGCCCAACCCCCCTCCCCCCCCAAAAAATATATTTTTTCAAAAATCACTGAAGCCTGACCATTTGAACAAACTTGGTAGAGACCCACACCAGGTACATCACCACCAAGTTTGAAGTGAATCTAGCTGAAGGTTTTGGAGAAGAAGTGGAAATGATTGTGAGCGGACGGACGACTCAGCCTCGCAAAAGCTCAGCCTGACTAGCAAGTCAGCTAGGCTAAAAACCAAGAAATTTGAACCCATGAAAATAAAGCAATTGACAGTATTCTTTATGCAATTTATTATCATTGGAGATGGCATTGTTCTCTGCAGCTTTTCAAGGAGGCTGAGAAACCTCAATTTACACGGGCACATGTAAACATTGAACAGGCAGTGAAAACGGTACCTAAAGAAATGGAGTTCCATGACCAGATACGTGCATTTATACAATACCTGTAGTTTCAAAAGATGCAATTGCTGTGCAACTGAATGCAAGTAGACTTTTGTTACGCACATTTCAAGAAGTCTTGTGAAAAATGCTCGCATAAAAAGTCAGAAAGATCATTAACAGCACTGATCAATGCAAGAACTCCTGGAGCTCTGCATGGCCAACATGAACATTTTCAATCCATTAAAAACATTTGATCAATATGTGCTATTGTTGAGACTATTATGGAAGAAGTGAATTCCATGACAGTGGACTGCGGGATGGACTGAACCACCAGAAGAGAATAGTCCATTGGTGCCTGTCTTTAGAGACTACCTGCCTTGAAGGACCATCTTGTCAAGTTCCTTAGCCTAACATTTATACCTGCCATGAGAGACCAGTTTAGGAAAACCACAATTGGGTTATCTTTTGGAGAAGTTTCCCTGCAGGAAACAATTTCCAAATACTCAGCATGTGAAGCCAAGTAGTGTTCAAGTTGTGCTGTTTAAATCCTCTCCCCATAGCATAGCAGTCATGCAGCAAGCTGTCTAGTATTTACATCACACTGATATTCACATGTTTTGCTCATAATCACTTTATCACATTTATTATCATATTTACATATGTAAAATTATTCATAGACACTATCTGGGTTTTGTTCTTCAGTGCTTACTTGTGTGCACGCATCATTTTCAGCCATGTACTGTGTCAGAATTATACCTTGTCTCCTTCTGCTAAAAGTGGAACTGCAGATCTATACTTCACACCCCCTGCATCAGGCTCAATGAAATTCTTTTCTTCGTTATCCTCACTTTTTTATTCATATTTTAAGGCAGAGAGGCGGATTTTATTTTTATCCTTTATTTCATTCATAGTTTATTCAAATATAGACCAGGAATATACCACAAATATCAAGTAAAATGAAGCTCTTTTCTATAATTCTATTAAATGTAATATATATACTGGTATTCTTTCCTGTGCAGACCTTTATTTAAGTAATTAACCACACATTTTTGAAGGTATGGAAAAGTACAGGTAAAACTAATAAAAGCGGATATAAAAATTGACCGGGCATTTTAATGACTTCTGGTATTCTCCAATTTGATACATGTATTAGTTTTAGACGTTACATCTACACCACCTGGTATTAACTATTGTTGGCTGCATTCTTATAGCAACATCCCAGAAATACATTTTGTTCACATGGACTTTTGAGAGAACATAAAACATGCAAAGTGCTCAAACGTCTTGAAAGAAACATCCAAAGTGCTCAAATGGTGTTTCTGGCATCACACACAAAATGTTATGGTATAATGTACCACATGAGTCTGGCAAGCATCATACTCTAAATGGAGCTAATTTAATACTGTAGACCCGTAATATTCATTGACAAATTCATCGTGTCAAGCATCATGAATGTTAGCCTGCACTGTCACTTTAAACATTGTCACCATATTAAACTGTGAGCCAGTCCTAACTAACAACCAGATATACTATTCGTTCTGCATGAATAGACTGGTAAGAGACATTCTGCACCGCGATTTCTCTTTAAACATAATTCTGGGTGCTTTTGGCTGTGCACTTTGAGTCTCTCTGCAGGTTGAGCAAATAGGGTCACAGTCACGAGACATATTCACACTGTGCACTGCAGCATAGTAGAGACAAACATCCCCAAAGCCACCAGCATAATGCAGCTATCAGTGAGTTGTGTATGATCCAAATTGGCTTTGACAAATATATTGTTCACCATGTCATCATCAATGTAGGATAAACTGAACTATGTATGTGTATTAAGTCTTCAATCAAGCTGTCACACTTAATGCTATCAGAATATTGCCTCATGAGGCTCCAACTTCTGGAAGGAGAACTCCCCTTTCTGTCACAAAATGAGAATTCTCCCATTCTTCCCAATACAAGTAGTCTTCCCAATACATGTAGGGAATATAAAACAAACTAGAAAAGAAGATTTGTTTCACAGCAAATCTGCCTAATCTATTCAAGATTTACATTTTGTGTATTCAGCCTCTTGGCATAAATTAAAATCCTACAACTTTGGTTCATGGTTCATTGGATGCACCTATGTCACAAACATTTTGAGTGAAGTTGAAATGGCACCACTATCTATAATAGTTTTGACACTATTCAATATTTCAATTTTGTGTATTCACCCAATTTGCATAGATTAAAATTCTAAAACTTTGGTTCATGGTTCATTACATGCAGCTATGTCACAAACCTCAGAGCTCGACAATTTTTTAAAAAATCAGTTGTCCACAGGGCAAGTAGATTTCAAAATCCATTTGCCCGCATGCAAAATCCACTTGCCCTCATAAAACTTCTATAAACATCGTTTTTTTTCTAACAAGGCTAAGGCCTAGAAAAACCATTTACCCTAAAATGTACATGTATTTGCCGCTTATTGTCGCTTGCAAATTCGCCAAAAATGTCAAATTTTACAACAATTCCAGCTGCAACTGTTCGACAATGAACCTGGCAAAATATTAAAAATACAAATTGAAAAGTAAGCTATTTGCATGGGGTTACTAACGATGAAAAATACATTGTAATTTCTGGGACTATAAGAGGCCGTATCCCGGGTAAACTTAAATAATGATTAAATAGTTGCATTGGTTTCAGGATCCTTTTTGGCTGCCTCTGTTGCCGTGATGGGATGCATATCGTTTACGTACCTACCATGAATGCTATCGGTACATCGTAGTAAATTTGCATATACAGTATTGGCAAGTTACTCACAATAAACGGTGTTCTTAAATCAAATTCAAACAAAAATTTTAATATTTCAAATCAGAAATCGAGCGTGCGCACCGTCAACATCTTTCCTGCAACTGTACACAAACAGCTGCTTTGGCCATGTGGTCTGACCCACAACACATCACCCGATTGGTCAATTGAGTCACATGCAAAAATGACCCAATCACGGCCCGTGTTACAGTGTTTTCATCATGGCTTCCGCCCAGTGAACACATGCGAATCTGCCGTAATTTATGGAGGGAACACACAAACGGGAAGCTTTGTTTATATTGCAGCATGCAAAAATAAAGATTCCAGTGTTTATTGCAACAATTATTTGGAGTCACAGGCAAATACGCAAAGGTAGGGGATAGAGGGAATTGCAGAATGTGTCCCAAATCAGTCGGTGAGACTGGATCATTTCATTGCGATCCACTCCACGCTGTCACTTGCGTGTGACTGGCAGTTGTGTGCTGTTTTTGCCCGGGAAGTCATCTCACAGCACCTATTTTTTCCAACACTGTTAGAACCCACTGATAAACAGCATTTGATGTTAATTTGCAGATGAATTCGCCATGCCAATTTTATTATTTTTTGACGCTGCTTTGACATCGTTGGGGCAGATCACACTGAAAGTGAGAAGTGTGACCCCGCTCAGCAAGCTAGTTACTGCCGGTACCTTCGATATCGTAATCGCATGTACGACAGTGAGAATGTCTGCTTGTGTTGACAGAAGTAAAGTTCTGATGAATACAATTGCTGACCAATTGGCATGTTTATTCAATTAGCAATTGTTATCACCTATCGGCGCCCCACGCACTTATGTGCTGCGAAAGCTCTGGATCTTTTTTAGTGATTAGACCGCCCTAGTTTTTCAGCATGCATGCAGCGCTCCGACTTCAAACATTACTATCACAACGGATTATCGTCACCTTCTGCCGCCCCCTTGCCAGCCTTGCAAACAACCGCAACTTGTAACTGTGTCATGAAAATTTGAGGAATAGAGTTCCTAGCAGAAAAAAAAGTTGGTTGCCCGACCGGGCAAGGACCTATTAATTTTAACTTGTCCGAGATTAAATCTGACTAGTCCCGGGCGATAGGACACGTGAATTGTCGAGCCCTGAACATACAAATTGAAGTTGAAATGGCAGCTGTATGTATAATTATTTTGAAGTTACACAAGATTCCAATTGTGTATATTCACCTAATTTGCAGAAATTAAAATTTTACAGTTTTGGTTCAATGGATGTGGCTATGTTACAAACCTTTAAATTGAAGTTGGAATGGCACCTCTAACTATAATAGTTTTGAAGTTATTCAAAAAGATTTGATTTTTGTGTATTCACCTTATTTGCATAAATCAAATTCTACAATTTGGGTTAATGGTTCAATGGATGCCACTTGTGGCTATGTCACAAACCCATAAATTAAAGTTAGAATGGCACCTCTATCTATAATAGTTTTGAAGCTATCCAAAATTTAAATTTTGCATATTCACCTAATTTACATAAATTAACTCTTTCAGTGCCAATCACGACTAAAGTCAATCTACTTAAGTCAAATTAGTCTGAATTATCATCAGGATCCCAGATCCGTATTCCTAGTAAAAAGACCTTTCATTCAAGTGCCAGTATGCCCATAGTTTCAGAGAGAATATTCCAGGTCAACAGCTTTTCTCAACACGTATCGGGCTCATTGCATGCCGAGAAAAGCTGTTGACTCAGTCCAAAATTTGGCACTGAAAGAGTTACAATCCCACAACTTTGGTTATTGGTTCATTCAATGCAGCTTTGCCACAAACTTTTAACTTGAAGTTGGAATAGCATCTCTAATAGTTTTGGAGGTATTCAACTTTTTAATTTTTCAATGCCCCTACTTAGCATAATTTAAAATTCTAAAACTTTCAGTTACTGTCCATTATATTGGCAGGTCTCACAAACCTATACATGCACATTGACATTTGCGGATATGGAGCTTTTGAAATTTTAATTACCCCTAATTTGCATAATTTTAAACATCATGACCATTCCAAAATTTTGCACAATTTCACTGGTAGGTCAGTCACCATGGCAAGTTTTGCAGTTTTCAGAATAATAGTGTCCGAGAAAAACTCCAGACAAATTTGGTCATAAAGAAGGAAACAAGGAAGGAAGAATTCTTTAAAAAACAGAGAGAATCCTTGGAAAAACAATGTCTGGGTAGGCACCCAGACATAAAGAAGGAAAGAAAAAAAATCCTTGGAAAAACAAAATGTCTGGGTTCACACCTAGGCATCTGTATTGCAGATATAAGAGTGCACCAGCGGGCCCAAATTTAACTCTTTATTTCAATATTTAACAGAGGTTGTGTAAACAGGCGGCCTTAGCTGACCTTGATATTCAACCTATAAGTCACACCCTAGTTTTGTGGCGCCTAGAATTGCTCCTATACAATTTTGAAGCAAATAGCCAAGCATGAAAAATTAACCAAAAATACTTATAAAAAATCTAAAAATCAATGGAGTGTGACCATTTGAAGAAACCTTGCCGAGACCCACCCAAGTACATCTCCACCAAGTTTGAAGGGAATCTGGTTGACAGTTTCGGAGAAGTTGAAAATATGAATTACCATTGCAATCCCCATTGACTTACATAGTAATTGATAAGAATGCATTCATCAACTGGTAAATACCTAAATTGAACAAGATATGTTTGTAAAACATAGATGCCCCCCACCCTCATTACCCTTGCCCTCGCTACCCTATTGATAGTGGTAGATGGGGCACTCGTGACCTTACAAAATTAGTGAAGGTTGATCATACATCAATGTCAGAAAACTGTATCAAGGTCACCCATCTTCATTCTCAACCTAGTCTTTATAGGGAACCATAAGGCTGTGCAATATAAAAGTCATAGCTCTAAAGTACAAGTTATCATGCGGAAATCATGAAACCATATTAAGTAAAGTGGCTCTGTAACGTTTGGAATTTGGTCAAGGTCACCCATCTTCGATTAGCCCCAAATATGGACTATAATCTTGTACAATAGAAACATCCTAGCTTCAAAACCTCTTCAGTTATCATGCAGAAACCAAAGTTAAATCAGGTGAATATGTGACCTTGGAATTCAGATCAAGGTCACCAAACTTTACATTACTTTTAACCCTTAACAAGGACTATATAGCCGTGCAGTATCCAAGTCCTTGCTCAAAAACTTCTTGAGTTATTGTGCAAAAACCACAGGAAGTCTACTGTCTGTGACCCTCAAAACTGGGTCAAGGTCACCCATCTACAAACTCAAACTAGCCCTTATAGGCAACCATAAAGCTGTGCAATATAAAAGTGCTACCTCTAAAATGCAAGTTATCATGAAGACACAGTATTCAACCAAGTGGCTCTGTGACCTTTGAAATTAGGTCAAGGTCACCTATCTTCAAACTAGACCTATCCCCGAATACGGACAATTATCCAGTACAATATAAAAGTCCTAGCTTAAAAACCTCTTCAGTTATCATGTGGAAACCAAAGTTAACTCAGGTACCAATGTGACCTTGGAAATTAAATCAAGGTCACCAAACTATAAACTTCTTCTAGCCCTTAGCAAGAACTATAGACCTGTAAAGTATCCCAGTCCTAACTTAAAAACTTCTTGAGTTATTGTGCAGAAACCACAGGAATTCTACAATCTCTCTGTGACCCTGAAAACTGGGTCAAGGTCACCTATCTTCAAACTCAACCTAGCCCTTACAGAGAACCGTAAAGATGTGCAATATAAAAGTCCTAGCTCCAAGGTATAAGTTATCATGCAGAAAGCATGAAACCATATTCAGCAAAGTGGCTCTGTGACCTTTAAAATGAGATCAAGGTCATCCATCTTCGAACTTCGCTAGCCCCAAAAAATGGACTATAATCGTGTGCAATATAAAAGTCCTAGCTTTTAAACCTCTTCAATTCTTGTGCGGAAACCAAGGTTAACTAAGGTACCAATGTGACCTTGGAAATTAGGTCAAGTTCACCCATCTTCAAACTTTGCCTAGCTTTTGACTAGAATGATACACCTGTATAGTATCAAAGTCCTAGCTCAAAAACTTCTTGAGTTATTGTGCAGAAACCACAGGAATTCTACAATCTCTCTGTGACCCTGAAAACTGGGTCAAGGTCACCCATCTTCAAACTCAACCTAGCCCATACAGAGAACCATAAAGCTGTTCAATACACAGGTCCTAGCTCCAAGGTATAAGTTATCATGCAGAAAGCATGAAACCATATTCAGCAAAGTGGCTCTGTGACCTTTAAAATGAGGTCAAGGTCATCCATCTTCGAACTTCGCCTAGCCCCAAATATGGACTATAATCTTGCACAAAATAAAAGTTCTAGCTTAAAAACCTCTTCAGTTATTGTGCAGAAACCGAAGTTAATTAAGGTACCAATGTGACCTTGGAAATTAGGTCAAGGTCAGCCATCTTCACACTTTGCCTAGCTTTTGACTAGAATGATACACCTGTAGAGTATCAAAGTCCTAGCTCAAAAATTTCTTGAGTTATTGTGCAGAAACCACAGGAATTCTACAATCTCTCTGTGACCCTGAAAACTGGGTCAAGGTCACCCATCTTCAAACTCAACCTAGCCCTTACAGAGAACCATTAAGCTGTGCAATATAAAAGTCCTAGCTCCAAGGTATAAGTTATCATGCAGAAAGCATGAAACCATATTCAGAAAAGTGGCTCTGTGACCTTTAAAATGAGGTCAAGGTCATCCATCTTCGAACTTCGCCCAGCCCCAAATATGGACTATAATCCTGTGCAATATAAAAGTCCTAGCTTATAAAACCTCTTAAGTTATTGTGTGGAAACCAAAGTTAACTCAGGCACCACTGTGACCTTGGAAGTTAGGTCAAGGATACCCATCTTCAAACTTTGCCTAGCTTTTGACTAAAATAATACACCTGTATAGTATCAAAGTCCTAGCTCAAAAACTTCTTGAGTTATTGTGCAGAAACCACAGTCTAACGACCGACCAACTGACCGACCGACCAACATGTGCAAAGCTATATGCCCCACCTTCTTCGAAGGGGGGCATAAAAATTCATTAAAAATCAGAGATCCTCAGCATCACCACCTGGTGAACAACTCTGCTGGACCCTTCTACAAGGTACATTTCCATCAAATTTCAGCACCATGTCAGACACGGTTTTGGAGAAGTCAAACACATTTGAAACCCAAAAATCCATAAAAAAAAAATATTTTAAAAAGATGCAGCACCACCTGTTGAACAATTAAGGTCTAGAGGTCCCAGAAGTGTCCATATGTTACATCAAAGAAATTTGCCTGGTGGTTTCAAAGATTCTTTTAAGATTTTGCCAAAAATTAAACCAAATAAAAAATCATAAATAATAATAATAATAGATCAATGGCAGGTGACCATTTGAACATACTTGCTAGAGACCCAACAAAGGTACATCCCCACCACATTTGAAGTGAATCTCATTGATGGTTTTTGAGAAATCAACAATGCAACTTTCCATAGCAATCCCTATTGACTCACTTCCCAATCAATGGGAAAGCATGCATTGCTGACAAGTACTCAGATTGAAAAATTTGATACAAATGCAGGATGCAGAGTATCAGCACCTAGTAAGCAGCTCTGTTTAACCCTCACAAGCTACATTTCCACCATGTTTCAGAACAATCTGAGTGATGGTTTTGAATAACTCAAAAATGTCCCCAAAAACCCCCAAAAATTTACAAAACAAAAAACAAAAAAATAACTGTGCCGCCTGTTGCCAAATTAAGGTCTAGGAGTCCCAGTTTTGGAGAATATTTTTGTGCCAAAAAAATATACAAAAAATTCATTAAAAATCTAAAATCACTGGAGCATGACCATTTTGAACAAATCTGGAAGAGACCCACCCAAGCTACATCCCCACCAAGTTTGAAGAGCCTGTGGTTTTGGAGAAGTCCAAAATGTGAAATGTGAATGAACCTCCGACGGCCAGACAATGAGCAATGGATCACCACCCATCCAATAACCTCAGCTGACTGACTTGTCAGCTGAGGCAAAAATCCAATGGGAATGGCCCCATTTCCCTCACAGATCGTTCCCCAACTCAGTCATTTTGCTCCTTTGTTGTCTCCCTTTCACCAAGTATACACTTGGGAAACTTGGTGCCTCTGCTGCCTTCATTATCAAAAAAGAAAACTAATGCAATTTCATTTTAAAAAATAAGGGTTTTAATAGACATAATGGGACTGGCACTGGTGGTAAACAAGAATTTTTTTTGGTTTTCACCAGGCCCTATCATCTGATATTCAAAATTACCAAGTGCCAGACAATATGAGTTGATGCAAACCTACACATATTGACTACATACAACACTGAAACCTCACCACAAACACTACTTTTGTACTGCTTTCTGTTAATTGGGGGGGGGGGGGGGGGTCTCATGAACCATGCATTGAGTGGTTGAGGCAATAGATCTTGGTATCAGCTCCTTAACATGTTTCTCACCAGTAAAATTCATGGACTGGACAGACATTGATTGGACATTGCTTTATTTTCACACTGCAGTTCTCCTCTTATAAGATCACCCAAAATGCAAAATATGGTCTTATAACCAGGGTGGCCTCTCTTGAGGGGGAAAAATGCCAGGCAGCTTGTGAAAAGGGGATCACTGTCCACCCCCTTATGGCCTCTGTATCAGCTGTGCCTGCCTAACCAATCAACCATCCCAGGGGCTGCCCAGCCAGTGCATATGATGGGAAACAGCATATGTACATTGTAGCTATCAGCAGTGCATCTGGTTCTCACCAGCAAAGATATGAGTGCTGGGGTCGCATCAAATTGTTACGTATCATAAAATGTTAGCCATCTTGTGCCAACTTTCATATCTGAGAGTGACAATTTCTGCACCCCCCCCCCCCATACCCCTTTCCTTCAAAACAGGTGTTACATCAAGGTAAAGTGTGAAGGCATATGAGATATTCAGTAATCAGTGCTTGATTGCCCAGCACCCAGGCACTGTGAAAAAATGGTATCACCATTTCTGCATCCCAACACCCTTCAGCTGAAAAGGTGTCATGTTGGGGCATAGAATGAATGTAATGCATATTTACAAGTAGTCACAACTGGCTTAACTGGCACATTCATGTTGTGAGAAAATGATATCATGTAAACAGACAGTATCTCTAAAAGTGCCTTTTTTATATCTCAGGTTTCACTGTTTCCCTATTGTACCTGGAAGTATGCTGTTCATTTGCCCTATTTCTGCCAGGGCCCTGTAACAAAGCACATATTACTGCATAAGATTGAACAACTGAAGGCTGTGATATAACACAAAAAATATTTGCATCTTCCCCAGTTTTTTCTTAAGCTAATCAATGTATGCTATCATGTGCATCTAATTTATTATTCGCATCACTTTTCCCATGCTGGTTATTTTGCTTTGCACAGGTTGAAAGCAAATTAAACCTTTTGCACTTTCAAGCTGTTCACTTCAGATCAATGCTTGAAGGTGCATGTCAGTTTCCCAGGCAAAGCTTAGCCATCCCAATACAATATTCAGCCAAATGACACTTGAGTTTCCTCGGAGTCTGCTCTGGTAAATTTAAGAAGCAATCTGAGTGACTGTTGTTTGTATTCAATATTATTCACTGCATTTGTATAATGTTTTTACACAGAGAGAGCAAATTTCATTCAATTAACCACTTACTGCATTGAAAAAATGACACAAGATATTTACATGTGCAAGTGGAAGGGAAAAAAACACTTCGTCTTTCAGAAACAATGAACCCTTGCCACATGACAAAAAAATTGTAGACCGGTGGATATAATGGTCTTCAATTTTGTGTGGGCAGCGAAAGCTATAGCCAGCACAGGCAGTTTGACAGGTGTCACATGGTGCTTTAGGCAGGCTTTCCAACAGAGCTGACACTAAATCAACGAAGACTATACTTTTTTCCCCTAGTCTGGTTGCTCAGTTCCCAGACACCAGATGAATAATCATTAGCTGGCTTCCATCAGGCCCCAGCATTTCTACCTGGTCATCAAGCCTACAGCACTTGCCAGCCTTAACTCTTTCCATATCAGTGTGAAATTTTTTGGTGTATTTCGCCTTGCATAACGATCAGAAGATTCTGTATTCAATTCCTTCACAAAGAGAGCCTTCATTCATGTACCAACTTGCTATGCCTTGTTGGAAGTCAGTGGTTCTTGCATTGTCTGACAATGCTGATGCCACTGACCCATGCTTTTCCCACTGTAGTGTTGAATGAGTTAAGATTTATAGTGCTCTTTGCACGTGATAACAAATGAACCTGGTCCTCGCTGTGTCTTTCCTTATTTATCTCCGAGTTCCTGTCATCTACTTCAGCCAGAGACAGATCTATCTAATGCGGGACCACAATACCTTTCCCAGTGCACTATCTTTAAACACAGAATACCATGTCATCACCATCTCCTGATTGACCTGTCACTCTGGCAACAACAAGCACTTCCTACAGCCTTCAAATCTGGCATTAGTTTCACATTTCAGTTTGATGCACACCATAGGCCAGGGGTATTCTTCATAATGACTTGATCCAGAAGGTATGCTAGTTTCTTGCTACTTAGTAATAAATACTTGGCAAGACCAGTGGCGCTGGAGACACAATTCTAGTTCTTGCTAATAAGACTATCTGTCCATGAATAATTAAGAAAGCAAACCAGTTTCTTTTCTCATATACTGCCTCTGAAACCAAAGACATCTATCATGCTCGTCAGACTTTGTTTTGATTTGCATTCACACTCAGCATACAACAGGGCATTTGCTGACACCCACATCACCACAGACAGAGTTTTGATCTATTGCTCAATTGGTTCAGCTGCTTCATGCACAGGCACATACAGGATACTGTTCCTGCAAATTTACTGTATTACCCTGCCCTTGACAAATCTTCAGAACGCTACTGAGGCAATCACTTTTGAGTTCTCACTGCCAACACGAAACCTTAGCAGAAAGAGCAGATTCAGCTGGTTTTTATATATTTTTTCTCAGCTCGTGAGGAACATGTTGTTTGGGGCAGACTTTAATGTAAGAAGTATATATATGATTGAAACATACTGTCGAAATGAGACACATTTGGTGAGCACAGAAACCATTTACAGATCCAGCCTTATGCAAATTCTGAATATCCATAAGGACAGGTGACAAGATTTTCGTGTTGCTATTGTACCAAAATGTTTACCAGATCTGACAACTTCAGGAGACACTTTGCATCCCATGGTACTGAGTTCCAGCAACCTCTCATATTCTAACCCAGGAACTGGGCCATAACTCCTGTTAAACACACAAGACCATTGGAGTCTACAACAACTGCCCCCTAGGATTGGATGGAACATTCCTCGGTTTAGGAAACTCCAGCCCAGGGAAATAGCCAAGACGTAACTAAGTGAAGGATCCCAGTAATTGTCCGGAAACCAATAAGGAGGAGGTGATACCATGAGGGATTCCCTGGCTTAGCCCTACCCAAGACGCTCCCTGTGTGGCCCGAGTGGCATACAAAAAATTAATTCTATGCTTAAACAGGATTTGTATACTTATCTGATGATGAAAAACTGGGACCAGCCATGCCATAAACACATATATTGATTAATCATTAACCCTTTCCCCCTTAAATTGACACTTGAGTCAACAACTTTTCTTCGCATGACTTGGGCACTAAGTGCCCAACTCATGCCAAGAAAAGTTGTTGACCTGGGACATGTGATCTTAATAGGGCTCATCTATAATTCTCAGTCAAAATTGTTTGTCATTACTGCTGAAATAAGTTGAAAACGTTGAACCAGACGACATTTGACCACCAGCCGGTTTTGGGCAGTTCAAGGGGAAAGGGTTCATAACTAAAGGGATTTTGTACTGATTATCAGATATGGGCCAATTAATATAAACATAGTTATGTTAGTTTTTAATTTTATCCTCACATATAAGCCACACTACAAGTCATTAAGTGGAATCGTACATCATGATGGACTGAAAGGACCCACAGAGTATTAATCATTATTTTACAATAGGACTCATTACTTTCTATTACTAATGAGCATGCATGCAAAAATATCCTCTTTTTATTCATATTTTGAACTTTGAATCCATGGATTACCCAGACGGTAGTGATGGCTTCCCACAGCATTGAACTTTCTCATACTCCTCTAATACAAACCATTACTATGATTTCACGTAAATAATTTTGATCAAAGATACAAACACACCATATTATTGTAACATGTCTTCATTAAGGATGTACAGTGAAAACTCTAGATAGTGACATCATCTGTTCTCTTAGAAATGTGTCAGATAACTGAATATGTCAGATAAATGAATCAAACAACAAAGAAAATGAACATTTGCCATTCTAAACTTGTGTCATTATAATGAATACGTCGGATATCTGAGTGTCGTTATTTGAGATTTCACTGTATCAAACTGTCACATTTTTCTATGAACATCAATATTAACACTTTCATGACAATGATTCCATTATCACCCATGTGACTCTCTGACATCATAATTAACATATATATTTTATATTTATATTCAGTCCTCTTTCATGTACTTAAGTGACGATCATTTAAAAAAAAATCAAAGCCCCATCTCCCCTGAAGAAGGGACTACCAGTCCCAAAATGTTGGGAGGGGCCTTCACACTTCTTACCAGCTTACTTCATCGACTTATTTATTTTGCGAGTCTTCTGTTGGTACTTGTCAGATGTCAAAATCTACTTTTAGACTTCATGCTGGCCTTTACATTTATTGATATTTAATCCAAGCATTAATGATATATATACAAAGTATTTGGAAACTTTATTGATGCCCTGGCAAGTAACATTCAAACATCTACTGTGTTCCTCTTGGCTTCAAAGTTCTGTTGGAATCTCTCTTCAGTCATATCACCCGGACAAAAACAGATCAGCATTTACTTGGACCATAAATGAGCGCAACATGCTGTTACATGGAGGCAGTTAATGTGAAAGGTTTCCATGGCAAAAGCTGCTGACAGGGAGGGCCTCAAGACTTCTTACCACCACCTGTAAGCTTTTGCCACGCTCCACAAGTGGCCAGCCATCAGAAGAGTGAGTTCTGTGGTTGTGTGCATGTGACTAGCAGCCAGGGCCGAGCAATGAGGCAGCATAATGTGGAACCTATCTTCCACCTGGAAAGACCTGCCATCTTAACTCATTTCATACCAACAGCATTTCTTCCCATATTTTTTGAAAAATTATAATCGGAAATGCACACATGAATCCCACACAAAAGAGCCTGCAATTAAATACTAGTGTGCTTAATGTAAAGTCAGTAATTATCCATTGTCTGGCATCTAAAGCACCACCTGTCAGACAAGGCAAAAACCACTGACCACAGCTGGTATCATTCCAGTATGGAATAAGTTAAACACCACAGGGTCTTGTGGATCAACAGACTGCTGAAAAACAGCCTCCTGCAAGACACATTACATCTTCCAACTGATCGATTCTGAGCAGTGGCTCATAGCAGAGTAAGATAAAGCAGCTGAACTTCTAAGCTGATCTTTGGCAACTGAGTAAGTAAATTGGTCTGCAACAGACTGACCATCATAAGACAAGGCAACACAATATGCTGGTATATTTTTATCAGTTCAAAAGGTTTGTAGAATTGTAGTGATTTCTCTTTGATGCAGTATCAAGTGCAATGTCCAGGATATTATAAATCCTTAAATGCCTTAATACTAATAGAGATGCCATGTTGCCCAGTGGAGAAAGATCTGAAAATGAAGGAAGTCACTTCCCCTTTGAAATGCCAACTCCTCTCTGTGTGCAATCTTCATACGTACTGATCCATTTATAACACATAAGCCATTGGAAATGTATGTATTAAATGTTCCTATTGTACTATGGTAATTACTGAACAAATAAAACATGTCCTGAGACAATTTCCTTTCTACGTGAAATCACTACGTATGCAAAGACATATTTTTACCTGATACAAGTGCCTCTGGCTGTGCACAAGTAACAAATTAACCAAAATCAAAGGAGGTAATATATAAAAGGGGAAAGAGCATCCATTTTAAACATGTTTCAAAAAATGTCAAATTTACTTAAGGCCTAAAAAAATATATGTGTGGTTCTGGTAACCCAACTGACCCTACTGAAAAGGCCTGACCCAAAGTAAATTTTATGACACACACACAAAAAAAATTTCAAGCTACCTTTCCCTGATAAAAACTAACTGACCCTGGCTGGAAGATTTTATCAAGAAAGTGGCCGTTGTGTGCAGTTATTTTGCAGTAAAGTCAACTCAAACAGCATTTTATTTCAACTTGTCTGGAGGGATAACTTAGGCCAGAGAAACAGCCTAGCTGCATAGACATGGTTGTTCGGTGAAACAACATGGCCCCAGCATAGCTGCATAGCCACCGTTGTTCGGTGAACATTATTGTAATATTTCGCTAGGTTTCAAGTGTTTGTTCTCCAAGTTACCAGGGCGAACAGTCATTAAAGTACTTTTTAAACATGACTTACAATCTTAACCTTAATCTGCCGTTCGGTTGTGTCTGAAGCAGTTATCATCATTAGTTACAAATCCAAATGCAACACGATATCCTGGCAAATCATGCACGTGTTAGTGAGGGCCATTTTGATCATGGTGCAATGCAGTGTGGGGCAGTTGCACAAAAATACATTTGATTTGGATATCAAAGTGAATCTTGGCCACAGCAAATATCATATTATTATTGATGCTATGAAATATTAGCAAAATATATACTTTTGGTTTCATATATTATAACATCCCCCTCCCTCCCCGCCCCCAATCGTCTCATTACTATCCTCATTTACAAACCATTGGGTGTGGAATCCACAATTTTCAAAATGGCAGCCAAGTCCGTATGGGTTAGTCCTGATTTGATATTTTGAAGAGATAGTATCCAAAATATATGTGTGATTAGTGTTGAGGAAAGGTTGATTTGTCAAATGAATGTAATGTACAATATTAAATGAGACTTTTCCAGTGTGAGCATAACCAAAAAATGTAAGTACAATGCCTTGAAGTTGCCAGTTGTGGGCGGGGTGGGCCCCAGAACAGGAGCACAGAATTAGACACTGAAGTCGCCCCCAGGCTAGGAATTATGTAGCAGGATTGGGCATATATGCCAAGCATACCTCTGGGTCAAAGGTGGAGCTTAGTGGAGAAGGTTGTCCTGATAGTGGATACAGGTCTGAAAGTACATGTACCGGCCGGTTTTTAAGTACATGTAATTGGTAATAACTGACCCAAAGATCGTCCAATAAGAATCCACACCTTTTTATTGCCTAAATTTCTACTATTGATTCAACTGTACATTCATTGGGAGTCACTCCAAACATTTACTACTAATGGGATTTTCTATTTCTGCCATCTAAACTGCATTTATGTGTTCAAAAATACTGTGCATTGTACATGTGCGGTACTCATAGGCTGGGTGGGACCTGCCACCAACACTCATCATAAATCAATGTTCTGAATTTGCCTCCTATCAGTTTTGGCAGCTACTTTGTATTGAATTTATTAGAACCAACATGTAATACATGTACACATAACTGTACCCATCACAAAATAAATCCCTGGTTCTGCTTGACAATTTTCTGCTCAAAGTGCCCAAAAGCTCCCTGATGTCAAATATTGTCTGCATCAATGCTTTTGCTTCCATTTCTCACCACACAAAATATTTTGGATGAGTGTATATGAAGCCAGTACAAGGGAATGTTTTGATCCAGTCAAAAGCTTCACTTGGTTATGGTTCAACCCATGCATACAAAGACAATCTGTTAAATCAATCTTATTCTGGCCAGGAACTGATTAAATAAGATGCCCAGAATTTTATGTTAACGATAGGGCACTATGAAAGGCGAGTCCAGCTTTCTCTTAACTCTTATGTGTAGCCAGATGACTGAGGTAAATTCCTTTTTCAAAATGAGGTGGGAAAGACCAGTGGTATAGGAGAAGGGGTAGGGGATCAAAAATATATAATTTCTTATTTCACTGTTGCATGTCACAAGTCAAAGAGATGCAGTAAAAGAATCAAGAAGCTCACTAATTATAGGGGGAGAGGGCATGAATGTTCTGACAGGAATCATGCTGCCAGGTCTCACAAAAATGTAGACCTCAAGTTTCCTCATGGGCTACAGCAATCACTCCATTATAAAACCAAATTACATATACATGACTACAGATAACGTGTATATACAGCTTGTGTGTTTATATATCCATCTACATAATACCGACTGCCCACATATACACAGTCTCCTCTGTGTGTTCATCTTAAAATCACAAGCATGACCTTTCGAATGATCCTTGGCTGGAGGCAGACAGAAACCTGGCCATTTGCTGATGGGCTTTCCCGATCTGGCCTTTCAATATTGTTATATCACTAGGCTACATCTTTGAGACATTACCTTTCCCCGGTCTCCAGGAGACAATTTCACCATATTAACAAGCAGCCAGCCCTATTTGTCTTCAAAATACAGAAATATCTACTTATACAGATACAGCATTACTGGACCCATTATGGCACAGACATGGATACAATAAATCCAACATTAAAGTTGTCATCAGCGGCAGATGTAGGCTCTCTGGGTGGCATTAGTGTTGTATTCTGACACATAAATTGCTTATTGAGGTTCAATCAGGAGCTGATGCCAGCTTTGGTAGATCCACATTGGATTTAACTCTTTCCTTACAAGTAACTGATTTTCCAATACATTTAGCTGAACTTAAATGGAAATTGCCTCAAATTCCCTTAAAAAGTGCTTTCATTCGAGTTCTCACATGCCTAGTGCAAAAGCAGTGGTTCTGCATTGCTTGGCAAGTCATGATGCTAGGCAATACAAAAACCACTGACCAAGACCTTTAACAGCATAGTATGAAATGAGTTAACCCTTACTCTGCTAAAAAGCTTGAATCAACATATCACATGATGTTTTAAGCTGTCTTACTGGCAAAAAAAGTGTAGAAAAGCTGCCCGCCTATTTTAGGCTGCATCTGTCAGCTAAATATCAAATTAAACTCTCAAGTGTTTGTTTCCTACGATCATTTCTGTAGAAAATGGACAGTGGAAGATGTTTGCAAGCAAAAATTCTGGCCACAGCAAAACAAGGGTTAGTATCTGTCAAAATGCCCACTGGCAATACTATCTCTGTCTTGGTGTTTTAATTGAACAGAACTGGTTGAAAGCTGTATGTATGTACATATGAAAATCCAAACATATATAGTGCTTTGCGATATTTGGTAATACAAATTGGGATTGACAAGCCAAAATGCCACTGCAAATAATACCAGCCATGACATTTATAAATGCTAGTATGCTGTATGCATATTTACAGATAACCTTAAGAAGCAACATATAACATTCTAGATCTTGACTGACAAGAATAGGGTAAGCGCGGGGAAAAGACAGACACAGACTCTTGTAACCACGACCACCACAATATACAAGTGATGAATCTGATGTACTGAGAAATTTGCACTGCAAGTACAAAATTTATACCAAAACCAATTGTGACACAATCAAAATGGTGTGTACTTTTTGCATAGTGGATCTAGGGTTCCAATTCTCACCTAAGTAAAGCGATTCTTCACAATTTTTCCCCAAGGTGTGACTCTTTCCCTGTTCAAAGGCTTAGCACATTTGACAAAAGCTTCACCTGACTGCATTGTTACGAATTTACCTGTGACCACATTTATTCTGCAAGTGCTGTTCATGGCAATTGTCATATTTATCCTAAGTATTATAATGACTCAAACTACAGATCCTTATGTAAAGGCCTCTCATTCCAATAGAAGCATGCCCACTCTGAATTCTGCATTTCCAGAGAAAGTCTAGGTCAATAGCTTTCTTTGGCGCACTTCAGACACATTTTAACTCAAGCCCTGAATGAAAGCTGTTGACAAAAGACCAGGAAATGGCTTTTTAAGGGTTCACAAAATACATACTGACCTATGACATCTCCTCCCACACAGAGAGTATTATAAAATAATGCAAAAGAACCAGATGAGATGTGGGAATCGGACCTGACAGCTAAGTTCCTGATAACTTCTGATCAGAGCAACCTTATGTTTTGTGACCACAGAACTACAATCTTCTGCACCAATCACTTCACCGAAAATGGGAAGCGTACATACCAACTACACCAAATCCCCATTCCTAAAAAAGAATGGTTCGATGGAGACAAGTATGCATGAATGTCATAATCAACATGGCCCAGTTCACTGTATTCAATACAGATTCTGCCAAATTTCCATCATTCACCTACTTTTGCCCATAGGCACATGTTGGCATTTGGTGTTTAGTGTCCTAGAAAAAGGGAAGGAAGAGAAAATGACTATGAAATATTTCAATGTAGCGGATATAATTACCAGGTATAGTATTGATGATCTGGCTCTAAGAATTGTCTGCATGACTTAGTCTGTCACAATTTATGTCAGAGGGCCAAGAGCCAGTGCAGCTTAAGCAAATCAAAATACCAGTCAGCTGAAAGCCAACACAGACACAAGAAGCAAATGATGAAATATTGTAATCTTCATCATTAAGGTTTGGTGGGGGAGGGAGTTATTTCTGTTTGTTTGTTTTTTCTTTTACTTTTTTTTTTTTTTTGGTTTGTTGTTTTGTTTTGTTTTGTTTGTTTGTTTTTTTTTTGGGGGGGGGGGGGACCGGGTGGTCTTTTTCTCTTTTGTTTTTTTTTTTTAATGTCAATTCATTCAGGATAAAACATGCTTTTTGATACATAAAATGGGCTTCCAAGTTAAGTCTTCAAGTACAAGGCACAACAACACAGCCAGCATGGAAAATATAAAATGTTTTTCTGGATATTTATTTCTTTAAAACCTGCAAACATGTCTTGATCTGTGAGAACGGTAAATTTGATTATTTCCTGAAGTGCAGCACGTCAATCAACAGATCTTTCCTCATTTTTCGTTGTCTGCTAAATCCTTCCTATTTCCTGCTTCATTTTGCCCATACAATCTATTAGCAAAGTTTCAGCGTAAACATAATCCCCACTTCGCATCCCTTGTGTCCAAATCTATACAGAACTGTCATGAACAGTCCAGCAAGTGTCAAGTCCTTCTCACCAACTTGTAGAGCTATCACAAATAGAGGGGCAGGTTCAACTTGTCTATAACGGGGTGACACTAATGAAAAAATATGACAAGCTTGAATGTCACCTTTGTCAGCGATTCCAGCTAAGGGGCAGATGTCAATGGGCAGAGGTATATGACAGTGCTTATCACAAACTGCCTGGATTACTGCAGGCCAGTACCATGACACAGCCTTTTCTTCAGCCCATATCATCAAGCTTGTCTCAAAAACCTTTCAGACATTTTAAATGAACTTGAATAGGAAAGGTCAGAATTAGCTCCAAGGTGTGTATTCGCCCCAAAACACAACTGAATGCACAAACATTTGGAGGGCTAGACTCTGTATTCCCATTAGTCTGTATGATAAAGCAACCTTAAATAAACTATTCACTTATGTAGCTGTGCTTATATGATTTTTGTGAGGTATTCAGTTATGCATGTAGATTTACTATCTGAAATTTGGAGTTTCTTTGTGCAGTAGTTTTCAAGTTATTAAATTGCAAGTTACAATGTAAAGTGATGGGAATACACAACCCTAGCCCTCCACTGACTGCAGTGCCCTCTTTTAGGCAGTCCTTGAACCTTCTGTTCTAGCCCTCGCCTATTGGCAAGCTGCATCTACAGTAAAACCTCTCTAACCAATACCTCCGTATATCGAACACTTCTCTATACTGAACACCATTTCTCAGTCCCAAATATATACTTTAAATGTTATCAAACCTCCCTATACCGAACACCTCATTGAACATCGGTATATGGAGGTTTCACTGTATTCAATTTTTTATCTTTTGCTTCCCAACTGAGGTCCGTTTTTCTCCATTCCAACTTGTCATCCCCACACCATCCTATGTATACACAGACTTCGTAAGGCAGTAGGACAATCTGCATGTGATATTCAGATGAATGTGACCAAGATGATCCTGGATGATTCCATCTAGGCTGAAGTCAACGAGTTTCTTGTGCTACCTTTTGTTATGCAGTTTGATCAATACATGTGCATCACAATATCCCACGGTCTATCTTCCAACTTGGTATGCTTTAGTGTATTCCAGCTTAATACTCAATTGCAAATAACCAGTAAATCCCTTTTGGCAAACTGTCTGGGCGACTCGTCCATGTGCTGCACCTCAGCATTATCAAATACATGTAATTACATTAAAGGGCTAGCGTAGATTCAGTCCTTTTATTGGATAAGGACAGACTTACTTTCTCAAACTGCAAGGTCACTTGCCCAAGTGTTACATACAAACAAAATGACTAAAATATGTAGGCATACAAAAAAGAGAATGACAGGGAAACACTTCCCGTTCAGTGTGCAAAACAAATGAGGACTGGTTCACACTGAAGCGTGTGATATGATCAACAGATGCTTTCTTTTGCCCCATACAGAAAGAAGACGGTCACATTACTTCCTCTGCTGATTGCGCATCAAGAACCCTTTAGAATGAATCTGTCCTCGTTTTTTTGCACAAATCATTTGTCGGCATGTCACCGTCACAAAACATTCCCTCCAGGCACTTCTTTATTTTTTGCTAGTAAGATCCAGTTTTATAAGTGAATGACCCTGTAAACAGAAATTGTTGTCACTGCAACAACAAGAGGCCCATGGGCCTAATGCTCTTCTGACATTCAATCTGATTAACATCATCAAAAACATCAAAAATCAATTTCCTCAAATTCATTTCCTCCATGACCCACAGAAATTAGTCAAGACTATCCATATGATGCAATACCATACTTCCACATGAACACATATTTATGATTACATGAGGTATCATTCTCCTTATTCTTTATCAACATATTGAATTTAGGGTCCTTTTCTTAAGTGCTTAATGCCCTTGAAAAACAGGTCATTTCGGTCACACAACATATATCAAAATTTGACCAGTGGCCTAGTACATAATTTGCGCAAGTTTTGAAATTCCATCTCAATTTATTATGTTATGGGCATCACAATAAAATGTTTTCCTCATATGCATTCCCTCCATGTTCTACAGAAAGTAGATCAAGGTCATCCATGGTTTAAACATATTTTATTCAACTAAAGTACATTGTTCTTGTTATAAACATATATTTAACAATTGGGAAAGAGGGCACAGACCTATACTACTCTCTGTCGTGAGAAAAGACAAGTATGGACAGGACAGCAGGAGACGTACATGGAGTCGGGAACATGCTGCAGGAAACAACACCCAGACAAGACAGACAGCGGGGCTGCACCAGTAATCTGTTTTAACCCATGCAACCTGTACAAGTGACTGCTGTGAAGCTTCAATGACAATTTATACATATACCTCCGTCCTTATGTTGATGGTTTATTCATACTGAGGTCTTTAACTTGACGGGATGTTCATGTGAACTCTTCACTGACCATGCAGCAACAGGAGTTAACTCCTGAGAGCTCATCCGTATTACGCAATATTAGACTTCTACATGTGATACACATTTATGGTACATTGGGTATTGTAAATCTTATTTCTCAACATGTCAAATTTAGTGTCCCTAATAACCTCAAAAACAAATCAAGCTCACACAAAATTTCACAAAATTGGATCACTGGCCTAACATATATTTGGTGTAATTTTAGAAGTTCTATCTCACTTTATAATCAAAATAATGTATCAAACATACATTTAACACATATGATCTTCATTACACTTATCACCACTAGTGGCGTCACCATGACTCCACACATCAGACTTTTCTCAGCATAATGTTTCTGTAATGGCATATTGATTCATGTGCACAAGTTCAGATATAATAACCAAAACAAAAAAATCATTCCTGCAGTGTAGATCACCCATGTTATGCAAAATAAATCCTCAATTTATGATATACATTTGCAGTATATTTGGTATCATTAACTTTGTTCTTTCTGAATATATTGAACTTAATGTGTTTTCAACACCTTTTGGTCCATATTTTTCATAACACTGCAGGTGCAACTACCACATTGCAACACTTTTTTGTCTTTTTGCCTGATTGATATCCCTATCAAGTTTTGTGATCATTTGTGAAAAAGTCTTCAAAAAACAACATTCTCAATATTTTTATATTATATCAAACTTGACCTAGATTTTTCATACACTTGATAAGTCTTGAAAGTTATATGTGGCTACCATGAAAACTGTGGATTGTATCACACCCACAACAGAAAGTTTACAGATAGACAAATGACCAGACAGATGGACAGACATGATGACTGCATAAGCTCTATGACCTATGGTCAGCAGAGCTAAAAGGGATTGCCAGCACTAAGAAAGTAATGGACAAACACCTGCACAAAAGCAATGCCTTTTTAAATCATGTTTCCACACAGAATGTGGTTACCTTTGTTTCCTGAGCACACCAACCTCTGTGTAGGCACCAAAGATTTTACACAGTGTGCTGAGCAGGCTAGTGCTTGCACGGGATTCCCACAAGTTTCCAAACTCAACTGCAATTCATTTATTTTGAGGACAGGAAAGAATTCCAAATCATCCATTTATGATGGGCTGCTGTCCCCTTGCATTATTGGGCAATAGGCACAGACATGCAACTCGTTAAAAGATAACTTTCTTACTGTATGATCATCATAACTTCATGCACACACGAAAAGCTTGGCCCATAAAGAGTACAAGGTAGATGAGACAATATAAGATTCACAATAGTTAGCACAACTACCACATATGCATGCTTAGCCTTGCAATTCACTGTAGCACTTTGATATTTAGCTGCAAAGTAATTAATAACGATGAAAGAGCTGAGAGAATGTGTCCTAATACCTTACTCACAAAAGGACAATAATTACTTGTATTTGATCAAAAAGAAACACTTCCAACATGTCAAATGACTAACTGATTTGCCATTTAGTCCACAACTTATTTCTCTGTAATCATGATTATACAGAAATGAAATTGCAAATACCATATGGATTGCACAAAGTTGGGCCTGGCTTGATCACTATATTAAAGACAGAGTACAATAGGCACATGTAAAATCAAAGAATACATACACATACAGTATCATTATTCATTTCACTTTCATATCACTTTCATTCTAACATCATAACCTTAATCAGAACTGCTTCCCTCTCAGCTTTCCATAATTTTTCCATGAATAATTTCCTAGTGGAAACCCTAATGCAATTTGTTGTACTAGATTGTTTACAATGTGCAATGCAGTCGTAACAACATAACCTGTCTTGTGAGACATCTAGCACTATGGTGTCTGTTTTTTTTTTTTTTTTTTTATTGAGACACATGAGCAAATTTCTTCACTAATTTAATCTTCACTCTTTTGTATACATGTGTAAGATAGTTTATATCTGAATAGAAACAGTAAGCCCTCTTCCTGAAATTTTTCTGTGCACTTCTTGTAGCATGAGACAAATTCTGATAAATTTTCAGATGATGATGATACAACAGCATTTAGAAGACGATGGTACAAGAGCAGAAAGTAAAACAGTAACTGAGTTCATCAACTGATATGCTTTCTTCTCATAAGTGTCAGCAAGGTCACAGTGATCCATAAATCTAACAAATTAACTTTGTCTTATCCAATACCTTTAGAGCCAAATTTTAAAGAAATATTTCCTGGAAATCTTGACATATGAAAACAAAAATGACCAGTTAGACATTCAGACAACCTGAAAACACAATGCCTCCTCTCCAGATGGGAGACACCTCGGGTACCTAAAACAGTATATAAATGTTCAAGGTAACATTTTTACAGTAAATGTTTTTCTACAAAGATGAATTTACAAGTACATAAAATAATAAAACTTCTGAAAGCAGTTCAGTTTTTTCATTACATGTAAAGTTTGAGCCGGGGCAGACATATCAGTATCAAACACCAAAAACAAACCCTTGATGCTCTTAAGTCCACCCAAAATGTAATCCCAACAAATCTATAATTAATTTTTTAATACTTCTTGCAGAAGAAGTATAAAACAGAAATCAATGCTCACTCATATTGATTTTACCTTTTCAAGGTGACTCAACAAGAAGGATTAATACAGGGCATAGCCTTGTTCCAAATTGTTTTTGAATGAAATATGTTTAAACCACAGTCACTCTTGGTCAAATGTGAGAGCTCTAAATGAAGGCTCGTGTGTCATTTCCTATTCATGTTTGACCGTAATCTTATTCCTGAAACACACCATTTTCCTGATATAAGCCAATATGATGAGCCTGACCTTCATTTGACCTTTGAAGCTCACTCCTGGTCAAATATGACAGCTCCAAATGGAAGTACATCATTTCCTACTAATGTGCAACAGTAATTATGGTCCCAAAATGCACCCTTTTCCAGATATCAGCCAACATAATGCCTCTGACCTTGATTTGACCTTTCAAGGTCAAACTGACAGCTCCAAATGACAGCACGTGACACTGAAAACTGCTTTGATTTTGCTGTGTTCATATTTTTGATTATTTCACTGATGGCACAAAACAGTAAAAATAAAAATACATGGAATTAGTATTTTAACATTGTTCAAATAGGAATGATGTCCAAAATAGTGGAATTAAAACCACAGTAAAATGTGCAAAATACAAAAACTGTGAAAATTTAAACACACAAAAATAAAGCAACTTATAATATTTTTTTTTATTTTTCTTTTTTTTCTTTTTAATATTTCCTGATCATTTTCTTATTGGTGATAGTAACCATGGTCATGAGATGACCATTTTCCAGATGTATGCCAATATATATGCTGTGATGTCAATTTAACCTTTCAAGGTCCCTCACGGTCAAAAGTAACAGCCCCACAAGAAAGGACATATGTCATTTCCTATTTATGTTTAATACTAATTGTGGTCCTAAAATACTCCATTTTCCAGACATCTGACCTCTTAAAAACAAGTTAAGAGATATAACCTTCACCCTCAGCAGCATCCTGTAACACACCAAGCTACTGCTTATGATTTGATGGAAGCAATTGCTCTTGCACACAATTACAACTCCTGAAGTAATTTGAGAAGAATGGCTGGTTGCCCACCTGAACAGCAAACTTTTGTGAATTTGTGTCTAAAAGCTGACCTGAGAGCTCACCTGGGATGTCTCCAGGGAGCTGTCTGAAGATCATCTGCAATGTTCTCAACGCAAGCACTGACGCTGCTTTACTTATGCAAAATTCAGAAGGATGGCTGCATTCATTTAAAAATTAGGAGTAACATTGTTGATCAGCAACCTTTGACCTCTAAAACATGGGTCAATATAGAGATATAACCTTGACCTTCAATAGGCTTCTGATATACTTCTAGATGCTTTGGTGGCTGCACATGTTCAAGAGTGAGAGTGGTAACATCATTGATTGTGACTTTTGACCTTTGCAAAAGGTCAAATAGTGATATAATTTTGTCCTTTGATAGGCTTCCGAAACATACACTAGACACTTCAGTCACGAGAAATGCAGATGGCCAGCTGCATCTGTTCAAGAGTTAGAGTGGTAATGCAGTTGAATGGTGATCTTTGACCTATAAAAAATGGGTCAAATATATATGCTATGACCTTGACCTTTGATAGCCTCTTGAAACACTCCTAGATGTTCAACTCATGCCGAATTCAGATGGCCAGTTGCAGGCATTCAAAAGTTAGAAGGGTTTAAACAGGGACTCTAAAAGTTGGTTTACATATACATGTACATGTAGATATGACCTTGACCTTCTGTAGGCTTCTGAAACACTACAGAATATTTGGCTGAAGTGAAATTAAGCAGACCAGCTGAATTTGTTCTGGAGGTAGGGCGAGTAATGGACAGACAGACAGTGCATGAAATTACAATAAGCCTTCAGCCTAACTTAGGGTTAAGAAAAAAAAACATGCAGCTTGGAAGCACTGAATCTATAGCATCACAGGTTCAACATCACGGACCTTTTCCATCAGGCACCACATGTTACAGTTTTTTCATAACCTTGACTCTGAATAAATATAATGGTAGAAAATAGAGTGCAGTAGTGAGATAGATGTAAACCCTGCTAATGATAACAGCTATGTCATTGATATTCCAACACCTAGCTTATGTCCCTCATGGCATCCTTCACCACACATCTGCCTTGAGAAAGTAGTCAGCTAGCCACGTTTCAATATCACTGAAGTCTGGCAAGCAAAGAAAAAATAGTCAGCCAGCCATCTTTCAATATCACTGAAGTCTGGCAACCAAAGAAAAAATTTACAAGTAACACATATATCTACTCCCTTTCAGTAAACATCTTCTACAAATTATGTACTATTTGATTTATATGAAAACAGTGAAATTGCCAAATATGATGTGCACTTTATTGTTCTGAGGAACTGGTCATTACAGTTCACTGTAACCCTTACATAGTGGTACCGTTACATCTGCCATGGCAAACGACCCCAAATGAAAGACCACCTGTCCTCCAATGACTGTTGATCTACCTGACCTCTCACAATATAAAGCTTCCATGAAGTAACTGAATCCTGTGCTACGCCTTTCTCTAAAGACCGTATCAAGAGCAATCTGCCAATCTGAAGGTACAATATGTAGCAAACATGCTGCCATGTCTTTCTCATTCCATACTAATAACATAGCTAAGAAGGGTCCATTTTGAGAATGCTTCTTTTGGCATTCTTCATTATTCTTTAAACATATCCCATTGTAATAATTTAAGATGGGCTAAGTGTATACTTGATTACAAGTGCAAGTCATTCTGTACTGCAGTGTTAAAGATTAGCACTTGGTTTTTGCATTGCCTGGCAAGTTATGTTCCAACAATTTACAGCATGACTTGCCTGGCAGTGCAAAACCCACAGACTTTATATCCGGCATGCTAGTACTTGAATGAAAGTCCATTTTATAACAAAGTGGAATATATAAATCCAATGGTGAACTGAGTTAAAATACAGGAGGAAATGTGTATTTGAGTGCAGCGAGTTCAGGCACCCTACAACAGGATTATCGATGCCGATTCCTTAGCAGTGCTGCTGGGATGTAACATCTTGGCTCCTACTCCCTCACCCCTTTTAAAGTGTCAGGGTTAGTATCCTCTCGATAGCAAATGGAGTTTTCCGAGCGTCCCCAGTACATGCTGTATCCATGCAATAAACTTCTCCTGTGAGCTGTATTGTGTCTTAAATTTCTTTATTGTGCTGCCGTTCATCATAAATTTCTTCTTGCATAAAGATGAAAGCCACATCCCCTCCCCAGTGGTTACCCATATTCTTTGTCCCAACTGCAAAAGCAAGCACAACTTGCCACCCTTTAATGCAAGCAAGAACCCTGTTTGCAATACTCAACAAATATTCTTTGATGGCTACGTTTGCAAAGACACAGCATATACCCTATTAATTGACATGTCTTTGATGTACAATTGAGACTATTTGTAGTATTTAAGCTGGGGCCTGAAGGCGAGGCTGTATTACTTGCTGGGGCTATGAAGGCCACTAAGGAGAGTAAAGATGTATTCAGCGACAGAAGATCAATCCCCTGTGCTAGCGATCTGCCGACGCCCAAAGACACGGTAATTATATCTAGCTTGCGACTGCCTGCCTATGCATTTGATCTAAAAATTTACTGTAAGGAAAAATATATAAACAGACCTGTGTAAGTACATACACATACAAGTGTGTGTGTATATATAGACACACATAGGTACAGACATCAATACATGATGTTGATTTGCCACGGTACTCTTTTGTGCATCAAATTTACAGCACTTGATACAAATTCACTGTAAACACATATTTGCCTATTGCCAAGTCTGTGCTGTCCACTCCACAAATTTGTATCAAGTAGGCCTTCCTGCATGTGCATGATTTTCCATCCAACAGGAAAATAAAAGTAGCACGGCTCCACAAATTTCAATTCTTGGACATTCCAGGGAAACTTTTTTTTTCAAAAAATTAAGAATAATGTACTTTCATTATGTGCTGATGATCTGTTACACAATTTTAACAAGTTTGTAATTCTGTTTTTCAAATCATGTATCATTCTTCACTGTCTCTATTGAAATGGTTAGAAGAAACACACTTCAAGCATAAAACTTCCTTGTTTTCAGTGTAGCAACGTTGCAAAGTACACGAACAAAATTGCATGCCTTGCAACACAAGAGCCCAACACACACATAAAGAACAACGACACTCATACCATGACACACTTACCTGATCTAGTGACCGGAACAGAAGAATGTGTTTGACAGCTTCACTCAGCCTTCTCCTTTGTTCATCTGTCTTGGGGTATACAAGCTGCAACAGAGATTAAAGACAAAAACTTACAGATCAGCTGTAAAATATGTGTCTGAACAGGAAACTGAACACACCATGAAATGTGTCTGTACTTGTCATATTTTCCTTGTTTGAAGACTTCCCTGCTTAATTGTGAAACCCCACTCTCTCTAAAATATTTTCCAGCTGTTCGGATCATGTCATGTTATATTTTATTTCTTTTTTTTTTTTTGGACGCCTTGGCGTCACTTAACATGACGTCTACAGATCCGTAGCAACGTTACCGTTTGCTATATAAGCAACGTAACAGCGCAGTGTTGTCAGTTATCCCCTGATGAGTTTAGAGTACAAACAAAACCGGTTGGGACTCTCACAAACAGGATGTTTTCCATCACTGGTCTTGCCTAGTTTTCATACATAATTATATTTTATTTCATCAGGTTATTGTGTTGATCCCACAGAGCCAAATGTCCTGCAACTGTCTGTATTACTAACACCCTCTGCGTATCTTTTCGCCAACTTCTGTGCTCTCCTGTCATTGCCTGTTTCTATTACATCATTAAAAAATTTTGAAGAATTTTGTTCTCATTTTTATCATAACATGACTAAAACAGGGCAAGTGGCCGCTGTGGCTAATGATATTTGAAGATTAACGTTCAACTAGTTTCGTTGCGACCTGCAACTCACCAGGTACTGTTGGGAACACTGTGAGCGGCCTATATTTATACCGTGGGGTAACAGATCCGTTGCTAGGTATGCACCTGTATTGTGATAGCGTAGCTGCGGATTCCTAGTGGATGAAAAAATTGGTTTCCGCAGTAGGATTTGATTCAAGGAATTTTGAATCTGCTGGGTTTTCATTGGTTGAAAACCTAGGCTTGACACCACTGGTTATCATAACACGTTCAACTGGCAACTTTGTAAGACAGGTTAAACCAACCCAAAAAAGAATCATTGATATTGCATGGCAACTATCAGAACAAGTTTTGGAACCAGAAATATCTTCACATGTTGCTCTACTATCAGCTTCTTATCTCAGCTTTATAACCTGGTAATGGCAGCCCACATGCCAAATTAGAGAGTATTGGAACATGATCGTTGCTTTATATGGAAAGACAAGACGAAGCCAGAAAGGCTGGCATGTTTGCTCCAGTGGTTTCATCCTGATCTGGCCTTGATGGACCATTGCCACCAGAGGCTACACTCAACAATGGAAAGAACACATGCACTGCCAATGTATGGTCCCAATTCAGACTCCTTTAATGGTATACTACCTGCTGAAAATGACCACTGTCTTGAAAGCACAGGCTTTCAGTCCCAAGACTACTACCTAAAATTTAAAGCTGTATTTACCCAGTACACTCTATTTAAATTACTCATGTTTCAGTGGCTCCCTTTAGGGATAATACAATATATTATCTGATGGTCATGTTTCTGGTACTATAATATATATAAGCAGCCAAGTATGTTGGTATAGCACTAGTACTCTACCTTCATATGCACGCATGCACGCACACAAACACACACACATTCTTTCCACATGCTGAGACTAAAATGTCACATTATTCTGCATGCACTCAGACAGGAAATGCAACCACTTAAAAGGAGTACCATTGCCTGGCAATGTATTCTCCATGTCATCTCTTATGAGGCACTAGTCTTCAATTTGGCTGAATCACGTTGACATGCACAGCAATGCTGAAGTCAGACTGGCAGACTATTGTCCATTACATTCCATTACTTTCCCAATTATCTGCTCTCACTCATATTCAAGAAAGTACAAAAATAGAGCATCAGCCTCTGAAAAACTCATGTTAGATTGGACAGAACATTAAATCTTGTTGATTAATTGAAGGCAATTTTCACTTATTTTCACAGATGATAGTGTCAAAAGTAGTGTTTGTTTTATATTTTTATGCAATTATTTGATGAGCAATGTAATTGTTACCCCTCATTATTACTATGAAGCACCTCTGCGATCCATGCCCGTGCCTGATGAGACCCAGACGGGTCGAAATGTGTCCCACGTTTTCGCCATCGCCATCGCCACTCCTGTTCCTTGCTTTGTCAAAATTTGCTTAATTATTTGATGAAGTTTCCCCGCAGTGAGAATTATGTAAGTAGACTGGGACAACAGATACAATTTTGTACCAATTGATTTTACTCATGTTACTAATGCACCTTTAATTCCTCAACCAACCAACCAACCACCACCCCCACCCCAATTAAGACTGTGTCACCAGCTTTTCTTGGGGCGAGATCGAAGCTAGCTGCAACAGATGTCCAAAGTAAAACTATTGATCTTTGATCTGGGCCACTGAGTTATTCTGATTGGACTTGTCTACAATTGCCAGTGATTTTTTTTTTTTTTTTTTTTTTTTTTTTATTAACACTGAAATTAACAAATATTCCTGAAGTAGGCATTCTACTTCCAACCAGTTCTGGCCACTTTAAGGGAAAAAAGGTTCCTTGAAGTTTCCTCCTCTTACAACTTTTTGACGATCTCATCTAAGACTGGACGATACATGCACTTCGGTGAATGGCACATCTGTACCACATATATCAACAGGCTGACCATACCTCTCCAAGTGCTGACATACATACACAGCTTGCATTTGGGGTTTTGGGGGGCGTTACTTGCAATTGTCTGTCTCTCTAAGCAACTCAACAAACATATGCAGGCAGCATGTAGCATGTAGCATGTTTCGAAGTCTAAAAAAGGCCATTCCCAACACAGCATGTCACATCTGTCGTCATTAAATGTCTTCAAAATACTACCACACCAACTGGAAATCCTGAATTGTGCCACAATCAATATGGAACTTGAATTTTCACTTTGACATTCTACCGAGGTAATCATGGCAATAAGCTACAGTGATTGCCTCCCTCAAGCAATCTGAAAGCTACTGAGTAACCTAACCTGGAAGGCTAAATCTCTGCACTGGGGACTTCTACTAAAAATTTGGTTTGGTCAATTTTTGCTTAAAGACAGTCAGTATATTTATATATCACTCAAACTTTCACTATTCCTGAATCAAATTTAAGTGGCTCCTGCTCTTAAGCCCACTTTTCGTAAAAGACCACACTTTCTTAAGACTGCTCTGATACTACAATGTGGTTCTCTTGACAAAATTTACCTGTATCTTACGGCCACCTGCAATATAAGACCACTTTTTGCTGGCTGTAGGGACAGTTTAAACAGCAAGTAATATTATGGATCGGTACACCTGAATCCATTTCCTTGAGACCTGTGGGTACTAACTGGGCTGACTGACACACAGATGTCACCATGAAACAGGTTACATCACATAATGCTGCTTGTGCCAGAAATACCTGCCCTGGGAGAAACTACACTAACCCTTTCTTCCAATAACGGGATGTTTGCTAACTTTAAAATTCCCTCCATATAGGTTACAAGCATATACATATTCCTAAGATTCAATGAAGTGGTTGAAGTCATACCTGAAAATAGGTTTCAACAAGTCCTCATCAAAATGCACTTTCAAAACCAAGCAAAATTAAGTATGGGGTACCATATGGATCTATTCTAGGCCCATCGATATTCTTGATTCATATAAATTACTTGCAATTCTCATTTAACGGTGCTCATGGTAATATATATGCTGAGGGCACAAGTATCTACCGGCTGCTGGCAAATCTGTCCCTGATATCAACATTAACCTTAACAATGAACACAGTCAAGCAGGCTGACAGCTGGTTTTCACACAATCACATGCTTAAATATGCAATATTTTTAGCTTCCTTCAAGCCTTCCTAAAGCCAGATGCATGTTGCCATCACTTGCTGCTACTAATGGAATGCGGGTAACTTCCTGCAGCTTACACAAAGCATTGTGAACCGCATCCGGTTTAGCTCTGCATGAGAAATGGCTACACGTTTCCTTGTTGAAAGGAAACTTTCACTGACATTTTATCTTGACTTTTTCAGGCATCCTTTTTCCTTATATTACTGTAACTTCCTGAATTCTTTCATCATGGTCAATTTCCTGAATTCTCTTGTCATGGTCAAATACCTTGACTTTATTTTTTTTTCTCATACACACAGTTGGAAATCAGTACATGTATCATAGTTTTATGTATCACAACATACTGGTCCACCCGTGAATCATCCCTAATATACATACATGTGTATAGTATTTTGTCTAAAGCCTCATCTACAATTTTATAAAACAGTTTCCTTGATATGACTTAGGTCCATGGTGGTAAACTGAAAAGAGAAGTTCAACACAATCTACGAACAAGATGCAAACATTGACACCTCAAAATTCTGAAGAAAGAAATGCAACAATACCCCAACAGGGATTTGAAATTAAAGCTACCTCAAAGTTATGAAAAACTGGGGAAAATAGTGGAAAAACTTTCACAATCATGCAAACCTTTTGGTCTCTTTCAAAGCCACTTTTCTCAATTACAATACAAGTCATACTTTTCATGAACTTTACATACTTTGCTACTACATGTATCCCATAATAGACAACAGAAATGTGTTGAGTTATGCCATGTTCTATCCCGTTTGATGGTGATGATAAACAAGAGGGCTACGTGAACAGCCCATGTTCAGCTGACCTAGACATTCATCACACTTGCAGCTCTGTGAACTTGGGATAGGACCAAGGTCACCCAAGTACTGAGCGAGTCTGACCTTTATAGAACAACACTAACATGTGCAACATCAAGCTCCCAGTTCAAGTAGTTCTCAAGTTATAGTGAAGAGTAAAATTCATGTATGTTGCACTGTGACCCCAGAAACGAGGTCAAGGTCACTAATGTACTGTCTAAGCATGACCTCCACACAGAAACATTACAAGTGAACAGTAAATTTCGTATCAGTTGACCTGTGACCTTGAGAATCAGGTCAAGGTCCAAACATCACTGGAGCTTGACCATTTACACAAAATAGGTAGACACTTGTAACAGGTACATCCCTACCAAGTTTGGCACAAATCTGGCCAAACTATTTAAGTCATAACTATTACAAGAAATCCCCATGTTAAACTTTCCTATCAAACATTTTTTCAAAGATTTTCCAAAAAAACTCATGTTTAAAATCAATGGAGGATGACCATTTGAACAACTTGGTAAAGACTCACCCAAGGTACATTGCCACCAAGTTTGAAGTGAATCTGACGGACAGATTCTTCAGAGAAGTCCAAAATGTTATTTTACATTAGAATGCCCATTGACTTGCACAGTCAGCAATAGAAAAGGTGCATTTACCGCTAAGTAGCTGAACTGGAAAAAAAATGTTAAAAATCAGGAATCCATAGCGGTGCTACCTAGTGAACATCTTTGCTTGACCCTTTCGTTAGGAACATATCCACCCAGTTTCAACTTAATCCAAGAAACGGTTCTGGAGAAGAAGTCACAAGTAACGAAAAGACACAAAAATGCATAAAAAATTTGAAAAAAAATGCAGCATCACCTGGTGAACAAATTCAGAACAAGGAGTCCCCAGGAGTGTTCTTATGTAATATCAAAGCAACTGGGTGATCGGTTGTGGAGAAGATTTTTTTGAGATTTGTCAAAAAAAAAAAAAAAAATTTTTTTTAAAAACTCCAAAAATCACTGGAGTGTGACCATTTGAAAAACCAGGTAGAAACACACCCAAGGTACATTGCCACCAAGTTTGTACTCAATCTGAGAGACAGTTTTGGAAAAGAAGTCCAAAATGTGAATTAGCATTAGAATGCCCATTGAGTTGCATAGTAATCAATAGGAAAGCTGCATTGACTGATCAGTACCCAACTTGAAAAAATTGTTACAAATCAGGAATCTACAGCAGTGCCACCTAGTGAACAAGTTTGTTTGACATTTTCACAAGGAACATATCCACCAAGTTTGAACTTAATCTGGGTGCCCGTTCTGGAGAAGAAGTCAAAAATAGCAAAAACACACAACAAATGATAAAAAAAATAAGAAAAAAAAAATTGCTGCGCCACCTGGTGAACAAATCAAGAACTTGGAGTCCATGGGAGTGTCCCTCTGCGATATCAAAGCAATTGGGGGAGTGGTTTCGGAGAAGATTTTTTAAGATTTGCTCCCAAAAAGAACCAAAAAAAAAAAAAAAAAAAATCATAAAAAATTGAAAAATCAATGAAGCATCACCATTTGAACAAACTTGGTAGAGACTCATCGAAGGCACATCCGCACCAAGTTTGAAGTGAATCTGGCAGACGGTTTTGGCAAAGATGTTGAAAATGTGAATTGTGGGCAGACAGGTCAAACACAAAACTTTGTATAAAAAATATAGACAAAAATTTAAAAAAAAAAACTGACTGATAATAACTGTTTTTTCCACGTGGTTTATTGGCATGGTCTCTCAGAAGAACAAAGGTTACAGAAGCAGCATACTGCACCACCGTAATGGCAGTATCTGGTTGATAATGGGTAAGACTAGGTGCAAAATATTCACAAAAAGCTGCCCATTTTCAATTGGACATGTATGCTTTTAGCTGTTGCTTGCTAGCTTATAAGTCTCACATTATTTATAGTAAGAATTTTGTACACATACTGTTAAATACCACTAATTGAAATCACTCTGCAATTTCACTGTGAACATCTGAACCAATAATGTCACTCAAGTCTTGACCAACTATGCTGAAGTTGATTCCGAAATGCCATTGGCACGCCATGAAAGGTTAACCACTTCAAGACTAAAACAGGTCAGCAACTAGGAAAGACGATTTGCTGCATAGCAAATCAGTGTGTGTGTCTTCAAAGCATATTAGTATGGCAATGAACAACTATTCCATAACACAGGAGTAGAAGTTGGAATGGCGTCTCTATCTTTTATTGCTTTTAAGTTATTTAAGATTTAAAATTTCTAATGGTGCTATTTAGCATAATTTAAATTGCTACAACTTTTATTTTTAATTCATTAGGTGTGCAATGGTCAACAATTCCCTGCAAGAAGTTGGAATGACATCTCTATCTATAATAGTTTTGAAGATATTCAAGTTTTAAAATTTCAAATGCTGTTAATTAGCATAATTTATTTGGCTACAACTTTTGCTTTAGATTCATTACATGCACAATGGTCAATAACCCTCTAGTAGAAGTTAAAATGACATCTCTATCTTTAATAGTTTTGAAGATATTCAAGTTTTACAATTTCAAATGCTGCTAATTAGCATAATATAAATTGTTACAACTTTTGTTTTAAATTCATTGGATGCGCACTGGTCAATTACCCCCTAGTAGAAGTTGCAATGACATCTCTATCTATTATACTTTTGAAGATATTCAAGATTTAAAATTTCAAATGCCCCTTTTTTTGCATAATTTTAAACATCTACATTCCTCTGTATAAAACGGTCAAACTCCTTGTATGGAGATACAATCATGCCAAGTTTGGAGTTTCTATGTATAATAGTGTCCGAAAAAAGTGTCGGACAAATTTACCAGTAAATCGATAAATAAATAAATAAATAAATAAATAAATAAATAAATAAATAAATAAAGAAAGAAAGAAAGAAAGAAAGAAAGACAAACAGACAGACAGACAGACAGACAGACAGACAGACAGACAGAAAGAAAGAAAGAAAGAAAGAAAGAAAGAAAGAAAGAAAGAAAGAAAGAAAGAAAGAAAGAAAGAAAGAAAGAAAGAAAGAAAGAAAGAAAAGTGTGTGTTGACACACACACTTTAATAATGGGTATTTTTGAAATGCACATGTTGTCTTTCTGTTAAATTTTGCACCTCAACAAGGTATTTTGAATGGAGGTGTGTATAGAGGACTGGACCTGACAGCAGTGTACTAGCTAATCAGGTGTGCAGGAGTGTTTGCACACCCAATTTCTCGAAAACACACCAAAATTTGAACAAATGTATCATGGAGTAGATTATCAGTAGATGCACAACCAGTTCAATGGGACAAAGGGAATCAGCATACCCACATTCCCAAATCCTGTCTAATACTATGCCGGGGGTTACCCACGTGCTTGTAACAATCTGTAGCTACATGTTACAACATTATCCTCAAAATTCGGACTGTGGCTCAAATGTATGTTTATTTACCACTCAAGTTTTCCAGGAAGTGGATGCAACTGAAAGATAAATTGTCACATTTATTGATCATATTAATCTCTACTATAAACATATACCTAGCATGACAACCTTTCTCTAAGGAAATGTGTTGCAATAAGCATGAATTAATTCATTGATCTTATTCTCAGGCCATCTCTTACATGAATGCATCCATATGCTGTGGCACCTTTTCTCTTAGGAAATGAGCTGTAATTAGCATTTATTGATCATGTTCTATGCTCATCTCATATATGGACACATATGTACCAATGTACCAATTTATCCCCTCCCCACTTTCACCCCTTTTTTAGGAGATAAGCTGTACTTTAGCTCTTGCTTATTGTTCTAATTCTAAGGTCATTTCATATAAACGCATTATGCGATGTGACATTTTTTCTCTTCAAATATGAGATGTAACCATCTCTCAAAAGACAGAAGCATCCATGTCATTTCCACGCAAAACTGCAGTCACATATGGCACTAACATTGACATATCATTTAGGTTATGTGCAATTACCATATTCAACATAATAAGTGCACAGCACATTTTAAAAAATATTATACCAGAGAATACTGTCACAAAAATTGTTTCCAAGTACACAATCCACTCCCCCTTGTCAGTTGTGGGAAGTAAACAGCATATTAAAGCTAGTGGCACACTTTGGCGTAGTATCGTGTATTTTTTTTCTTTTTTTTTGAAAAACTGCACGTTTCTTTACGTGTTGCAGTCTTGTGTGGCCTAATGCATTTTCGTGTATTTTGGCACATTTTTGATGCATTCTTGCGCGTGTTGATGTGTTTCTTTTTGGCGAGAAAAATAAATAGGGATCAAGCTGGGTGTCCTATTGGTGCGGTTACATGCAGTTTCATGCGTTTGCACACTTTCATTACCTATTTCAGGTGTTGTTGGACTTTATGCTTTTCAAGTGTGCATTTTGGTACATTTTCTAAAATCCACACATAAACTTTTGAGAATGCTGAAAAAATTTTGGCAATCTGTGTGGAAACATTGGTGTCTTATGCTTAATTGGGGTTACATGGTGTTCCACGGGGTTTTGTGCGTTCCTAAGCATTTACACACGTTTTGACAATGCCTACTCAAAAAATTACGCTCATAACCACACCCCAAAATGTGACACTACGCCAAAGTGTACAGCTGCCTTAAAACTGACTGTGCAACTGCTAATAAATTTTTCAGCTCACTCGCACATTTTAACAAAACTATAGGTAAAATAAGAATTTTTAAAGGCTGCAAGAAAAGGCAATCATTTTTATTGATATTGAGCAATTGCAATCAAATACTGGTGTATCTGCACACTCCAATGACTGAGAAATGAAGGGTTTCATAAGAGAAACCAGAAGTTGTATCAGAAGTACGTCTATGCCCACAAGTGGCTGTCAAAGGCAAGTTCTCATTGACAAGTGCATTATTTTTCCCTTGCACGAGACCCAGTCATTTGTTTACATAGATGTTCTCAATTCTCTAAGATTTTTCAGGTATTCTGAATAATGCAAACTACCGTATATTGGCTTGTCTACATGTGCCTGATGGTGAATCACATTGTGTTGTCAACCTCACAATACATGCATGGCCCTTCTCAGATGTGAAGTGATGAGCCTGGGAGATGTCCCCCAGTCATGTTGGATTTACAATAATACAGCAGGCACCTCAAGTTATAGGAGGCAATCTGTTGTTCTTAAGACATGCAGCAAAAGCTGTGATCAGTTACTTAATAAAAATGGCCTTTAGTGAAAGATTACCCTCGGCGCCCACAATCATTCTTTTCTGAATTCTGCAATAATATATTATTTTCTCCTTTTTTTTTTTTTTTTAAGACTTCGTAGTAGAACATTTTACATACAATTTCCATAGAAGGTGGTCCATTATAATGTGCACCACTGATAAAAATTTGGTGAAGCTGCAATGGATCCTTGTTGAGATACATGCATTATGGTAATGTTATCCCCTTGTGCCCCAGTCAGACAGCCTTGAAATTAACATTTTCAAGTTTCATAAATATTTATAAATGCAAAGAGGAAGCTGGTTAGAAATAGGAACCTGGTCCATCAAAAGATGTATCTCTGACAAAAATTTGGGGGGCGGTCAATATTTTTTGAGATGTCACAGTAAAATCATCAGGGTTGACGCCACTCAGAAGGCCTTCAAATAAATACATTAAAAGTTTCATAAAAAGTTTTGAAATACTAAGAGGAAGCTGGTCTGCAATAGGAACCTGGTCCATCATTAAGTTCTTCTCTGACAAAAATTTGGTAAAGTTACAGTGAATATTTTTTGACATATTACGGTAACGTTACCCCTTTGTGCACCACTCAGACAGCCTTGAAATAAATATCTTAAAAGTTGCATAAAAAAGATTTAAAAATAATAAGAGGAAGCTGGTTTTCACTAGGAACCTGGTCCATTATAATGTGCATCTCTGACAAAAATTTCGTACAGCTACGGCGAATACTTTGAGATATCGTGGTAATGTCAACAAGACGGACAGACGGATGATGCAGGGGATGACAATACATGTACCCTCTAGCACTTCAGGTGCCAATGGTAATAAAAGCATGTCAAACATTTTGTGCTGATCAGATTCGTTGGAAGGTTAGGATGTCTGCGTATTGAGTCGTGCATTTATTAGAATGAATATGGTATGTATAATTCTATACATTCCCCTGAAGTCTCAACAGAGAGAAGAAATGAGGGCTATGTGAACAACCAATTCTCAGCTGACCATATTTTCAATCGGAATCAATCCACAATAAGTCTCACCCTAGCCTTGGAGTACCCAGAAGTGTTTGTCCCAATTTCAAAACCATTGATTTGCAAAGCCGTTTTATCTAAGAACGTTTTTCGAGGTTTCCCCCAAAATGAACAAAAACATCATAGCAAGAGCATCATGATGATCCTGTGCTTCACTGGCTGGAATTTTAGTGCCTCTGCAAGTGCATACTTTATTGCTCTATACATGCACCATTCCACTGCTTACCAACAGTCCACAAAAAGTTTACACAGGAAATTTTTGCAAATGCCAATTCACTTAAAATATTCATACACATATGTCTATCAGGACACTGTCAACACTGTTGTATTATGGGATAGTCATGTGTCCAAGATGACTGACCCCAGTGTTCAGACAAAAATATAAGAACACTGTATTTCATTTGATCTTAATTTCTGTTATACTGCTCTGATTTGCATTTTGTTTTGCATTATATTATTTCTATTCCCACTGGGCTTCATTTTCTTGTCAGGTTTACTCCAGCTTTAACATTTAAAAGCAGCTGTGGGCCTAGGATCCACCATTAAAAGATATAAGCCAAAATGTCAGCTTGACCTTTCAAGGTCACTTATGGTCAAAATTAACAAGCATATAAAAATTAACCCACCCACCCCCCCAAAAAAAACACACACACACATTTATAAGTACTTTCCTAATTACTTTGTAGTAACCATGCACCTAGGTTCCACCATCACCTGATCTGAGTCAATCTGTCACTTTGACTTTTCAAGGTCAAAACTGAGAACACTCACCAAGAGAAACTCCATGGGTACTTTCCTATCAATGTTTAATACTAACCATGGGCCTGGGATCCTCCATTACTGGCAGATATAAGCTAATATGTCAGTTTGACCTTTCAAAATCACTCAAGGTCAAATTAAAAACATCAAAAGAAACTTCACAGGTACTTTGGTATTAAGGCATATGAATAAACATGGGCCTATAATCCACCATTAACAAAATATAAGCCTCGATATATCATATATACAGAGACAGAGACAGACAGAGAGAGATGAATGTATCAAGGTCAGCTGAGGAGAGAGATGAATGTATCAAGGTCAGCCCTCTTTGTTTGATTAAATTTGTTTACTTTATGTTTTTGCTTACCAAAGTTTGAAGTGAATCTGGCTTACAGTTTTGGAGAAAAAGTCGATTGTTGATGACGGAGAAAAGACTATATGACAAGCTCAGCTAGTGACAAGTCAGCTGAGCTAAAAAAGAAAAACCAAATTTGTAAAACAAGAGGCCTGTATGAACAAACCATCCTCAGCCTTGACATTCAATGCATCTGAAGTCACGCTCTGGTCTAGGGGATGAGTGTTTTGCAGAGGAAGTCAAAATGTGACTTTTCATTGCAAACCCATTGACTTACATAGTAATCAATAGCCAGGCATGAATTCCCTGACAGGTACCTGTATTGAAAATAATTATTCAAAATCAGGGATTCAGAGATATCACCATGTAGTGCCAACTTTGTTTACCCCACCCCCCCCCCCCCCCACCCCCACAAGCTACATTTCCATCAAGGTTCAGAGCAATCTGAGAGACGCTTTTGGATCAGAAGTCAAAAATAGCAAAAGCACACAAAAATTTGTAAAATAATAGGAAAACTTGCAGCACCACCTGTTGAACAAATTAGGGTATAGGGATCTCCAGAAGTGTCCCAAGATGCAATTTTGAAGCAATTGGCTTGGCAGTTTCATTGAAGATTTAAAAAAGCTTTTGCCAAAAAATGAACAAAAAAATCATTAAAAAAATCAATAATCACTGAACCATGGCCATTTGATCAAACTTTGTAGAGACCCACCCAAAATACATCCCCACCAAGTTTGAAGTGAATCCAGCTGAGGGTTTTTGAGAAGTTGAAAACAAGAATTGTTGACGGACAGACAGGTGGCGCATGACGGACAGACAGGTGGCGCATGACGGACAGACGATGAAGGTCAGAGGAGCAAAATAAGCTCAGCTGACTGACAAAGGGATGGACAGATAGACAAAGAGACGATGGTTGACTGACAGCCTATGAGCTCACCTGACTGACAAGTGAGCTGAGTTAAAAACACAGGGATGGAATGAGTCAACCACCTTAGAAATGCCAAGAAACCTGATGTTGCAGAAATGGAAAGCCAGTCAGCATGGATGATACTGTACTCCAGTGGATTTTCCCTGAGCAAATAATACCCTGGAGTAGAATCTTAAATGTCATACCTGGGGAGTGGGTGGGCCATCTGGACAGGTGGTGACAACCATTTTATTGTAGCTAGTGTGGCTAAAAGTAGCAAGGATAAATCTATCCAGAAATAAGAAGGTTGTTTTGTTTTGTTTTTGTTTTTGATTATTATCATCATCATCAGCAGCAGCAGCAGCAGCAGCAGCAGCATTATTATTTGCAAACATAATAGTGATCATGAATGTCCTGAATGTGCTTTGTATAATTTCCAGTCACTTTGAGTCAGATAGGTACATCAATCCAGTTGGGGATAAATATTTATTCGTTCAGTCTGTTAACTTACTGGTTGGAAAATATCATGACTGAAATCTTGCCATTTTAATCATCTGCAACCTAACTACAAAGATACGCAGTGTTAACGAAAGTTCTAATCACAGAGTGTATCATCCTTTCTTTCACAATACACAAAGGTCTAAAATTGAACCTTGCATGTACATATCTTAGCGTGACTTCCATTGGCCAGGTTTAGATTCTGGCAGTATCTGGCGAACTGCACTCCTGCAGTAGACAGAATATCAAACTTGTGTATAATGTTCAATACACCACAGGGCAATACTCTTAGATCCTAAATTGTTGCAAATTATTACTTGAAGATCAAATTCTGGCATCAGAAGAGGACAATAAAATCAATGAACAAAAACACTGCATGTGGCATCTGGCCACTGTTACTTCACCTCACTGTCATACTGGTCAAACTTCAATTACTTAATTTTATCGTACAGGCAAACAAGGCCTGTGTAAAAAAAGCACCTGGTTGAAACACAGATCCAGAGAATGCCCACACAAAACTTGCAATGCGCTGAAAAATTGAGCAACAGCTTTTCAAACTTCTCTGTGACTCAACTTATCACATCCACTGCAAATTTCTGAATCTATCAAAATCATATTTGAAGCCTTGCATTTCCCCCAACATCTCTTCTAAACCCGTGAATGTGTGCATTGCCATCTGACCCTCACAAAATAAACTTACACTCCTCTTAACAGACGCTTGTAATTTTTGAGCTCCCAAAGCAATGACGAGCAATTTTTAACAAACTTAATCAAGATAGACATTCTACTTTCTGAAACCAAGAACTGATGATCTGGAATCTTCATAAATCCAGCTGTTATAGTACTCCTTAGGGTATTTCCACAAAAGAAAAAAACAAAAACAAAAACAACAAATAACAAAACAAAACAAAAAAACAAACAAGCAAAAAAAGCTAGCTAAAAAATATACCTGTTTATACCAGTGTCGGTATGGTGGAATAGTGTATGAAGCTTTTCAGTTTCAAAGGAGACACCTGTAAACTTTTCCTCATTAGCGTGATACCGTCCACAGTTTTCAAGTTAGCCCAATATAAATTTCAGGACTTACAGGGTGTATAAAAATCTAGGCTGTGTTAGATATTAGTGGCGAGCTAGGAGTCGCCAGGAGTGTCTCTGTGTGATATCAAAGCAATTGGGTCAGCCGTTTTGGAGAAGATTTTTTAAAGATTAACCCCCAAAAAGAACAAAAAAAATCATTAAAAAATCCAAAATCACTGGAGCGTGACCATTTGGCAAAACTTGGTAGAGACCCACCCAAGGTACATTGCCACCAAGTATGACGTGAATCTGGCCAAAGGTTTTGGAGAAGTTGACTGTTGATGACAGATGAGACACGAAGCATGATGAAAAACCATAAGATAAGCTCAGTCTGAACTTCACACACAGATTCAACATGCACTGCGTGTCCTTGAGAAGACGGCCCTTATCCTGAAACCACAGGAGCCATTAGTCTAGAAAATGTGCAACCAGATCCCTTGTACGTGCACAAACGCCGCTACCACATTCATGACCCGAGTAAAGACCACCAGTGCTAGCACTAGGCCAAACGGGAGAGCACAGAACTGATAAACTCTGCCGTTGACCAGATAGCACAGAAATTTCCGAGACCACTGGACCACAGACATCTGAAAATATGCATCTTTTAAGTCTATGGAAGTTGCCCAATCGCCCTGTTGCATCGCAGCCATGATAGTTGCCGTGGTCTCCATTTTGAAGTGCTGCACTACAAAATAAGAGCTGAGACGCCACAAGTCGATTACTGGTCTTTGTTCGCCATCTCTTTTTGGCACCAAAAAGAGATAACTGTAATAGCCTGGGGATCCATCGTCCAACACTGGCTCTATGGCCTGTTTGTCCACAAGCTTTTGCAGGGCCTTGTGCAAGAGTTTTGCATCCACCTCTAAGCGAAGTGGGAAAGAAAAGGGAACTCAAGCGAAGGGAGGCGAACTGCCTGCGGCAAACTCCAATGAGTAACCATGCCGGGTGATGTTCCTGACAAAAACATCATCTGTAATATAATCCCAGTGGCCGGCGAACAACACTAGGTGGCTGCCAACTCAACCTTGCCAAGAAGGCGGAGAGGGACCGCAGAGGAATCAGACGACTGGCGCGTGCCCCTAGGGGTGAGGCAATAGACTTCTGGCCGCCCTTGGTACCAGAACAGCATGACTTAGAAGGCTGGCCAACCCTCTTCATCGGCTTCTACCTCTGCCTCTGCAGCTTCTGCTGTTGCTGCAGGCCACATGCATCTGCGGCATGCTGATGGGCGGAAGACAACCCCTTGAACCATTTTCAGCTCCACAGCAAAGCTTCATCCAGAGACTTGGGAGAGCGACTAAAGTCCCTGCCTCTTGCACTGGCCAAGCGGGTGCCAAACCTAAGTGACGCATCACCTCCGGGGTCGTAGCCTTGAGCCCCGAAGCACCCTGGCCCAGCGCCAAATCAGCATAGACCACCGGAGAAGTGCTCTACCAAAGAGAAAGCTGACTGATTACGGGATCAACCTCTATGGGGGATGGAAAAGACCATGGAGATGTCATCTGCACAGGAACTGCTCCAGCAGTCGGGACTCCTCTGTGCAAAAATAGGTCACGGTCACTGATATTATATAACATTCTAGCATTGGACACGGTCTATCCTATAAATTTGGCAAGTATAATCCAATTACTCTTCCACATATGGAATTTTATATCTTAAAACACATTTTAGCTCATAATTTCTGTTAAATTATAGATGGCACCACTAGTATCACTAGTAACTTAGACTTTCACCTCTCCTAAAATCCTACTACATTGAGTGAAGATCCACCAAAAATCAAAGAGGCTAGAGTGTTCACAAGATTTTTATATTTTGACCCCAGTATTACATAATATTGTAGGTGGCGCCACCAATATTGAAAGGAGCATAGATTTTCATACCCAAGTCCTGAAAGTTATATTGGGCTAACATTAAAACTTTTAAAGTTATCGCCCTCACAAACCAAAAGTTTACGGACAAACACACAGAATGACAGAGAGACGGACATGAGTGATGCTATAAGCTCTGCGACCTTAGGTCAGCAGAGCTAAAAAGCTGGAGCTTCCAACAATACGTGTCAACTACAAATGGACACCAGAGTAGGAAACTGATTTGTGTATGCTTGCTATGATGCAGGCCAACAAGATCAACCCTTCAATTTCCAGCTCAAAATGCCTAAAGTTCCCAGATATAAACTGTCCTCTGCTTTAATGTTTCTACTTAAATCTTCTGTCTATAGAAACCATATTTGCTGCAACTTGTAGATAAAACTTATCATGAAGGCACACCCCAGGTCAACAGCTTTCCTCAGTGTGGATGGTGCCCAGCCTGCACTGATAAAAGCTATTGACGCATTCTTATTCCGACAAGGAAAGTGTTAAAGTTAAAGCAATGGCAATAAATGTTGATCTATGATCTTGTCCATACAATGCACTGATAGAAATGCAATGTTTGAGAATTAATCTACTGTAAATGTACTTATATTGATGTATATAAATTTTCACGGTTTTTGCATTTTAAGCATTTGACTGAATTTTTAATTTCACTATTTTGATCATAATTCCTATCAAATCACTATTTAAATACTATTTCACTGTATTTTTGTTTTCATGGTTTTGCGAAACAAGCAAAAATAAAAACACAGCGAAATAAAAGCAAGTTACAGTGTTTCACATCCAAGTTAAATCTAACTTTGATATGAATTGACCGTATGAAATATGCATTTATAAGTCTGGAACACCAATTTGACATGCTAAACTAAATGAAAGAAAAATGTCACAATGAAGTAGCCAATACAATACCAAATGCCACAAGTGCTCATCTTTTATCATGTTTATTGAATAGTATGGGATGAATTCAGAAGTACTATCACAATAAGTGCATCAGTCAACAATACGAATCATCCACAGGCTGAAGATAAGAGGGGTTCTTATTTTTGCTGCTGCTCACATCAAAAGGTCCACACTGTGTCATCGTGACAACTACAGCATCAGCCAGCAATCCTTTGTTGAAAGTATCTATTGTACGAAACTTTATGGAATCCACCCCACCACACAGCCGTTGGATTATGAGCTTTTATCGCAATTCAAACATGCACTGCGGCCTAAATAAACCATGTGAGATATTTAGTGTGACACTAAGTCACATGGCAATCTGATAAGTGTAATGCCAAACATAATGGCTCCAGGTTCAATGATCATAATACTATTGGACTTTACATTCAAGTGTGTTAAGTTGTACTGTAACTGCTCCAAAAACACAACTTCACTTCCACTTCATTCCGCTGACGCTGCCTCTGACTTCCAACTCACTCCTATGTTTTAGTTTTCATGCATATGAATACATCACAGCAAGCTACATTTCACCCAAGCCTTTCACCTGTATGGTTGCCATAATAATCCATTGTGAGGGTTTCTAAAGCTAAACACCACAGACCACTGCACATGACAATATGTTCACTCAATCCAGTACATGTACTGGAATTATAATTCAGGGGCTGCCAAGACAGTTTACCAAGTCAGTTACATAAATATTATGCACACTCACACTGACCTGGCTGAGTTCTCCTTCCCAATGGAGAAGCTTGTTGACATTCAAGACCAACACTGTCCCTTGGCCCATTTTCATCAAACCAAACCTAACTTCTCTTCAATCACCAATGTGCATATTTCACATTACAGGCTCAGCACAGGACAAAATGCCTTGCAAGACAAAACATATTTCCGTATGTGTACAATCAAAGGTCCGTAAACGACTGGACAGAACTAAGTATACACATTCATTTCTCAGTGTTGAAATGAACCAATACAGTTGATTCATTCTTCATAGTAACATGCCATTTACCAACACATCAATATTCTTCTTTTGAATAGCTGTATTAATGATTTATTTTCAGTTTTCAGTACTTGGCTACCACAAAAGGAGGAAAAGTTGTCCATATCACTTGTTCATGTTCATCAATTTTCACATGAAGCACATAAACAGCCCCCTTGAAAGACCACCCTCATGGATGACCACATGGTGGTCTCAAGACAGGGTGGCCTAGAGCTCTAATAAGGGGTATAACTAGAGATAGTCATCGCGTACGACAACAAATATATCCCCCGCATGGCGCACTGACTCCCAATTGAGAAATCGTCTTTTAAAGCCAACTTTTGTCACAATATTAGTGCTATCTTTCCCATGTTACTGAATCTCTATTGCAAACCCACCTACTCCATGTGACCACTTTTTGACCTGCCCTATGAGTGGTCTTTCAAAGGATGGATGACTGTATTAAGATGCAAACAAATCTGGATGAGAGAGAACATATAAATGCAACACAGGCCCTACAAGATGTACGATGCACCATATTAATGCAACATACATGTAGTTCACAAAAATGGTATGGGACAATGAGTAAGGTGATGTATATAGTACATGCACTATATGCCATGTTAAAATGTGCTCTTAATACTTTCATTCTGAATTTCAAAAATTCATAAAAATTTCCAAAAAAATGAGCAGGACCACTCATAAATATCTTGGTGGCATATATACAGATTACATTCCCGCTAAGTTTGAAAACAACCTGACCATCAGTTTTAGAGAAAAAGACAAAAATCTGTAATCTTGACCATGGGACGAACAGACAGACAGTCAGTCAGATGAACAGACTGACCACCTTAGAAAAATCCCTCGGGTCTATAGACTACTTGAACCCAATTTGAAACGAATAGGGGTCACAGGTACAAAGATATGGCCGTTTGGAGGGGGTAATTGCTTATGTTTTGTTAATTAACTAATTAATTAATGATCACAGGAAGCTAGTTTTCATACTTGACCTGCTTCATCATAAGGTGCATCATTAACTAAAATTTCGTGGAGCTACAAGCAACATTTTTTAGTTATCACGGTAATGTCCTCTGGAGGTTGCCTAATGGTTCAGATCTGGAAGTTGCCTAATGATCTTTGATTAATTAATCAATTAATGATCACAGAAAGCTAGTTTTTGAACTTGACCTGCTTCATTATAAGGTGCATCACTAACCAAAATTTGGCAGACCTACATGCAATATTTTTTTAGTTATCACAGTAACGTCGTCCCAATGGTCAGACAGACAGACAGACGGCCGGTCACAAAACCAATATATCCCCTGGATCCTTCGGACGCGGGGGATATAATAAGATGGAAAGCACTGCACAGAGTATCTTGAAAGGGTGATCTTTCAAGGCAAGTGGCCTCTCATCTGAGTGGTCCCTGAAGATGGAGGCCACTGTATTTAATTGAAGAGTATTCAGAGATACAAAACAAAAAGATGAAATTACTGCAATTAGCACAGTATTTCAATAATTATACTTTCTAAGTAAAAATTTATCATTTGGCTAAATGCTCCCTTATGTCATCCACCACTCACTCACTGTTTTCATCTCCAGACCACACAAAAATTACACTTAATCTATACAAGAACGACAAGGACACAAAATCATCATTCAAACAAGGTCATAGCTTCAAGGTCTATTTCAATGACCAACATATTAGCTGTATGTGATAAGGAACCAAAAACTAAGACCTTTTATACTTGATACCATATTCAACATTATACCTTGATGGAGCAGGCTATGCATGACTGAATTAGCAAGTTAATGCCACATGCACCCACTGTAAACATGACACTAGTGTAGGAGCACTTGCACATTAAATCTACAAAGAATCCTGACTGAGATATCATAATGCAGGCCAATTGCTGATGAATATTTTATGCTGATTTTGCAAAATATGTGATGTTTCAATGGGACCTATTACACTATTAACATATACACATCACAGTGATACTACAAGCTTCTAAACTGTAAAGTATTTGTATGCACAACATTAAACAGTGTATGCCAAATGTGTTAACTCATATAGGTTACATGTACTCTGAAACCTGAATTTCTTTCACAATGGCAATTCACTGGACCAGAGCTCGCCTGCATGGTATACTTATTTCCATATATGTTGTAAACCTATGTTTCTACAGTGACATTCAATACCAAACCATGAACATGGACATTAAATTGTTAACCATTTTGTTTCAAACAAACAAAAAACAAAAACAAAACAAAAACAAAACAAAAAAACCCCAGCCCACCCGACATAATGACTGAGATCAGTATTCATGGTATTTAACCCCTTTAAACCTAACTTTGCAATCACTGTCTCAGTATAATAGTGATGTCCTATCTGATTCAATGAAATGCAAATAGAGTAGTTCATGTTGCTTTTTTCAAACATCTTTATCAGGAAAATTAAGATGTAATCAGAAACTCTGTTTGTACCTCACTACACTGTATCATTCATAGCACTCGAACCCTGACCCAGAATTAATATTGTACACCCATTCCAGATCCTGCCTCATCCTGAAATGGGGCTGTCCCAGTTTACAGTAAATTTAATCATCTATTAATATCACTGAAGTTCTTCTTGTCTTGTTATTCAAGTGCACAGATTGTACAAATGTTGTTAATGACAAAAATTGTTTGTCAATATGCCAGAAGGAGAGTAATAATAATTATTATTAAAAGTATCGGATCAATATAAAATCAATTCATTGAGTAGACCTTCAACTTCTGCTTCTTAAAGAGCAAAGTCCAGAAGATATACCACTGATTTCGACAGTGTCCTAGCATGTATACTTGATAAAATATGTAACTGGGGCAGGATCAGGATCAGAGGCACAACAATAACATTGGCACTGTACATGTTTCTATCAGGGCACTCGATTGCAAATACTACTATGAGAGTAAATTTTGCGGGGCACTTTTTTCCCCAGCTGCATGCAAATGGTTTTATGCTAATGTGTTTTCTTTCAATATATGGTATTCAAAGGCAACTTGATCCCCAGAGTTGTCTGTGAAGCATGCACAGCCAGTCTCGCATCAACTCCCTTTATTGCATTAGGTCTACTTGACCCTGGGTTTGTCACCCACCCATAAAAGTCATGAATACGCATTCAATACATAAGTCTGAACGTGGCTGCAATGATCATCAAATATCCAACGAGGCAAGAAAATGCTGTAGTTACAGCATGGATATATGACATAATTTGACCTCATCATGAGTTAAATAGCCAGCTAATATTATACTTCCCTGCATGGTTTTACCTGAGATCACATCACAGTCTGCTCCATATTTCAATAAAATGCAGTCAATTTGTATACAGGCAGGGATAGATGGAAATATGAAATATACTGAAGGAACAGATTCCTTGCATCAAATAAGAATAAAGAAATTTCTATGATGATTACAGTAATAATTATTGCTTGCACATGACCATAGAGCCATACATCCATATGACAGCAATAACAGCTCTAGAACCTTTCATAAAATACAAAGCAGAAAATAACTCAACATCCAAATCACTTGGAAAATAGTGACTGCTTCTTAGTTGTAAATGTCAGTTCACAGACATAAAGATATTCCCTTTCAAAACAAATATAAACTATGCATTCATCCTTCCTTTGTGGTACATGTATTTTAATAAACATCAAATTTAAATGGCAGTTCTTGGGTCTAAATACATATATGCACACTTCAAACATAGCTTTAAAACTACACTCTCAAAAAAAGAAAAAAAGAAAAAAGAACGGGCCTACTGCTCTGCTGACATATGTAATCTGCTGACCATCACCAAATATTCACTTTCTGAAATGCATTCCCTTCATGACAATGAGAGATTAGTTAAAGTCATCCATATGAGCAACCTCAAACTTCCACAAGATCACACGTGTGGTACATTTGGTATCCTTCTCCTTATTCTTTGTCAGCATACTGAATTAAGTATCCAACTTGCAAGTGCTTAATGAAATTGAAAAACAGTTCAAGGTCACACAACATATTATAAAATTGACATACAAGTAATTAATGCTTATTTGGTGTAAGTTTTGCAGTTCCATCTCAATTTATTATGTCGTGCACAACACAACACAAAAGCGTTTCCTGATAGGCATTCCCTCTGTGACCTTGAGAAAGTAAATACATGTACACATTTGTGGTACATTTGATATTGTTATTCTACTTATTTCTCAACATGTAAAATCTAGTGTTTTTTACTACATCCTTAATGACCTTCAAAAACAGGTCAAGGTCACCCAAAATTTTTTAAAATTTGATCATTGGCTGGCCTAATGCATATTTGGTGTAAATTCACAAGTTCCATCTCAATTTACAATCAAAATAATAATTTAAATAATAATTTTAATGTACTTTTAACAACTATGATGCTAGTTCCACTTAACAGCACCAATGGCGCTACCATGACTCCACACATCATAGACTTTTGCATACATATATTATTAATGGTATATCGATACACATGCACAAGTTTAGACATAATGACCATAACAAAAAACATTCTGCTCAGTGGAACCACAACTCCACACATCAGATTTTTCTGTACCTGTATAATGTTTCTGTACTGGTATATTCATACACGTGCACAAGTTCAGATGTTGTGACCACAAGCAGAAAATCATTTCCTGAAATGCACTCCCTCTGTGTCACTAAGAAAGTAGGTCAAGTCATCCACATCACGTAACATATAACTTCTATATATGATACATATTTGGGGTACACTTAGTATCATTAGCAGTATTCTTTCTCAAGATTATGAATTTAATGTGTTTTCAACACCTTTTGGTCTGAATTTTCCGTAGTAATATAGGTGGTGCCACCAAATTTGGGTGTGGGTTTTTGTCTTTTTGCCTGATTGACATCCGCATCAACTTTTACATGATTCATGAAAAACTTTTTAAAAAAACAGCACTCTAAACATTTTCCTATTTGGCCGAAATATTACATAATACTATAGGTGGTGCCACCAATATCGAACTCAAGCTAGATTTTCATGTCCTTGGTAAGTTCTGGAAGTTATACAGGACTAACATGAAAACTGTTGACTATCACATTCACAAGCAAAAGTTTACCGACAAATGGATGGACAGACAGATATGAGTGATCACATTTAAGCTCTGTGACCTATGGTCACCAGAGCTACAAAAAAATGCATATGCTTTGCTATGTTTTGCTTTGCTTTGTTTTGCCGTGCCTTGTACTAAAAGCCTGGAGATATTGCATTAATTTTTTTTTAACTTTCCCAGTGTCATTCAAGTTATGCTGGTATACCCAAAAAATTGCAAAGCGGAGTATGCATTGGCCCTGTATTTAAATAAAATGGCTGAATATATTATGGACCTGCACCTCCAATCTCCTTGCAAGGAGCAAAGCACACAAAACCAAGCTCTGTGGGCTATAAAAAGTCAGTACATGGACTAATAGATCAAAGCAAACGCAAGGCTGACCGTCAGTCAACAAATGCATCCACAACACACAATCAAGTCATAAAACTTGGAGTACATCAGTTGTATGACCCTTACTGGGTAGCTGTAATTACACCTAATGGATTTATTCAATGTTTCACAAAGGCCACACCAATCATCTCTTTTGGGGATATCCTGCATGATGTATCTCTCACCAACAATGTGGCATATACATTTTGCAGAAAGCTTGGTGAAACATGTTCATGTTCCAAAATGTTTGTTTGTTTTCAAAATCATCCAACTGATTTTTCAAATTCAAAAGCAAAGTTCTGTGCAAAAAAAGGCCTCACATTAAACATATATATATATAATATTATAAAACTGCACTCAACCTTAGGCTCCCTTTTTAAATGCAGAACACTTCAGACTGCAATCTAGTTCATGGAAAACATTTGAGATTATACACACCACTTATCAGGGTTCTGGTTCACATGAGCTGAATGTGGCATTCGCTTGTTTTTATGGGTAAAAGCTGTCATAAAATGGTGCCTTGGTACAGTATCTCTTCCTACTAGGTCTTGCAACACTGGCAGTCATGCCCTGAATGTTTGTACATGTAATCTCTGCTACTAATCTGTTATGAAAAGTTTTAAACATGCATGTATTGGTCCCTCCTTTGAGACCTACATGTATATGTAAAACCATATTTTCTAAGGACCGAGCAAGGGTCACAATAGCTAGAAGTTGTAGGAGAAGTTCGACCGGTTTCGTTGTGTTTCACAACTCGTCAGGAACTGTGGGCTAACCGACGTTACGTCTGATTTATATGCCGAGGGGTAACTTTCTGTTGTCACGTAAAACACGCTATTGTGATTGCGTAACACAGAATCTCGGTTCTACCAAGACGTTATTGTCAAGGTGAATTAGATTCAAAAGAATTTGAATCCTGGCAGGCCAATAAAATAAGGACTGCCGTAAAAACAATGCTGGGGGTCAGCAAGTGTAATTAATCAGACATCTAGGTGGTGGTACTACCGTACCACAAAGCCCTGAACACAGGAGCTTGGGACTGTGTGTGAGAGCACAGTGTGGGTGCGTATGTGCGGTTTCCCTATGGGTTGCATAGGTAATATGCTACCCAAAGCAGAATCTCATGGAGGGATGAACTCTGAACATAAAATTTTAGCATTAGACCGAGCAAGAGAGCTCATCTCCCCATGATGTTGAGACCGAAAGGTTCAATGGAGCGCAATTGGTGCATCCAATGTCTTTCCCTGTCAAGGCGCAACTGTCTGGTGCGTTCTAGACGGGGGGGAGTGCGGATATACTCTAAAATGTGCACTTTTAGAGCAAGACCCTGGTGGTCATTTTGGGCAAAATGTCTGCCCAGTGGCTGTGCAATGACTTTGTTACTGATGTAACGAAAGTGTTCGCGCAATCTGTCTTTGAGTGGGCGCATCGTTTGCCCCACATATTGTTTGTTGCATGTGACACAGGTAAGTAGGTACACTAGATTGGAACTTTCACAGCAACCTCCCTTGGGGACATGGTATGTCCGCCCAGTTTGTGTACTGGTTACTCTGCCTGAAGTGTCCAGACAGATACAGTATTTGCAACGTATTTATATGTAAAACCACTCCAATGTAAGACCATACCTATCTGGTCCCAAGTGCTGAATCGTCCATGTTATTGTACAGTGTACCTTAACTGAGAAACAATCTAGTTTGTGATGCCACTCTTTGACCTGCTTCTCAAGGGTCACTCAAACATGGGAGATGTCTCAAACATTTGGATGTGAAAAGCACCACCTAGTGAATGAATTTGGTACAGACCAAGTAAAAGTACACTCCAAGTCTGAACAGAAGATAGCACGTAATTTTGGCAAAGAAGTCAAATAGTACCTCAAATTACATGGAAAACTTAATTATGATGAAAAACAGTGAAAAATCACAGCGCCATCTGTTGAAAAAATTCAGGTCAAGAGGCAACCAAAAGCATCCCCTTGTGATTTTGAAGCAGATGTGCAGTTTCATCAAATTATGATTTTTTGCAAAAAAAAAAAACAAAAAAACAAAAAACAATAAAAATTACAAAAAAAGGAAAACACAAGAAATCACAGATCACATAGGATCACCACCTAGCGAACAACTTTGTATCCTTGCACCAGCTACATTTCTACCGCATTTCACCACAAACTGAGGGATGGTTTCAGAGATGTCAAAAATAACTTTAAGACAAAAATTCATAAAAACTAAAGAGAAAAAAAATAACAGCACCATTTCTTGAACAAATTAAGGCCTACAGTTGCCTAGAATGTCCCTATGCAATTTTGAAGCAACTGGCCATGTGGTTTCACAGACTTTTATTCCAGATTTTGTCAAAAATGAACCCAAAAATTAATCCAAAATCCAAAAATTTCGGAACCATGACCAATTGAATGAACTTGGGAGAGATCCATCTGCAGTAGATCCTCACCAAGTTTGACCTGCACCTGACCAATGGTAAAAACGTAAACCGTGGACGGCTACCTTTCACAAACTGAATGTTTCCATGCACACAAAATCATACTATATCACATTAATGGTAAAAGCGTACTGAAGGTGTTAAGCCCAAAGGCTCCTTCTTCCAATGTATGTATGACAATGGCTATGGAGGACTAGATGAGTATAGGATTATGTAATGTTATCATAAAGTGCAACCTATGAGTTCCAACTCGAGACGGACAAATTAAGGTATTCCCTAGGTGGGCTTAAGTATACTTTATTGGCCAACCTCTGGCCTTCTCATAAACAGCACTTGCAGAATATCATTTCAAACCAATTACATATCCTTTAGATACATTCTAACTAGATCCTGCGGAGGCAATTTATATTTTTGTGGTATATGGTCATGCCTCCAAAAGCATTTTTGTGTAGAATTTTTTTACTTTGACATTATTGTAACCTTTATGAATGAGTTTCTTCCCCAATGTTAGGACACATCGGACAAAATCTTGTGTAAGTGTTCTGTTTCTACCAATGTACAATATTTGACCCATGATGCAGACTCCATATGCTGGTCTATCTGGCATATTTCCTCTCAAGTCTGCATAAGAAATAATTTCAAAGTCGAATGGATCTCTCTTGTCAAATATTTTTGTCTCATGTACTTCTCTCTGTGTATCTTATTCTCACGATCAAGAAAAGCTGCTTTTGTGTTGCTATCATTGGGGATCAGTTCTTTTCCAGTTCTTGATTTCATAATGGTTGTTTAAAGCATATGGGGCATGGGTCACAGAACCTTCGGGTACGTTGAAAATGTTTTCTGGCTGCATTGTAATCTGTTTTTGGTAATTCTTCCATCCATTTAGATTCAGAGAAGTATAAGTACAGATTAGCAATGTAAGGAGCTGGATCTGTTCCTATTGGAATGCCTACTACCTTCTGGTAACTATGGTTTGCAATAGAAAAGTAAGCATTATGTATGATGTATTTCATTATTTGGATATATTTGTAATAGGTAAGGTCAAGATCGACTGGTTCATGTGGGTTCTCAGTAGAGGGCCCTGTAGGCAGGCAGGCTATGTATGTGTACATGTATTTCTATTAGGTTCCATTGTATTTTGCACCTATGTGAGTTTAAAACCACTCTATCAAGAAACACTAAAATTCCTGTGGTATATGTTTGCATATAGGTTAACTACTGTAAATTCGATAAATTTTGCGGCAAAACTAGTTAATGTATTGAATGTTACTTTAACATAGAATCTTATGAGAATAGACACCTCTGGCTCACAGGAATTTTGTGTATTGGGTGTTGTATTCAGCCAAATACACGTAAAATTGCTAATTGTGACCGGTCCTATTGGTGTATGATTTCTCTTTATTTATCCCTCTGTCAAACTGAGCTTTGGCTTTCAAAACTTTGATGTACTGACAGGTACCCCCTTTGAATGCTTTGTCTAATAGATGTTGATTATGAGTACTTCTTCCAGGTCTTGAACCATACTATAACTTCAGCTGACTTGTCAGTCAGCTGAGGTCAAAATGTGGTCTTAGCGCTCTCCCCCCCCCCCCCTCCCATATAAAGCCTTTCTTCCTAGAAAGTATTTCTATTCAAAGGCCATGGCATTTTTATGCAGCAGGGAATCATTCCTATTACAGTGGTACCTGCTATTTAAGACCACCCTAAATGCCAGACAAAAATGGTCACATATGACGGGTAGTCTTTCACTGTAGGCAACCTAGCAAAACAATTAAAGGCCAGTGTCTTGAAACGGCGGACCTAAAAACTAGTGCAGTCTTGCATGAGAGGTGGTCTTTAGACCAGGCACCATTGTACCATGATTACATGTGTATATATTATAGTGCCCCCCCCCCCCCCGATTATTTTTGGTCACATGAAAGATGCCCCAGCTTATTTGTATTTGTGTCTTTTTGCCCAGAACCACTTCCTAGTAGTCAATATCCTATTCCGCAGTTCGAACTCTTTACTCTCCATAAGCTAACCTGTCCCTGTCTAACCTGTATATATATGGAATTACTATTGTCTATATTGCACACGTTCCTCTGTAAAATTTTGACATAGGCTGTATCAGCCCAAATAAATTAAAGGGTCTTCAGCGGGTAACTACTCAACATGTTTCGGAGCCTTTTACCCGTACACGTCTCTCTGAGTAGCGGCTCCTTGCCTAAGCTAAATATTCAGCAAAGACAACCCACATAATAATGAATAAATATGAACGTGGCAATTGATGAATTAGCTAAATATGTGAAGTTTTGCTTGTAAATGCAGAGCTTCATATCAAAGAAGAATACCTGTCAAACAAACCATAATTACCAAATTTTCATAGTACAGGTTCAGATAAGAACAATTTGACTTACCCCTGAACCAAAATGTACCCTTTCTAGCTGGACAGCTTTTCCTAGTTAAACCATCCGCCAATGTTTAACTGAAGTGGAAACAAGCTGGGGCATTATATTCAGTCCCAGTGATTGTAAAATAAACAGTTGCAGCTAGACCACCTGTACAAACCAAGGAAAATCCTAAAAAGGACTGCAACAATGTACATCCTGTACCAGAGATGTAAAACAAACTCCATGATGACACCTACTCCTCAAACAATTAAGCTCTATTTAACTGCCAACCCTGAGTCAATGTGTCAACTTAATGTGTCAGGTTTGTGACACTTGAGAAAATACTGTCAATTTTGAGTAATTTTTTAATAGTGAGTAAATGTGCATTTAGGCATGTCAGAAAAGAATGGAAGTCATTAGCATTTATGCCAAAAACATGCTATCAAAACATTTTTTCTTAACAGGATTTTAAGTACAATTAGGCAAACATGCAACTGTCGTAGGCCGCTTCTTGCTACCTGTAGCCCCTGGGGGTTTACCTAACAGAAAACATGTAAGCCTAAAATGTCTGATAGTGAATATTAAAACAGAAAGATAC
>OZ026622.1:39334969-39459969 GCA_964020975.1 Hermodice carunculata
GTAGAAGTTGAAATGACATCTCTATCTAAAATAGTTTTGATGATATTCAAGATTGAAAATTTCAAATGCTGCTACTTAGCATAATTTAAATGGCTACAACTTTTGCTTTATATTCATTAGATGGGCAATGGTCAATAACCCCCTAGTAGAGGTTAAAATGATCTCCCTATCTATACTAGTTTTGAAGATATTCAAGTTTTAAAATTTCCAATGCTGCCAATTAGCATAATTTAAATTGCTACAACTTTTGTTTTAAATTCATAAGATGCGCACTGGTGAATAACCCCCTAGTAGAAGTTGGAATGACATCTCTATCTATTATACTTTTGAAGATATTTAAGATTTAAAATTTCAAATGCCCCTAATTTGCATAATTTAAACATCTTCATTCCTCTGTATAAAATGGTCAAACTCCTTGTATGGAGGTACAATCATGCCAAGTTTGGACTTCCTAAGTATAACAGTGTCCAAGATTAGTGTCGTACAAACTTGCTGGGAAAGAAAGACAGAAAGAGAGAGAGAGAGAGAGGGAGAGAGAGAGAGAGAGAGAGAGAGAGAGAGAGAGAGAGAGAGAGAGAGAGAGAGAGAGAGAGAGAGAGAGAGAGAAAGAAAGAAAGAGAAAGAAAGAAAGAAAGAAAGAAAGAAAGAAAGAAAGAAAGAAAGAAAGACAGAGAAAGAAAGAAAGAAAGAAAGAAAGAAAGAAAGAAAGAAAGAAAGAAAGAAAGAAAGAAAGAAAGAAAGAAAGAAAGAAAGAAAGAAAGAAAGAAAGAAAGAAAGAAAGAAAGAAAAGTGTGTGTTGACACACACACTTTAAATATTATGTTCATTCAAATGTTGAATATAGTGGGTAGACAGAGCCAACATGCAGTTTCCCATAAATGATTAATAAATTATTATTGTGTAAAAATCAAGAGTATTTTGTTCTTTGTTAAATAAGCGGTACCTGAACCGGTACCTAGGTAATTTTCAATACCCGCTATTGGGTGCTGGGTAGTAAAATTCACTACCCTTCAATACACTAATCCATAACATAGCTCAATAGATGTGACTCATCTGCGGCATTGGTCATGTTCCCTGTTGTCAATTTGGTCAGCCAGGTTGGAATGTTGTGAGGACCTGTCATGCATAAATCTAGGCTACTTGATGCCCTTGCACAATGTAATGTCCCTTTAATGGTCACACTAATGTTTCCATCAATGAAACCAGGGTAAACAAACTTTTATCAGCCATTTACATTAACCTGTGGAACCATTTATATGCATGGATCTGATTGGAGTACTCTTGCCCAGTGGCATCTGTACAACACACACATTAAGAATGGACGGCAACAGTTGATCCACATAATCTGGCATTATTTTGCCGATAATGACATTGGTCAGAATGGAATGTTGGCAAAAGTCCACACCACTGTCAAGTCAGGTTACATCTGTTTCATTTCTTTTCATTAAAACTATCTAGTATGTGTGCATCTGTAACTTATGAGTTGCATGCTATTATACCTGGCATAACACTGACAACTGCCCCCCCCCCCCCCCCGTGTTTCACCTTACCTGCTTGTGCTGCTGGTATTAAATTTTCTAAGGAAAGTGAAGATTGATCTGACAAGTTTAACTGTTGTATTGTATGTTGCACAGTCAGCATAGTGCGCAAATGACTTGAACAGTTGTCACTGACAGTCTGGACACCCACCACCCTCAACCCCACTCCAACTCCAACTCCAACTCCCACTCCCACTCCCACTCCCACTCCCACTCCCACCCCCACTCTGCACACACAGGGGTAATGTGACCCTCAAAAATGAAGTCATGGTCACGAAAATGTAATCCTGTCAAGAAATAGTATCAATGTACACAGGGATGTCCAGTTTCCGCGATCGCGGATTCGCGGACGGATTTGCGGAATCGGTAAAATAAAACGGAATTATATATTTCTCCAAAACTACAACCTTTTCCCGTTATTTTCAGCCATTCCAAAGCTTTATTTGAAGTAATATCACATAAAACTCATCCTTCATGATCGCTGCCATTCTATTCTAATAAACAGTGATCTACCAGAGACCTCTTGTGACAAATTTAGATAAATTACCCAATGCCAAAGGTCGGCCTCATTTTGTGCAGGACTATTATTTACTACATGCCGAAGTTGCCCAGCAATATGGCAGCCATGCAGCTTGGCGACGGACGCCAAACACTACTAGCCTCAAACAGCCCTTCTCAAGTTGCAGAGTGGATAAAATACCTTAAACGGAAAAAAAAAACTGAATTATCAATTTGAGAAAACGGAATTTTTAATTTGAGAAACGGAAAGTGACAACAAAAATTCTGGAATCTGGACATCCCTATGTACAATTGAGGTAAAGTTAAGTTTTACTTGGCCGGCCAATCATGATAAACTTTGCCCATAAGGATTCTGCTACAGATGTACAATCGGACACTCACTCAGAAGCCAAAAACAGTACCACTGCCCTCAACCCTTTGCTTGTAGGGAGGTACAAAAACTTCCCTTGCCAGAGGCATAATTAGTTGACCAATAGTGTGAAACTGAAGAGTTTAATCTGCTGAGCCCCACTGGTTATGTCATGGGTTATACAGTACAATCTCTCCCTTGAGAGACCACTTCAAGGGCAGGTCTCAAAGTGGCCACAGAAAGCAGCTGGTCTTTCAACGTTGGTCAAATTACATGGACAAGATATCATTTGAGGGACCTAATAAGTGGAGTCTTAAAGGGCAGGTGGTCTGCTATTGGAGGAGCTTCTCAAATTTATTTCATACAAAAAAAGGTTTGGATGCATACAAATATTTCAGGCAAGTAACCACTTGCACTGAACTACATACACACCCTAAATATTTGAGAAATCTGTTGGTCACTCACCTGCACAACAAATCTTAAAATCAAATTGTATCTACAGCTACATGTATATGTTGAGCTGGTACATATATTTTCCTGGCAAAAAAAAAAAAAGAAAACAAGTTGACACTGACGCTGTCCATATCTCCCGCCCACATAATTTTAAAACAAAGATAACTTTTCTTCAGATATTGCATACAACAAATTCAAAGAAAATTGAATTGCCGCTGGTGACCTTGGAATTAGGTCAAGGTCACACACCTTCGAACTCGATGTAGACCCTAACAAGAGTGATCAACTGTGAAAATTTCATCATCCTATCATATCCGGTTCTTAAGATATCGCGCGCAAGAAATTTAGAGATAAATGACCCTGGTGACCTTGAAACGGGGTCAAGGTCACTCTTCTTCGAACTCGACGTTAACCCTTATAAGGGTGACCAACTGCAAAAAATTCATGATCCTAGCTTAATCTGTTCTTGAGATATCGCGCACAAGAAATGTGGGACGGACGGTCGTCATTACTATATCTCCCCCCCCACTTCGTGGGCGGGAGATAAAAAAACAGACAAGAAAAAACAGGCTCTCCACCCCCCTTCATAAACATCGAGTAGGTCTTTAGGATGTGTGTAGGGAGTTTGTTCATTTTATTGTACCAGTGCTTTTATTATCTCTTTTGGGAGAATGTGGAGGTCCTGAAGAGGAACTTTTTATCAACAAGTTTAAAGCTTGCACTGACCACCACACTTCTTCAAGCCACCCTGGACCCTCTTTGGCATGTTGCTGGTGAGCTTGGCTATCTTGGCCTGGAGAATTTAGTTCCACTGGTCTGTGAGCCAATGTTCCAGTTGGTTCATGGTGGATGCAGTTTCGTCCTACTCGCACCTGACTCGCTGGCCAAGCACATCCCATAAATGTTCAATGGGGGCCAGGTCAGATCGGGTTGGCCATGGCAACATTTGGATGTTGTGCAACTGGGTATACTACATGCTGACTCGTGCAGTATGTGGTGCTTTGTTTTGCTGGAACAGTAGCCCAGGCAGTTACTGGAACCATAAGGTCACTGTTGGCAGGATTTCCTCCACACAGTGCTAGCCAGTTTGGAGTCCCATTTACCCAAAGGAGTTCTGTTCTTTTCATCACTTTGGCTACCACCACATCATGACACGGCCTCCTCCAAAGCAGTCATGTTGCACCATGAATCCATGCACAAATCTCTCTGAAGGCATATATCCACCTCGTGTCCTCCAATTATGGCAACTGAGGCAAAATTGGGACTTGTCTGACAACAGCACACTCATCCATTGATCTCTGGTCCAGTCAGCATGTTCCTGACACCACTGTATCCATGCAGCCTTATGTGCTGGACTGAGAGGGATGCGGCCAGCAGGGTCGTATGACCTCATTTTGGCTGATACCAGACTCCTGCTGATTGTACGCAATGATGTTGCAGGCCTGCCAGCACTGCTGATGAAACCTCTCTGTCAAAAGGAACCTGTGTCTCTTTGAGTACTGCACCAGGTAACGATCATCCCACTCGTCTGAAAAGTTTTGGTCTTCCAGATCCAGCATTCCTCTTGCATCTGCCTGTTTCTTGAAAACAGCGCCACCACCTCTGTACCACTGACCAGGTGCACCCCATTCTCCTGGTAACCTCACACTGGGAAAGACCAGCCTTCAACAAGCCAATGATCCTGCCTCTGTTGAATTCAGAGAGCTCTGTGTACACCATGGAATTATGGATTCATAATGATCCCTGTGTTGCCAGTGGCCCCTTATAAAGCCCAAACGCACCCCAATACAGGACCCGTTTTTCACACCATTGTGGCTATTATCTCATTTCCAGGACATTTTGTTTTTGTGTGATCCCTCACGCATACTCTTAGCTATCCTGTCTATGTTACATGACAGTTCATATGACACTCATATTTTCTACACAAACTAATATTTTGAGCAGCCCATGTTAAACCAATGGGGGTGTCTGGTTTTTTGTTTTTGTTTGTTTTGTTTTTTGGGGGGAGGGGTGGGGGGGGGCAGGAGTATCTAGTTTAAGGGAAACTATTGGCAGCTCACCAATAATTTTGCTCATAGCAAGGAATGACAAAAGATATGATGATTTAGCCAGTCAGCAGAACTGTAGAGTACTTTATGTACCAATATTACAGATCTGTATTTGGTTTTACATTATCTCAGACTGCCATTTGGAGAGCAAGTTTTGTTCTGAGCTCCACCTTTTCTGTTTACATACTTGTTGACATTCAACCTCACTCAGACTTTAGTCCTTGCTCATAAACTGTGGGGTACAATGAACCTCTTGTTTACCCCAATACACACAATCACATGCATGTAGCCCCAGTATCCTGTAAGACTTGTACAATAGTCCCTCTCTTTTTTAAAAGACATTGTCCATGCACATGTATTGCAAAAAGTGGGCTGGCTGGATATCTGGTCAGTTTTGACAGGTGAAATAGCACAAGGGAGGAATGTGTTTGGGACTTTGCATAGCAGTCTCTGGTGAGATGGGGGAATTCAGATTCAGGATCTAGGCTATTTTTTTTTTTATTTTGGCATGTGTTGGGCACTTATTTCCCAACGTGCACCAAGGCAATCTGTTGACTAAGTCTTGATCTAACCATCAAAGGGTTAAAACTGTCTCCTTTCTTAGTTTAATCCAAAAGGATTCCACAAAATCTATCTACGTGAAAACTTACAGAATGGACCTATTAATCCTCTCAAAGAAAGCATGTGAAATTCTGGAATTGTAAATTCAATGAAACACATAATATTTATATTCCCTGTCTTACACATGTCCTGATAATGTGAGTGTCCTGCTGGCATGCATAATGTCAATGAACTTTTCCCTGTTCATGAAATGCCTTTCATGAAACTTTCAGACATTTAGACAATGAACCCCAAGAGTTATATTTAACACAGAAGCACTGTCCTCTTTGCAAGCTTTCTTCTAATGTCCACAAACTTTGAAACAACTGGTTAACCTGTCAAACATTACTGAAATGTAAGTCAAAGTGCCATAAGGTATTGACCTTAGTCCGTTAACGTTCCTCTTGAACTACTGAAACTATTATGGTACTGTTAGTAATAGTCAAACAGTGTAGGTCTCTTTCATTGTTGACACAAATACATGTACACTAAATATTACCAATGCAAACACTTTCAAGGGTTTTTGACACTTTTTGCTGGGCTCCCACCACAACTGCAGCTTCCCAAAATCAAGTGTTGACATACTTACACTGATCGATTTCATAAATCCTCCTGATAAACCTCACTTCACTAAGCCTTGAAAATATTACGCCCTCCCTCCCTTTACGCCTGGTCTGCTTGTTGGTGGAAGGCTTTTTTGGCAAAAAGCTTGGGAGGTCATGCTCTGACTGCCCTTGTAGCAGGTTAAACATGGCCTGCCACGCAATGTAATTTACTTTAAAATTTGGTCTGGCCATCTTGGTATTTGAATGAAAGTTATTTGTATCACAAATCTGAATGTGCAATTGCAATTTAATTCCAACTGAATTAATACATTAAACCTGTTACAGTTTGGATCAATTGAACTGCATAAGATCTTTACATATGACTGGGACTAAATATAATAATGTGCCTTGGGCCTGCTTTCAGTTCTGCTACTTTAAGTGAGTGTACTATATACCAACCTTTTTATCATCTTCATCTTCATCTGCTTCTGGGTCATATCTTTCTGCTGATACTACAAGAATAAAACAAGAAACATTATCGAGCATTATTCAAGAACATAAAGGATAGTTTTGAACAACACATTTAAAACATTTACAGCAACACACAGTTACAGACAGAACAAAACATTTTTCTAAATTATGACTAATTTAAAATGGCATGGTTTCCCTCAAAGCCCACACAGTCCTGGAATTATAGGACTTTATATCAACCATCAGGGCTTTCACATGTCACTCCAAAATACAAGTACCAAATAGGCAGCTAGGGCTTTTATTTTTTAATTTTTGCTGCATTGGGCAAAGGGCTGATGATTTTCCAGTTTTTGTTCAAAGGTTTTCCATTTTTCACTCTCCATCTTTCAGATATTTCCCAGATTTCACCAACAGCCATTTGTTTCTTCTTTTTTTTTTTTTTTTTTTTTCCGAATATTTCTACCTGACCTGGAAAAATTACATTTGACTGCCACATTGTGTGAAATTGACAACTTCCAACACCATGCAACCTCACTTCCAGTTTTAATTTACACCAAGAAAACCCTCGTATGAAGCCAAAATAACACAAATGCAGCAAAAGTCATTCCTTTGAGGACCTTTTCTCACACATCAGAAAGAGGAGAGTGCTCAACTATGAGAGCAGTAGGATAATACAGACAATATGGTATCAACATTAACTCGTGCACGTTTTGCAGCTGCCATGATGCTCTTTCCTATGGAAACAGAAGTTCCTGCCAGAATCTCAAATCACTAGATTGATAATGGCAGCGCCGTCAGTAAACCTTATCATGCTTTAAAATAAGTAAATGAGGCCACTTTTAGGCATGAATTTTACCATCGTAACAACAAAATGTACCAAATTTGTACGTTATTCTTTATTTTGATTTGATTTGATTTGACTCACTTTGGAACTTAGGAAACTTGACTGCATTCCATTAAATTACACAGAAAATATTTTTTTCTGTTTTTTTTTTTTTTTTGTGGTTCATTCCATCAGTTTTCTGCGAAAATGGAAAATCATCAGCCCTACAATCCCTATACATGTACTCTTTGAGGACTGGGGGGGAGGGGGAGGAGATTGAGAGGACTGAAATGTTTCATGGGATCTCATTTGAGCCAATTATAAACTTTAACTGATAAAGTTCAATCAGTATGCTTCACTGAATATACATGTGTGTATATAAATGCATATATGTGTGTGTATAAATATACATGTGTGTATATATTTATACATGTATATAAACGATTGAAATTGTTCAACAGGTGACAAGAAACTACTGTGGCAGTCACACAATCTAACAGATTATGCTTGCACAATATTAATGCGTTCACATTTGTCTTCATTCAGTCATCCCTTCATAGCCTCAGCAGCATCACTTTGCATCATTAGCCACCCCAGCACATGACCAGCGTAAATTCCATTCTTGGAGAAAATTGTGCAACTTATGGGCACTTTACCACGACAAGAGGCAGACTGGATCCAATTTACTGCAAAACATGCTCCATCATACCCAGATCTTGTCAGATATGTGTTTTGTAGCCATGTGGTAAAGACAGCTAAGGGCTTGCCACTCAGGAGCAGTCTCATTCTATGGGCCAGTAAATGGTTTGCTGTCAGCCTGGCAATCTGAACAAGGGATACAACTGTCGTCTTCAGGATTAAAAACACAATCAGACTCATCCCCCACCTAATGCCACAATCCAAGCACAGTAACAACCATACCAGCCTTCATAGGTAGGCCACATTGCTACCTGGCCTACAACAGATGGACCAATAGAAAAAAAAAAATCAAGGACTGTGACAGTCCTGTGCTCAGATGATCATGGATGCACATGGAATAATATCAAGGACATCATCAGTGTGTGCCATATCGAAGCATTCACTCACACACTTGTGGAGTCATCATTCTTTAAATAAGAAAGTAACAGGACCCACTATCACAAATATATTAGCAGATATGTCTGTTGGAACTTTCAAGGTCAAGAAAGGTTAAAATTTAACAACAAAGAAAAAACATTGGTACTTTCATATTACATGGGCCTCAAAACCACCACTACCAACATTTATGCCAATATGTCAGTTTTACCTACACTAGAAAAACTGCAGTGCCACCTCTTGAACAAATTAGGGTCTAAGCGTCCCATGAAGTGTCCGTGCACCCAGTGAACAATTTTGTTTAACCTTCCCACAAACTACATTTCCACCGACTTTCAGTACAATCTGATTGACAGCTTTGGAAAAGAAGCTGAAAATACATGTATGAAAACACACAAAAATTCATTAAAAAAATAGGAAAAAAGTTACAGCACCACCTGGTGAACAAGGTAAGGTTTATGGGGCCTCAGAATTACCCCTATCAATTTTCCAAGCAATTGGTATCTATAGTTGTTCTGGAGAAGATTGTTTTGAGATTTTGCCTAAAAATGAACCAAAAAATGACGAAAAATCCAAAATCAATTGGGGCACGACAATTTAAACAAATTTGTAGAGACCCAACTAAGGTAAATCACTACAAGTTTGAAGTGGATCTGACTGACACTTTTGGAAAGGGAGTAAAAAATGTAAATTGTGGATGCGGCTGACAGACTGATGGACAACAAATTAAGTTCACCTATCACATTAGCTCAGCTGACTATGCAGGTCTGCTGAGCTAAAATCTGCAGTGCCCCCTCTTGAAGAAATTAGGGTCTGGGCATCCCAAGAAATGTCCTTATGCAATTTTCAAGCAACTGGCCAAAAAAGAAAAGATTTTTCAAGATTTTTAAGAAAAAAAATATATATATATATATTACATATATAAATTCACTGGAGCAAGCTCATTTGAACAAATTTTGTACAGACCCAACAAATGGACATTCCTACCAAGCATGATATGAATCTGAGCTAAAAATGTATGTCAGCTTTATAACCATGGTAACTTTAAACAAAATTTCCACACATATATCTGAAGCACTGACTCAATTTTCTGTTCTATGACCTTCGCAGAATAAGAATTATAAGTATACCAAGCTCTGACGGTCATTGACAGACCATTTATGGTGCAGTTGGGTCTGTTTGAGTGACCTATGATGAGTATTATTATGAATGGTGATATTCATCAGTTGCTCAAGCTTTTCTGATATATGATCTGAACAGTGCACAGCTATTGGCTGAAAGACATCAAATATGTGTCCACAAACACAGCTGAACCATAAAATGCATTGAAATACTGATTAGCACACCCAGATATATACTTTTACATAATATTGATTTGTTGCCTTAATGAAGCATGGCATTAGTTCACACAATACAAGATACATTTCAATAAACATAGCAATTAACATGCCTGTTGTCTGACTCAACATCACAAGTCATGCAAGCAATAAAAATTTGATTATCTCTAAACACAGGCTCCTACATGATAGTAAAAATTTGATTATTACTAAACAAGGGCTCCCCACATCAGTAAAAATTTGATTATCACTGAAGAAGGGCTCCCTACATAACCACTTACTCACATAAGTTACTCACAGAACTTGTCATACAGAGTCCTTTGATTTCTGGTCTTTACCCATGATGAGAAATAAACATTGTCACTGTAGTCACAGAAAGACATTTTTCGATACATATGGCAAATGTATACATTGTATTTGGAATCATATGTACAGTTTGAAGCTGTTAATACCCAGTTAACATTTATGCTGATGGCAAGTGACTAAAATTCGCATAAATATGCTGCTCTGTGCTCACAGCCTGTAAACTCTGCACATTATGATCTAGGAAATCTATCATGAGCTTGAAAAGGTATACACAACCATGTCAAGATTAAACTAAATGAAGCTGATATTACAACCTTCTAAACCTTTCTACATTGCAAGTTCCATCATTTTGTCCCAAACGCTATGATACAAACTTTGTGCACTCTCACTCTCTCTCCCTCCATCCCTCCCCTCCCTCCATCCCTCATAGGCAACCCACCGGACCAATTACTGAAATACATGATGTGAACTCATCACAACAAAATACTGACAACATTGAAATTAGCTGAAATTTTGAGATAGTTACAACTGTATTCCACCGGAGCTAATATAATTAGGTTATATTCAGTTGACCAGTTCAAAATTTTGAGGTTTGTGGCAAGTAGTGACAGACTCACAGTAATAAAAAACTCTAATCCTTTTCTCCATATATACAGAACTGATATATCAAGAACGTGATCAGAAAGACAGCCACAAGAATAGATGAAAAACCCAGAAACATAATACCTCTTCCTCACAGGACAGTCAGAGACACATAAAAGACACGATATCATTTCACAGCAAGTTATTTTTCCCCTTGCAGAGCTTGAAGGAATCCATTGAAAAAATCCTAACAGGCAATGATAAATGTCATCCCATGTGTCATGCTTCAAACTTAATCAATACATGTACCATGGAAAGCTGCATGTTTCACAAGTTCAAATAATTTTCACCGATTGCAGGAAATTCAGTCCTTGCAAAACAATCCCACTAGGGCCTCCAGCAGTCTTTCAAGGTAGGCTTTCTCATAAAATCAATACATGCAGCACTAAAACTGGATATCATCATTGTTACGCCCACATTTAAGAATTAAAAGTGCTTTTTGGTTTGGTTTGATTTTTTGTTTTTTGCCACAAATGTTATAGCTACTGTGCAATATATATGTTTTACATCTTTGAAAGCCACCTTCATCTCTGTTAACATGCACTCTCTGCACTGAATTAGTTCTGTGTAGACACAATTTCCACAATGCTTGGCACTCTGAGAAAAAAGGCTACAATTTGGGCCTGTATGATTGACAACCTATGTTGCTGAATTTTTGGTCAATGTCCCTGTGTTTCATAAAAATGTCAAATCTATTAAAATTTTATGTGGAATGGAACTTGCACTCGTGATGTACTTTTATCACTTTTACCCTGTTTACTGCTGATGATTGGCAAAACAATGCTAAAATAGCAGATGATTGTTTCTATTGGACAATGGTGACACAGTCAGATCATCATATGACCTCCTTGAATAATTAACACTGATGATCAGAACTTTGTGTGTACCGACAGAAGCACAGAGATGGCTTGAACCGTCCCTTCTTTCCCAGAACTTCCATCCAGGTCTCAGCAATTACCATGAATGCTGGTCACAATAAAAGAAACCAATCTGGGCCTTTCAAAGTCATTTAAGTGTAAAAACTGTTTTTGGAATCAGATTAAGACTCATAAAGTTCTGGTAAAGCATCGTTACGGTTGCGTGAAGTATACAGGAAATTTACTGTTGCGTGAAGTATACAGGAAATTTACTGTACATTTGGTTCCGATCAAGGCCAAATCTTGTGCCTAGACTTGATTTGCACATAGGAAGAAGTGTTTTTGCCAAACGTATCAGTTTTACCCACAATAAATCTTATTGCTAATCATGAAAAACTTGTAAAATAATCAAGATATAATAAGATTTCATGCTGTGGAAATCTGTCACACCTGGTAACAGCCATTTCAAACAATAAATCTGTACCATTTTAGAAATGTATCAAGCACCACTTGTACCATGACTAGCACTTTTGGAGCCCAAATGGTCAGCATGGTGTCTGCCACGACTGGCTCTCAAGGGGTTAACATTGGAAAGCAAACACTTCATTCCACAAACTGCTGAATCATGTTTACTTGAACTTTGAAGTACATCACCACATTATATTTTGTCATTTTCCTGAACAAGCATGTATGCTAAGTCTTGTCAATGGATGTATTGAGCTACAATAAGATTTTTTTATATTTAAAATTCTGAATTCCCGCATAGGCTTTGCTTTAAGTCCTAAACAGTAATTCATGTTGCACCACCTTCATTTCACAGTGAGGCTATTAGATACTTAAGTTCAAATAAAAAGAAATCAGAGATGGCCAGACCCATGCCTACCCATGCAGGGCTGTAGCCTGGGGGTCCGATTCATCAGATTGGTTGGCCCAACATTAGGTCATAAGTATCACTAATACATGTACTATGTTAACATACAGAAATTTGCTTAGGATTTTCAAATTTCTGAGCTTGGCCTGACCAACTTTCAATTGAAGGCCACGGCACTGCAACCTCACCTAACTGATAACCTTGGCAATCACAGGTCTCATCTGGAATAACTCTAGCCATGAAAAGTAAAAAACTAAAGGATATATGATCATGCAATGTATTGTAATGTCACCCTGTGACCTCAAAAAAGAGATCAAGGTCACAGGGTTTTGAAATTAACTTTGGCCTTCACGGGTCGCATTCAGCACACGTCTTGGGTCATAGACGCAAAAAATGAAGAAAAGATGCCTAGAAATTAATAAAACATTGACATTTTGCGTCTGTGTGGTTGCACGCACAAAAAAACGATGTATTTTGAATGAATGTACAACCCCCAAAATTACCCCAAACTTAGTACCTTTGCAGTCACGATGTTTTGCATCGTCCACCATAATCATGATTATGTATTACTGGTGGAATCCTCTGATGTTCGCCTTTCTATGTAACAAGCTCACTTATTTGCTTCGAAAAAAATATTCCTGGGGTATCCCTCCAAAAAATTTCCAAAAATGGTAATGCAGATGTCATTTTATGGTATTATAAATGCCCTGAGAGCATTATCAGGCTCCTCATTGGGTGGATTTTATCAGATGCCGCTCACTGTCCAATCAGACTTGTTGTTGCCTATGTGCATGTCTCATGTCCGCAATGTTGGGAAGGTACAGGTCTATTCACGGAAAGATGATTGGACCAAGACATTAAATTTTCACATCATATTTTCACCCAAAAGACTTCCATCGAAAAAATCTAGACCCAAATAAAGGCACGAGTGAAAATTTCTTATAGAGGGCAAGCAAAATATGCAGATTAGTCAAACGTGGATGAAACATAGATTTGCGTAAACACGATGTGATGTGTTGTTGATCGCGGTTTCCGATACGTCAAGTTGTCATCGGTGTTTCTTTTACCAAATTTTGTTGTTTTAATTTTATTAAATGTTTGAATGGAACAAGTCTGTATGACAGAACACGATAGAAATGAAATTCAAAATCGCAGGCCGGAGAAAATATACGTACATAGCCGATAACCATGCCTGTGTACGCTCGCTTGTGTTGCATGGCCGTACTGTATTGCTGGGTAAAAAAAGCGATTGCACTTAAGATCAGACTCTTTACACCTCCAATGGCATCAATTTTTCACGAAAATTGAAATAGAAAGTACACAGAAATATAGTGGTACCTCTTTTGAGAGACCACCCCTATAGCGGGTCAAAATGCAGTCTCTCAAAACAGGTGGTCTTTCATTAGAGGTACAACAACATGGAAAAGACAGCGCAGTGTTCTGAGAGGGCGGTCTTAAAAAGATATGCGGTCTCTCATTAGAGGGGTCTCTCAAGAGAGGTACCACTGTAAATCATGTACTTTATGACCATTTCATCATGTGGAATGAATTGCAAAAATAACAGAGCCAAGGCATGTTCAATCATACATGTCACTTGTTGCGCAAGTCAGTGAAAAACTGCCTGGTGGCACACTGTGTGCAATACCAGATACTGGCAGTGTGCTAGGGGTTAAAATTGAGCCCCTTTCACAAACCATAATTTGGTAGAGCAGGGATGTTACACACTTAGTCTTACTGTTAATATGGGATGCTTGGAGTAATATCAGTATTAGTAAGTACACTTACCTCTCAACCACCATTGCCAAGACCTCTTTGTCTAGGCATAATGCCCAAGAAATCGAGTTGAGTTGCTTACTCACTTGACCCCGAAAACCTGACAGTCCCATGGCGCCATCTCTCGGTCCATGTGGAACTGATGGTGACTTCATGTGCACATGTGGCCCATATCATCCATCCTCTTTTGGAGATTGGTCAGTTGACATCAGCTGTAAGAGGAAGCGGGGTTGGTCGGATGGCCTTCTCTGGTGGTCGAGAGGTAAGTGGACTTACTAATACTGATATTACTCCACATATCCAGGATTAGTTACGTAACATTACCTCTCAACCAACATTGCCGATATACAAATGTGCTGGCAGTGGGGTAATCATCACTGGTACTGACCTCTATAGACCAACGGGACCGACTCGCAGACCCTGCCAAGCAACAATTGTCCGGCAGGCACTCTACTTCCTCTATCTGCGATCTGGACATCGAAACGCCATCTTGAAAAGTTAGGTTTCAAGCCAAAGAAACAGCTCTACTCCCAGTGATTTCCGTGGTATCTGCACATCAAAAATCAGCTGTCTAGGCATCCGAAGAAACCCGGACCGCAGAAAAAACATTTTCCGCAGAAGGGAAAGCGCGTAAAGCACTAAAACAGTGATGCTGAACAAAAGTTCATGGAGCCCTCAACTCGAATAAGCAAGCCAGTAATGGCGCGCAAGAGAGGAAGGATGATACGGGGCGCATGTGCACATGATGTCACCATCAGCTCCACATGGACCGAGAGATGGCGCCACAGGACCGTCAGGTTTTCAGGATCAAGCAACTCAACTCAATTTCTTGGGCGTCATGACCAGACACAAATGGTGGTCGAGAGGTAACGTTATGTAACTAAAAGCACGTCCCTGGGTAGACCCAATCCATCCTTGGTACAGTCAACAAATTTTTAGTCATTAAACTCTGCATATTGTTTGTTATAATTATGATCTGCCTTCATATGAGCATATATGTTATGTTCAATTCTGTAATCAAGTTACCTGCATGTTTTATTTGTTTATTTTTATGTTAACTCATGTATCACTGTATGTTGATTATACCAATTAAAATCAATCAATCGAATCACACCAAATGAAATTTTCCTGCTGCAAAATGGGAACAGCAGCCTATATTATATCTATATTTCACAATTTCAGACAGGACCCGCTAGTTTCCCTAAAAAAGAAAAAAGATGGGTCCAACGGACCCATACTGTAAAAGTCCTTAATGCTACCCCTAGCACTTACAGTGGTGCATAAGCATGTGCAAGTTGGAAGTCTAATTCAAAAAGCTTTCTAATTGTCACCCAGAATGCGGCTGGATGAACAGACCGGCAGAATGGCAAACGACAGACAGATGGAACCTCTGCAATATGTAATCTCTGAACTTAAGCTATCCCTCATATGGGACACTGATCCTTAAAGCCCTAATAATCATGTCTTCAGCAAATTGCATTATGAGTAAAACATGTTGCTCATAACAAGTCAAACCAAACGATACCAAAATGTCAAATGTTTCATTGAACAAAGTCTCTTATTATTATAGATTAAATGGCTGGATAGCTATGCACCTTTTACCTAAATATATAAAGAACAATCAAAATTCCAGGCCAAACGCCCAAAAATGTACACAGATTTTAGAGCAGTATGACTATTCTACTGTGCATTGTCACTCCAACATGCTCAGTTCGTCTCAACATGTTAATTTCAGGCAGAAAGTCTATCTACCCTGTAAGAATTTTGTTCATAAAGAAAGTGCTTGTCACCTGTCACATTTCCAATATACTGAAGTGATAATGAATTCAACCAAACACCCGCCAAATCAGAACAGTCCTTATAAAAAGGATGTCGATGCAAACATGCCGGTCAATATTGCTTCTTTCCAGTACCTGTGCCTGTAAATTATTTCCATGAAGTTGTCCTTTCATTATGGTTACATCAGGCACCGTTTAGTGTAACATACCCTTTTATCCATCAAACACTAAAATACAAACTATAAATTTACTTATTTTCATAATTGTCTTTCACTTGAAAATAAAAAGCCAGTCCTTTGCACTTTCCCCTCTAGGTGGGGCTGCATTTTACCCAGCTTTAAATATGTATCTTGTGATCAACCCTATTACAAATTGATCATTTTCCTTCTCATGTATATCCATCAGAAAATGCAAACAATTAACCTGTGATGTAACGTTAATAACATTAAGTTGGTAACATGCGTGTATAAATGTGACTGATCAACAAGATCAACAAAACCACATGGCAACCAAGTGGCACAACTGGTGTTACAAAAGCAAGTTTCCAGCAAATCAAAGGGTGGTGATCTATGCAGGGATATAAAGAAACTGCAAGCCATGCATACTTCGTGGGATCATTCATGTAGCTTCTCTCAAGGCTATCAACAAATTAAAACAAGAATACCAATTTTTTTATGAGGTTTTGGGGGTGCTGACTTAAAGAGAAATCATGCTGTGCAGGATACATGTAGGATATATTCAGAACCTCCCTCCCCCTCCCCCATCACGCAGAGTTTGCAATTCTGTAAACACAAGGGTGGATGTTATCTTCAAGGTATTAAAATCTGATGATTTCATTTTGAAAAAATATATGTTTACAGTTTGTGAAAGGGCCTAAAAGGGGCACTCAGATGGTTGAAGGTTGATCCCTAGTGTGGCCAGAGTTAACCCATTCATGCCATTCTTGGTCAGAGTATTACTACTACCTCAATAGCTTTCTTAAGGGCTGGTTGGGCAGTGCCCAACCCACACCAAGGAAAGGTCCTGACCTTAGCGGAGTGCCATTATGAATGGTCTTGCATACCAATCTCAGCAAAAATGGCTTCTAGTAATGAGAAATTTAAGTAAAAACATTAAAGCAGAAGATAATTTAAATATGAGCGATTTGAGAGGGAGAGGATTAAAACATTAAAAAAAAAATTTAAAAAACAATCAACTATTCCATTTTTTAAGTCGGTGTGCCAACATGGACTTTTTGTTTTCACTTACCTAGTCACATGTAAATTTTGTCCTCAGTTTTTCTTGGACACTATTGTTCCAAAAAGTACCAAACTTGGCACGGCCATTGACCTAGTACTGAAGGTTTGCACACTGTTTTATTATATTAAAAATATGCAAATTAGGGGCAATTAAAATTTTAAAAGCTCCATATATATTCAAACCTATACATGTATAGATAGTAACAAAATTTGAAGTTGTACATATACAGGTTTGTGACACAGGTCTGCCAATTTAATGGACAGTGAACAAAAGATGTAGCATTTTAATTACCACTAATTCAGAGCACTTGAAAATATCTACAGTTGAATTTCTTCAAAACTATTATAAATACATACATGTATCAATTGATACAACTTCAATTTATAAGTCTGTCACATACTGGCACCAAATGAAAAATGAACCAAAGTTGTTACATTTTAACCTATGCAAATCAGGCAAAAAAAAAAAAAAATCTGGAATAAAATCAAAACTATTACAGATAGAGATGGCATTCCCACTTCAAATTGCCGGTCTGGGACATAGTCACATCTGATCGAACATGAACCAAAGTTAAAGCATTCTTATTTATGCAAATTAGGCATGTACACAAAATTTAAGTCTTGAATAACTTCAAAACAATTACAGATAGAGGCATCTTCCATCTTCAATTTATATGTTATGATTGCAGTTAAATAAATACTGAATTGGCAATCTTTAAAAGTTTTCTAGGCATACACTGATTTGGTGACAAGCAAATCAAGTTTTTCATATTTTTTTTAAATCAAATTTCCATTGAAAGTGACATTAAAACTATGCTGATAAAATAATATATATATATATATATATATATATATATATATATATATATATATATATATATATATATATATATATATATATATATATATATATATATATATATATATATATATATATATATATATATATATATATATATATATATATATACAGTACAACCTCTCTAACCTATCACCTCCATATTAATACCTCTCTATACTGAACACTATTTCTCGGTCCCAAATATATACTTCCAATGTAAACAAACCTCCCTATACCGAACACCTCACTATACCAAACACTTTTTTCCGGTCCCATGGGTGTTCAGTATAGGGAGGTTTCACTGTATATATATATTATCAGCATAGTTTTTCACCATTTTCTCTTTGGATCTTATCTATTCAGGTCAATTACTGGTTTCCTGCATTTCAATTTTTGGTCCAAGGTCATGCAAAACAGCTTGCTCATAAAAGAATTTGAACTTTTACATGTCCTAAATGTCGGTCAGCATATTTTGTTCTTTTAACCCTAGTGCTGCGGGACCCGTGTTTATACGGTCCAAAACGCAGGTACATGGAAAACTGCAGAAATATGTGTTTATTATCCCCAAAATTAAGGTCCCTTTTCAAAAATTACATCCTGTTCAACTTTGGAAATGCCCTAGATATTGTTTACATATCCTGCTAATTTGTAACTATTATAACACCTGTTGTGGCAGGCCACTTGAATGGAAGAAGACATCTTTGACAGTTCAAAATTTACAAGCTACTTTATGCTCCATATCTTTCCCATATTGTTATTCAGACCTGCAGTGACAGACCATAGGTTTGTCTTGAAATATTTCCAAGAGAAAAAAAAAAACAATCCTAGCAGATGTCTCAATATTGACAGTCTTGCAAAACAGGTTTCACTCTACTTAAAAATTACCGCCATTCTGGAGGCTCCCCAGTGAAAGATAAACCACACAGTTCAGATTTTTAAAGTCAAAGGTACAGATTCAAAACTAAAACTTAATCAAATGTACTTCCTGTCAAAAAATCAATTCCTAAGTAAGAATTTGTGGTGATCCCAACAATATATTTTCAACAACTGTACAAGCTGATCTCACATGGAAATACCCAACCAGTTTCTCTTATGGAACCAGATGAAAACAGAACTGGATGCAAATTAACTTATAGAATAAAATCCATTTTGATGTGTCTTAACTCTTTCAGTGCCAAAATTGGGACTGAGTCAACAGCTTTCCTCAGCACGTATTGAGTGCATCGCACCTAATGTGCACCGGGAAAAGCTGTTGACCTGGAATATTCTCTCTGGAACAATAGGCATACTGGTACTTGAATGAAAGGTCTTTTTACGAGGAATATGAATCTGGGATCCTAATGATAATTCAGACTAATTTCACTTTAGTAGATCGGCTTTAGGTGTGATTGGCACTGGACGAGTTAACAATTCCCAAAGTGCAGTAGTCATTCCTTTGAGAGCCCACCCCTAGTGCAATCCAAGAAATGGTCACATAAAGCAGGTGGTCTCCCAAAGGAGGTTCCACTCTTGCACCACCTGCCTAACAACTAACCATTACTTTGAATTCCCATCCACAATTTAGATTCAAACATGATTTATGTTGACTCACTACTCCCCATTCCATCTTGCAGTCATGTGTTTACCCATTTGCTGGTACATATTTTGCAAAACTGGTTTTGACAAGTAATTTTACCTATCTTGTACAAAAAGGTGGGTTTACATGTCTGAAATGGGAAATTTTTGGAACAATAAGTGGTCTTCCGGGATTATTTTGGGTGGTTAATGGTCAGGTTCTGCAGGTGGCCTCCCAAAAGAGGTAAATTATCATTAAAAGGTACTTTTGCACAGTGAAAATGGTCACATAAGGCAGGTGGTCACCCAAAAGGGGGGTCTTTCAAAAGAGAGAATATTGTATTTTAAGCATTTAATGGTGCTAGTTGCTTTGTCTATTCAACACTTGTTCATGTTTATTTATAACGTCTTTTCATCATGCAAACTCGACTGGTTACAGAGGGAACTACAATACATTAATTCACAGTTAGTGGCCAAAGTATGGAGTGTTCAATATTGCTTCAGGAAATCAGACTCCACCTGATATCTGTGTAATGGGGGTCACGGCATGTGAAGTGCCACAGGCAACACTGAAATGATGCCAAGTAACTCAGGAATGACACATCATATCCAGTTCTGGCGAAGCTGTGGTCCAGCTATGGCATACATCACAGTATGGCACTTTACATCTGCTGCTAGGACTACAATACTAATGCTAATTCAGATCTTTACCATCGCGCACTTTTACTCCCTTGCTGTAATTATCATGATGTATTTTCACCCCTTGAATCATAATGCAGTCAAATCTTGGTGGTGGTGAAACATTTTCTTCCTCAGTGTATTTAAGTTCATCATGATGGAAAACAATTTGAACTATAAATGAAGATTTGCTTCCTAGCAAATCTGTCTGTGTGCCTTCAAAACTTGCATTAATCTAAATGTTCCAATGTTTGTCTGTGGTCAGTTGGATGCACCTTGAGCACTAACGTATGAATTAATTTTTGGAATGGCACATCTACCTATAATTGCTTGAAGATACTCAACATTTAAACTTTTCAAGTGCCCATAATTAGCATAAATTCATTTTGGAATGGCACCTCTATCTATTTATAATAGTTTTGAAGATATGAACATTTAAACTTTTCAAGTGTCTTTAATTAGCATTTATTAAAATTCTATATTTTTTGTTTGTGGTTCATTGGCTTCACCTACAGCACAAACCTGGGAATTAAAGTTGGAACAGCACCTGTACCTATAATAGTTTTTAAGATATTCAACACTCAAATTTTCAAGAACCCTTTATTCACATACATTTAAATTCTACAACTTTTGTTTGTGGTTTATTGGATGCACCTACAGCACAAACCTATGAATTGAAGTTGGATGGCACCTCTAGCTTTTAAAGATATTCAAGATCTAAATTTTCCAATGGCCCTAATTTGCACAATTTTTTCTTTACAAAAAGACCAGACACTTTGTGTCGAGGTATAATCATGCCAAGTTTGGAGTTTCTATGTATAATGGATAATGGTCTTTAAACAGAATGTCAGACAAAAAATTTCATAAGGATCCAACAATCTTGAGCATTTTCGGGGGGGGGTGTTTTGTTTTGTTTTGTTTTTTTGATGGTTTTTTTTTTTTTTTTTTTTTTGTTTTTTTTGTTTTGTTTTTGTTTTTGTTTTTGCCTCTGTATTACTTGATCCACTAGGTAGCACCAACAACAACAAAAAAAACCCTAGATTTTCATTTATAGAATATGTCCCAAAATTTGATAGGACTAATTTAAACATTGTAGGTGCTATCAAGCAATTTTGTTTACAAACATACAAAGATGCAGTGACAGACAGACAGATATGAGTGAGTTATCGCAGGAGTTCTGTGACCTATGGTCAGCAGAGTTAAAAAATATAGCAGTCAGAGAATGGATTACCCTCAGCGCCCACAATCTTTTTTTTGCCCAAGTCTGCATGGGGGGGGGGGGGGGGACTTCACAGGTGCCATACTACAGTGTAACTGCACCAAAAATTTGATGAAGCCTTCTTGACATAACATGGTGAAAAGATTGTCCACTTGTGTGCCACTCAGGCCGCCTTCAAATAAATACTTCAAAAGTTTCATTAAGTTTAGAAATAATAAGAGGCAGCTGGTTTTCAATAGCAATGTGGTCCATTGTAATGTGCATCTCTGATCAAAATTTGGTGAAGTTGCAATGCATCCTTGTTCAGATATTATGATAACATCTTCCCCATGTGCACCACTCTGACCGCCTTGAAATAGATACTTTAAAATTTCATTCAAAATTACAAAGAGAAAGCTGGTTTTACATAGGAACCTGGTCTACCATAATATGCATCTTTGACAAAAATTTGGTAAAGCTGCATTCAATATTTTTTGAGATAGCATGGTAACCTGGTCAGGGTTGATACTACTTAGACGGCCTTCAAATAAATACATTAAAAGTTTCATAAAAAGTTTAAAAAATAATGAGAGGAAGCTGGTTTTCCATAGGAACTTAGTCCATTATAAGGTGCATCTCTAGCAAAATTTGGTAAAGTTATTGGGAATATTTTTTGAGATACTGTGGTAACGTGTACAAGACGGACAGACAGACGGCACGGGACGACAATGCCCTCCAGCACTTGATGTGCCAAGGGTAAAAAAAAAAAAAAACAAGACATGTTTGTAAAACATAGATGTCCCACCACCATCATTATGTACACCCTCATAACCTTGTTGACAGTACTTACTAAACAGGGCACTCCTGACCTTGGGAAGTGGACACAGAAACCAAATTCACTGAAGTGGCCTTGTGACCTTGGAAATTAGGTCAAGATCACCCTTCTTTGAAACTGATCTAGCCCTAATAGAAGACTTTAAAGGTCAACAAAATAAATGCTTGGCTCAAAAAATTCTGCAATTACAAATAGCCCTGGGTGAAACAATGTGCCTAACTCACGATACGATACATATCATGATACCCACCTCACGATACAATATGTATCACAATATTTTAATGCTTTATTTTGTCTGTAAGTAAGGTATATATCAATCACATCAAAGCTTCAGAGAATCACAATCCCATCTGTACTGGAAATGAAATAAACATATATCAACAAGGAATCTTGCCTGGGTTGTAACTCTTTAATAACTGTGTATTCAATCAGTCATAAATGATCATACAAAAGTGATGTTGCAACAGTGACATAATGTCAGTCTTAGTTCAAGACTGACATAATGTCATTGTTGTTGTTAGCCACTTCCCCCAATTTCATCAATATTTTCCTTCTTTATTTCATACTAATTTATCAATCTCCTGGAATTTTACTTTCATCTCCTGCATTTTAAGTTTGGCAACACTAGTCTTGCACTGTCAAATGGGTAAAAATAAATGTAAACATGGAATATTCACTGTGGCACTGTCCTGAATGTTCTCACTGTCACAGTTGAAAATTGGTAAAACCGAGTAACGACTGTGGTAAAATTGCACGTGTTTCTGCCCTCCATAGTACTGGATCACTTATAGTAAACACTGCATGTCTGCAAAGTTCAGAACTTTGTCTACATTTGTAAAATGCTTTCTTATTGGGTAAATGTGACTGCAATGCGGTTAATTTATGTAAAGCACCACTGTCTCAAAGTTACAAATATTATTCAGACGATCATTTCTATTGGTTGATGGTGATGTAATCAGCTCGTCATATGACCTGTTTGAATAATTAACGCTGAAGATTAGTCAGGAGGATCAATAGGAGCATGGAGATTCCTCAGACCATCACTTCTTCCCTGCACTTCCACCCAGGTCTCAACAAAATGCTGTTGGTGAAAGCAAAGCATTCTGTTACAATTGCCACACATACCGACAATACCGTTGGGAAGGATATTCACTGTACATTTGGTACCAATGAAGGCAATGTCGTGAGCCTGGACTCCATTTGCACATCGGAAGCATGTTTTTTTGTTTTTTTTTTGAAACATATTACTTTTGCCTTCAACAAAACTAAGTGCTAATTGTAAATAACTTGAAAAATAAGCAAAATAATAGAGATTTAACGCTATGGAAATCAATCACATGTGGCAACAGTCATTTGAAACAGATCAATGCAGAATAAATATATGTGCAATTTTAGAGATTTATCGAGCATGACAAATGATGCCATTGGCACTAGGGGTCCACAATTGGTCAATTTGACAAGACTCAAATGGTCAGCACAGCATAAATGACTGACTAGCACTGGAAGAGTAAAAGTAAGGGTAAAAAATTTGTATGGTATTGTATTTTCTTTTACTGTACCACATCTAGGACCTGTATTTTTCCGTTTTTAACAGAAACAGAACGGAATAATGAATTTTTGTCACCTCTGAAACGGAATTTGCTATTTTGCCTTAAACAAACAGAACTACTGAAACAGAATTTGGAAATTTCTGGCTGGTGGAACGGAATTTCTAGTTTTTTGAAACGGAACAATACAGGCCCTACACATCGTGGATCATTAGCCCATTTGCACTGACGTATTGATGTGTCTTTTCACCCCTAGTTATTAACCCTTAAAGTGCTAATCGCTGCTATAGTCATTTTCTCATTACGGTTAATCATATAACGGTTAAAAGATTCAAATTCCTCATGAAGATACATATCATTCAAATACCAGCAAGCCTAGTCTAAAGCAAAAAGTAGTCTTAGTCAACAGCTTTCCTCAGGGCACTTTGCGTGCAATGCGCACAAAGTGCCCTGAGGAAAGCTGTTGACTCAATCTTAAATCAGCGCTTTACGGGTTAAGTAGAAACCAAATTCAGTAATATGGCTCTGTGACCTAGGGAATTGACTCAAGGTCATCCATTTCAGAACTTACATAGCTCTTATAGAAGGCCATATTCCTGTGCAATACGAAAGCCCAAGGTCAAAAACATCTTTAGTTATCATACGGAAACCAAGTTCACTAATAGGACTCTAGGTGGTGACCTTGCACATTGGTCCAGGTCATCCTTCTTCTAAGCAGACCGAACCCTAATTAAGGACTATTACCTTGTGCAATATTGTAGTCATAACTTAAATTCTGAGTTACAATGTAGAAACCTACTTCACAATTATTCATTGCGTGTTCCTAAGTGATATCATGTGATTACTGATCAAAACAAGTAACTTCAAGGATTAATCAGCGTCTGGGATCCAGATGACTGACCTTGTGACCTATATTCACAACATGACATTATTCTTTTTTATTAATTGACTATGAACAATACAGCATAAATACCCTATTTTTGGCCTGTGCTGTATGATGTTGTCAACTCGGCCAATACGAGATAAAACTTGGCCGATATGAAAAAACTGAGCCTATTCAAGTTAACTTATGTTGGTTTCCGCATTCTTACAAACTCACAATCATAACATGGGTTTAACACGTTAAGATTGAGTTTGGGTACCACACTACTCGGCCAATACCAGTGACATCACATTTTTGCAAAGCATCTTTGCAAAGCCATGATGGACGAATTCGAACGAGTAGCAACTACACCCAACAGAAGACCAAGAAATGGAGTAAATAAGTTCAGGTCTCTAGTCAGACATTTTAGCCATTTAACGTTAATGTGATGTGTTGTCTTATTATTCATAGTCAATTAATAAAATTATCATTAATAAGTAGTTTTCATATTGACCCAGTTACAGGTCCTCAGTCAGCTATATCGGCCTGAGGCCACAGGCCTCACGCCGATATAGCTGACCGAGGACCTGTAACTGGGCCAATATGAAAACAACTCATGAATAAAATAATAGCCCTCATACAAGTGTCTAGTTTGCAGAAAATGTGTCACAGCACAAAAAGTTATAGCCCAGACAATAAAAGTGAAAAGACAAACCTGTAGACATACTGACAACAAACACATTATACCATATTCATTTCAGTTGTAGCACATGCCCTAATAGAAGCACACCATCTACTTTTTAATCTTGGGGGTTTATTTGATATTCAGTATTCTTCAATATTTTTAAACATTAACTGCTTCTGATGAAAGAAGAGGGTTCGTTGTTGTTATTTTTAAGCAATATGGATTCTATAATAGGTGTAATTGCTCATGGTATTGTAAATTAAGACATATCATTTTCACAAAAGTTAACTCTGCGAAAACCATGTATGCTCCAGGATATCTTTGCATTAGCACAGCGTACTACTATTGGAATGAATACCGTTGATATGCATAAACATGGCAAAAATGCCCTTTCAACCTATAATTAGTATAAACCGAAGGGATAAAATGTCAGGTTGTGAGCAACATATGTGCGGGTCTGTCCACAAAAATGAAAGAATTCTACGTAGCTGGCAACTGGTGTTCTCAGAAATTTACATGAAAGGTATCATGCACATGAGAATTTTGGTTTTTACCCTGTTCTTGGTCAGAACATAACTGAGTAAACATCCTTATGCTGGCAGTCCAACCTGCACCAAGGAAAGTTTCTGCTCAAGGACATGCTCACCTGGCAAGTCTCTTCTACATATCTCATCAAAAATTTCCATTCAGGTCAGAAGTTAGTCATGTCTACTGTCTTTTATCATACTGCAACAATAATATTATTGTGACCTAGTAAATAAATGAATGAGTGGAAACCACATGAGAAACATGACAGCTAATGCCTTAAAACCCCTCGGCTGCCTACAATTACAGTTGACCCTATATATCAAAAGGTGTATAAACTATGAAAGTTTCTTGATCCTAGCACATTTGGTTGTCCTGGTATCATGCACAAGAATTTCAAAGTAAACTAGAACAGACTGATTTTCCAACAGAAAATCAAATGTCTCCCGGTGGAACACTTATGTCTCTGAATAAGCTACAGGTGACAACAAATTACAAATGACCAAGTTTGCTTGAAAATTACAATCCTATTTTAGCTCTCACCTAGATACATTACTCTAGCAATTTTCATCAAGTTCTTCAAGACTTATTGCAGAGAAATCAATTTCACATAAGTGACCCTGTGACCTTGAAAATTACGTCAAGGTCACCCAAATACAATCCAAACCTTGGTCTTACCTTGATACATAATCCTACCAAGTTTCATCAAATTCCATCCTGTTCTTCATGACTTATCGAACGGAAACCAATTTCACATAAGTGACCCTCTGACCCTGAGAATTCGCTCAAGGTCATCCAAATACAATCCCAACCTAGGTCTTGCCTAGATACATAATCCTACCAAGTTTCATCAAATTCCATCCTCTTCTTCATGACTTACTGAACGGAAACCAATTTCACATAAGTGACCCTGTGACCTTGAAAATTACGTCAAGGTCACCCAAATACAATTCCAACCTTGGTCTTACCTTGATACACAATGCTACCAAGTTTCATCAAATTCCATCAAGTTCTTCATGACTTATAGCACAGAAACCAATTTCACATAAGTGACCCTGTGACCTTGAAAATTCGCTCAGGGTCATCCAAATACAATCCCAACCTAGGTCTTGCCTAGATACATAATCCTACCAAGTTTCATCAAATTCTGTCAAGTCCTTCAAGACTTATCGAACGGAAACCAATTTCACATAAGTGACCCTGTGACCTTGAGAATTTGCTCAAGGTCATCCAAATACAATCCCAACCTAGGTCTTGCCAAGATACATAATCCTACCAAGTTTCATCAAATTCCATCCTGTTCTTCATGACTTATCGAACGGAAACCAATTTCACATAAGTGACCCTGTGACCTTGAAAATTAGGTCACGGTCACCCAAATACAATCCCAACCTAGGTCTTGCCTAGATACATCATCCCACCAAGTTTCGTCAAATTCCATCAAGTTCTTTAAGACTTATCGCATGGAAACCAATTTCACATAAGTGACCCTAAGACCTTGAGAATTTACTCAAGGTCATCCAAATACAATCCCAACCTAGGTCTTGCCAAAGTACATCATCCTGCCAAGCTTCATCAAATTCCATCAAGTTCTTCATGACTTATTGAACGGAAACCAATTTCACATAAATGACCCTGTGACCTTGAAAATTACGTCAAGGTCACTCAAATACAATCCCACCTAGGTCTTGCCTAGATACATAATCCTATCAAGTTTCATCAAATTCCATCAAGTTCTTCAAGACTTATCGCACCGAAACTAATTTCACATAAGTGACCCTGTGACCTTGAAAATTACGTCAAGGTCATCCAAATACAATTCCAACCTTGGTCTTACCTTGATACACAATGCTACCAAGTTTCATCAAATTCCATCAAGTTCTTCAAGACTTATTGCACGGAAACCAATTTCACATAAGTGACCCTGTGACCTTGAGAATTCACTCAAGGTCATCCAAATACAATCCCAATCTAGGTCTTGCCAAGATACATAATCCTACCAAGTTTTATCAAATTCCATTAAGTTCTTCATGACTTATAGCACAGAAACCAATTTCACATAAGTGACCCTGTGACCTTGAAAATTCGCTCAAGGTCACCCAAATACAATCCCAACCTAGGTCTTGCCTAGATACATAATCCTATCAAGTTTCATCAAATTCCATCAAGTTCTTCAAGACTTATCGCACGAAAACCAATTTCACATAAGTGACCTTGTGACCTTGAAAATTCGCTCAAGGTCATCCAAATACAATCCCAACCTAAGTCTTGCCAAGGTACATCATCCTACCAAGTTTCATCAAATTCCATCCAGTTCTTCATGACTTATCGAACGGAAACCAATTTCACATAAGTGACCCTGTGACCTTGAAAATTAGGTCACGGTCACCCAAATACAATCCCAACCTAGGTCTTGCCTAGATACATCATCCCACCAAGTTTCGTCAAATTCCATCAAGTTCTTTAAGACTTATCGCACGGAAACCAATTTCACATAAGTGACCCTAAGACCTTGAGAATTTACTCAAGGTCATCCAAATACAATCCCAACCTAGGTCTTGCCAAAGTACATCATCCTGCCAAGCTTCATCAAATTCCATCAAGTTCTTCATGACTTATTGAACGGAAACCAATTTCACATAAGTGACCCTGTGACCTTGAAAATTAGGTCAAGGTCACCCAAATACAATCCCAACCTAGGTCTTGCCTAGATACATAATCCTACTAAGTGTCATCAAATTCCATCAAGTTCTTGAAGACTTATCGCACGGAAACAAATTTCACATATGTGACCCTGTGACCTTGAAAATTTACTCAAGGTCATCCAAATACAATCCCAACCTAAGTCTTGCCAAGGTACATCATCCTGCCAAGCTTCATCAAATTCCATCCAGTTCTTCATGACTTATCGAACGGAAACCAATTTCACATAAGTGACCTGTGACCTTGAAAATTAGGTCACGGTCACCCAAATGGAATCCCAACCTAGGTCTTGCCTAGATACATAATCCTACCAAGTTTCATTAAATTCCATCAAGTTCTTCAAGATTTATCGCACGAAAACCAATTTCACATAAGTGACCCTGTGACCTTGAGAATTTACTCAAGGTCATCCAAATACAATCCCAACCTAAGTCTTGCCAAGGTACATCATCCTACCAAGTTTCAACAAATTCCATCAAGTTCTTCATGACTTATCGAACGGAAACCAATTTCACATAAGTGACCCTGTGACCTTGAGAATTTACTCAAGGTCATCCAAATACAATCCCAACCTAAGTCTTGCCAAGGTACATCATCCTACCAAGTTTCAACAAATTCCATCAAGTTCTTCATGACTTATCGAACGGAAACCAATTTCACATAAGTGACCCTGTGACCTTGAAAATTTACTCAAGGTCATCCAAATACAATCCCAACCTAGATCTTGCCAAGGTACATCATCCTACCAAGTGTCATCAAATTCCATCAAGTTCTTCATGACTAATCGAACGGAAACCAATTTCACATGTGACCCTGTGACCTTGAAAATTACGTCAAGGTCACCCAAATACAATCCCAACCTGGGTCCTACCTAGATACATCATCCTACCAAGTTTCATCAAATTCCATCAAGTTCTTCATGACTAATCGAACGGAAACCAATTTCACATGTGACCCTGTGACCTTGAAAATTAGGTCAAGGTCACCCAAATACAATCCCAACCTGGGTCCTACCTAGATACATAATCCTACCAAGTTTCATCAAATTCCATCAAGTTCTTCAAGACTTATCGCACGGAAACCAATTTCACATAAGTGACCCTGTGACCTTGAAAATTAGGTCAAGGTCACCCAAATACAATCCCAACCTAGGTCTTACCTAGATACATAATCCTACCAAGTTTCATCAAATTCTGTCAAGTCCTTCAAGACTTATCGCACGGAAACCAAGTGTTGAAGAACATGAACAACAACAACAAGAACAACAAGAAGCGGAAGAAACGGGCACTAAAACAATATGTCCCCCGGCTTCCACCGGGAGACATAATTGACCCTGATGACCTTAAAATTGATAAGCAAATGTAGACCTTAAAATTGAGTCAAGGTCACTCTCCTTCAGAATTTAATTTACCTTTCAAAAGGGAGATCAACTGTAAAAGTTCTGTGATCCTAGCTTATCTGGTTCTCCTGATAGTCCCTGCAATTTTTTTTTCAGTGGATTGACCCTGGTTAACTTGAAATCAAGTCAAGGTCACTGTCCTTCAAGCCTGAGCTAAACTCTTCCAAGGGTGATTAACTGTAAAAGTATTATGATCCTATCTTAACCAGTTCTTAAGAGCTAATGTACAAGACATTTGTCAAAGAGAACAATCACTTTTGGTGACTTTCAAATTAGGTCAAGGTCACTGTCCTTCAAACTTGACCAAGACCCTTACAAGGGTGATTATCTGTAGAATTAACGTTTCATGATCCTAGCACTTATGGTTTCCCTAATAAATTTCGTGTGCAAGAAATTCATATAGAATTGACCTAGAAGACCTTAAAATAATTATTGGTTCAAGGTCATTGTCCTTCAAACCAGACTTAAACTTCAAAAAGGGCAATCAACTAAAACAGTTTCATGATCCCAGCTTATCTGGTTCTTCTGAAATCACGCCCAAGACGGGACACATGGATGCACACAAGGAATCGATTCACACACAGACACAGGCGATAGCAATACCACCCCAACCTGTATGAGCCGAGAGGTAAAAACTTACTGTACTTTCTTCTGTGTTTGTATTTTCAGATCTATGCAAATGCAATGGGTTATTTTAATTTCTAAAGCAATATATGAGATCCAGAGAGTTTTCCAACTTAATGAGACATTTACTTGAAAAATTGAAGAAAGGAACACTCAACAGCCAGGTATTTTGGTTCCTGTGTGCAGCAAAGAGTTATAAATATCAAAATCAACCCTGCATACACTATAATGAAGTCCTGATATAATTGTGCTGCTTGACTCCCAAGACCACATGTACGTCCTTATCAGTAACATGGCAACACTTTGTTCTCTTTCTGCTGGCAATGTGTACACACGTACTGAAGCACATGGCTTACAATTTAAGCACCTCTCAGTTGACACTGCAGCTAGGAACAAGCAGAACTCTGCCTCGTAGTGCACCTTTTCTTGCAAAATAAACAGAGACTGTCTTTAAAGATGTTTTGGGGACAATACATGTGCCATTCATTTTGTGTTCCCTAGATCCATACAAGATGCCACATCACTCCCAAATGAATCTGGAATAGATGTGCACTGGGGAACATATCAAGAAAAACAAGGATCATTAGGGATCTGACTTGTCTCAGGAAAACACGCAAAGCATCAGTGTGGCCACCATGGCTTCGGTTACTCTGAGTGTTCAGAATTTACCTTTCCTCCAATCAATTTCTACTCAAATTAAAACAGACGCATAGATTCCTAAAGGTACGCAAACACCCCTTTCTGCGTTGTGCTGGTAAACCATACATGTATAGCCTATTGGTTAGCATAACTGTCAACTCTCCTGTTTTCACCGGGAGTCTCCCATTTTGGAGACAAAAAAAGTCTTTAAAATGACAGGGATTTGGAGGCCATATTGACTATTTTCTTTGATTTCATACACTTTTTACAAGAACGTCCCTGTCACGCGTCTTTTGAGGTTGACACCTATGGACTAGTGTTGTGAAGTGCCACAAAAACAAGTGGCCTTGTGGCAGAAATGGCAAGTTTTGACACCGAATACAAAATTTTATAGACTGTTTCAGGGCAGATGATTTTCTGTTTTTTGTTGAAGGGTTTTCCATTTTTGACTCTCAATATTTCGAATATTTACCACATTTTATTTAAACAGCCTTTCCCCTTTTTTTTTATCCATATCTAGAATTCTACCCGGCCTAGAAAACCTGTGTTTGATTGCCATACTGGGTGAAATTGATAACTTCAAGCACCACACAACCTCACTTCCAGCTTCGATTTACATCCAGCAAATCCTCATACTGAAGCCAGAATAACATAGATGCAGCCAGTCATTCATTTCAGGGCCTTTTCTCACAAGTTAGAAAGAGGAGAGCACTTAACTCAGAGGGCAGTGGAATAACACGGAAAATATGGTATCCATATATTAATTCATGCATGTTTCATGGCCGACATGATGCTCTTTCCCATGGGAACAGAAGTTCCTGTGAGAATCTCGAATCACAAGATTAATGATGGTAGCACCCTCAACAAACCCTATATCATGCTTGTAAATGAGTCACTGTAAAGCTAGTTTTAGTCATGAATTTTACCATTCTAACAAAAAAAAATGAACACAATTTCAGGGATGTCTGACTGGACCATTGAAAATTTTTGCTAAAAATGCTCTTAAAAATTGCTACAGATTTTCTAAAAAATAAGTGATTCTCATGTAAAGAAGTAAAATCGTTACAAGATGCCCATGGGCCTTATGCTCTGCTGGCACTGTGGCTATGTTGCACCTGTTCATTTCAAACTTGTGAGTCCTCAAGTGGCTTCTGAACATATAAAGCTTATGTACATTTAGTGTATAAAATGTCCATCAGATGGCACTTTGCTCCGCATGTGATCATTGCTTATTTGAGCAATTCCTGTCATGGATATTGTTGCATGCGCCAAAACAACAATTAGTGAGTGAGTAACTTTATGTCCTCAGTGATTTTGGAACAGAAGATCCAAATCACCCAGACTATGTAATACAAGTGGCCTATAGGCCTGTCTGGTGCTGTGCTGACATTGGCATTGATGTCAAAGCTACATCCTACAATTACAAAATCACCTTTTTCAACTTTACAGACATGGTGACCTCACAAAAATAGCTCAAGGTCACTGATATATAAAATTCTAGCTTTTGACATTGTCTCTATGTATCATATAAATCTGGCAAGTCTAATCCAATATTACTTATTTTCACGATGTGGAATTTTGTATCTTAAAACATATTTTGGCTCATAATTTCCATCAAATTATAGGTGACGCCACTAGTATCTTTGGCAACTTAGAATTTTGACACCCCCTCCCCCCACAATCCCACTGAATTTGGTGAAGATCTGCCTCAGATTAAAGATGCTAGAGTGTTCACAAGCTTTTCATATTTTTACCCCTATATTGCACAATATTGAAGGTGGCGCCACCAATATCAAAATTGACCTAAACTCTTTTACTCCCTATCAGTCCTGAAACTTATATTGGGCTAACTTGAAAACTGTGGAAGGTATTGCAGTCACAAGATTTTCACATTTTGACCTGTATATTACATAATACTATAGGTGACGCCACCAACATACATATTGACAAAGATCTTTATACACTTTATAACTCCTAAATGTTATATGGGCCTATCTCAAAAATTGTGGGGTGCAGACCATTTACAAGATGACCCCTATATTCAAACTGGCCATTTGACTGACCTTCAACTCAGATTAAAAAATTATTACTGTTTAAAACGTGTGCCCCACATCCAACTTTCCATATATAGTCTATTTGTTCGAATTGCGTAATAACTTTTCCAGTTATTGACGAAAAACGATAAACTTGGACAAGTGCCAAACTCCATGATTACTGGGTCACAGTGACCCCCCAAAAAGGTAACCAAATACAGTTTTATGTATTATTTTATCGAGTGCAATTTCGATCTGGAGGCTCAATTCACTTTGCCATTGATGTCCAAGCTACATGTACACCCTGCCATTACAAAATCACCTTTTCAACTTTACAGGCACGGTGACCTCACTAAAATAGGTCAGGGTCAATTACATAACATTCTACCTTTGGCCATGGTCTATATACCCTGTAAATTTGGCAAGATGCCTATAGGCCTGCCTGGTGCTGTGCTGACATTGGCATTGATGTCCAAGCTACATCCTGCAATTACTTTTCCAAATATGGAATTTTACATGTTAAAACACATTTTGGCTAATAATTCTGTCAAATTATAGGTGGCGCTACTAGTATCACTAGCACCTTAAGACTTTTACCTCCCTCACTAAATTTAGTGAAGACCCAACAAAATTTAAGACACTAGAGTGTTCACAAGATTTCATATTTTGACCCATATATTGCATAATATTGTAGGTGCTCCAGCGATATTGAAAGGGACCTAGATTTTCATACACCCTATAACTCCTGAAAATTATATTGGGCTAACTTGAAAACTGTAGATGGTATCGCTCTAACAAGCAAAAGTTTACGGACGGACAGACGGACGGACAGACATAAGCGGTCACAGCTCTGTGACCTTTGGTCAGCAGAGTTTAAAAGAAAAGAAGTCTTTGTATTCCTGCCTTCAGCCTGGTGGAAATAATTTCTTCCAAACTGCCATTAGTTTTTTTTCTCTCTTCTGCTAACAAAATTAAAATCTTAAGTGCAATTTGTGTGCTTTTGACATAACATAAATATTTTAATGAAGTTTGGTACAAGAACCCACACATCTTTTACTTCAGCAGTAAACAGATTGCATGTACATGTAATTGTTAACATGATGTTCATGTGCACGATGTGTGTACTGAAGCATTTAAAGATTGATTTTGTAAGCAAATTCCTGACACAAAATTATCCGATTGTGTGTTTAAACACTCTAAATCTCATATTTGTGTGTTTATTTTTACTGTCCTTCATGTGTGCTATATTGGTCTCTAGTTTAAAATAATACTTTCTAAGCTGGCACCTCCATGTAAACATGCACGCCATGCCAAGAAACTGCATGGACACTTATTTAAAATGTTACGGTATATTTTATAACAAGTAAGCTCTATTACACCATGCAATTTCACGGGTACTGCATGTACATAAGCACGCATACATAACAACCCCACTTCCATAGCCAATCACATTCACTATCTGAAATTCATCCAGACTTCTGTACTTACAGTAGTGCTGGCAAAAGTTTCTGCCAAAGTAACACTCAAGCAAATCTTTGCTTTTAACTTGAACAGCACATACCTCTATGACATAATCCCACACATAATTTACATCTGTTACTGATACCTCTGTATGTAGATTGTATCTAAGATATTATAGGCTGCATAATGACTAATTATGCACTAAATGCAAACCCTCATCATCATCACCAACTATGTGTGTGAGCTTATATCATAATAAAATTATTAGGAATTATGTCAAGTAAATGAAACTTTTCACTTTTCAAAGATTGTTCTCTAGCTATATAGCTACACTGACAAGGTCTGATACATGACCATAAACTGTTGGTAAACAAATGTCAACAAAACATTCTGTTCCTGTAATACTGCATATAAGAGAACATTAAATTCCTTCTGCTCCATCAAAATGGACAGAATTAATATTGCCTTTTAAATCTCCAAGAAACAAGATCACAAAGTGCCAATGGCTTGCAATGAAAGCATGTAGTTCTATAGATATGAACAGAACAACTTACGCCAGAGTTCTTTAATATTTTGTTTCTCAAGTGATGACAACTCCGTATTTTGGGGAAATAAAAAAACGTAAATTTATCTTCTTTTTTTTTTTAAATTTCTGACCACCATCATGAATTGGGCTAAATACGTATATACTCCTTAAAATTTCCACAAATAAAATCTGCATGTTTCATGTGACAATTTCTGTTCTTTTACCAGCACACACCATAACCAAGTCTGAAAGCATAATACTACACAAAAAGGCAGATGTACATATGTAGAGAAATTTAATGTTATATACATTGGATGCTATATAGGGTGTTCAGTTAATAAGAGTTTTATTATGTAAGAAGTGCAAAGCAATGACCAGTGTGTCAAGAGTTATACATGTATTTCCCCTCCTACCCTTTATTCTTATGCCTAAAACTATTAAAAAAATATGTGCACATTTCACTTTTACTTTTATTCTTCCGTCCTACCCAAAGTTGTTAAGTCAAGGGTTTGTGAAACTAAAAATAAAAAGCTTTGGCATTAGATCGCAATCTTTATTTGTGTTTTCGTGGTCAATCCTTACTTTTCACACTTCATCATGTCTGAGACTTAATGTCATGTATGTATGTATGTATGTATGTATGTATGTATGTATGTATGTATGTATGTATGTATGTATGTATGTACAGTCATTTTACTAAAAAATGCCACATTTTTAGGACCCATGTACTGTATCCTTTTTCTGAAGAACGAATCAAAGTTATAAAATGTATTGAAAATTAATGAACACTGCACCATCAGTGTGCTTGCACAATGTATGCTGCTTATAACATCAATTCAAGTTTATGTGTTGAGACAGACAGAGAGAGGAGTGAGAGAGCGGGATAGACAGAGAGAGATAATAGCAATTACAAAATTTGTAAATGGCATGAACTTGGCCCTTCAGACCCTAGGTTCAGAAAATAATCAGAAGCATAAAAATACCTAAACACATGAATACTCATAATGTCTATGCCAAGACTATTGTACACTTTGGACAGGTAAAAATGAACTTTTCCGGACAGAACTGCCTGAAAAGGTCTTTATGCATGTTAATTATGATCTGTTTTTACGGTTTTATTTAATTTTCATGTGAAAACAGAACATTTTTGCTGAGAATCATATATAAGACTTTTCATGTTGGCACATCCCAGTTAAAATTTCTTTTCTTGGAACTGGCTGGGTGAAATACACCCAACACAAAACAAGGAAAGCTATTTACTCAGTCTTATTCTAACCAGGAAAGGGTTAATGTAGATTAACCCTTGCAAGTAAGACAGCTTCGGAGTATCGTCTGATTATAGGGATGCATAAATTTACAAGCAGTCACGGGATCTCATGCCCAAGTTACTCAAAATACAAATATCAGATTGATCGTGATTGACATGTACATCTGCTACCTTGTTCCACTAACATTTCACTCATCATCGTTATTCTTCCACTTCAAAAACCAGTAAACCATCACATATACATGTACACATGTGGAGGTTTGCAGGTTTTAAACATGCCATTATTGATTATACTATGTATAATACAATGGGGAGCTACTGGGTTATTTGCCTACAGTGATTGTTCGGAAGCCCAAGTCAAGCGACAAATAGCATGCTTTAAATCCATTATACCAACTCAACAGACTGCAATTCCACATTTCAGGAATTAATAATTTTCCAGTATCAATATTTTTTGGTAGGTTGGCCTAAATTGCCACAACACCACATAAAAAATCAACGCCTCAAGGCTGGTGCTTATTTTAGCATGAAAGTTATATACTGTATATAATTAAGATCCTTCTCTTTTTCTGTAAAGGTTTGTGGCACCATGATTACATATGTATGTATACAATGCCTCTGTACCTGTATGCACATGGTAAATATGCTGTGTGCTGGTGTGTACATAATTTCAATGTACTTGTGGTTTTCTGTACATATTTACAGAACTTTTCTTTAGACCTGAAACCCTTTTTTCTACTCACACCTTCAGTTTTCCCTTTTCAGTTGTCGGTAAATACTATCCCCAATACTGACGAATTCCCCAGTTCCCCCATTTTTTCGACAAAACTGGGAAAGACGTTGGATGCACGAACTGTGGTTTATTTGAACCTTTCGGGCTCAATATTATGGGGGAAATTAGCTCACTTGCTCTGTCTTAAATACTAAAACTTTACTGTTCAAGTTTATTTCCCCACAATAACTGCTCATGTTGTCATAGGATCGACAGCAAAGAGAAATTGTGAATCCCAAAATACCTGCAATGTGATCCCCACATTTTTTCTAATCCCTTTTCCAGGGATCCTAGTCGAGCATAAAGTCCACTCTGATGACTATTTTCCAGCCCAACATCATGAACTTACTGACCCCAGCTAGGTCATAAACCATGATCTTAACCATTTAAATCACTCTGACTCTAACTATTTTTAAATCATATTTGACCGTTACAACCATAGTCATGGCCAAACCAGTAACCCACCCCCCATACTATGTAAACACAAGCACGTGTTTTGTGTGGTAACAAGGAAACTTTCCTTGGGGATGGTTCAACATTTTCATCATTTTTGAATTAGTACTTACAGTACGCAAGGGGGGAGGGGGTTAAATGGGTCTGTACACTTTCACAGGATATGGAAAATGATGGTCAATTTTTGGCCTGTTTTGTGCAATTTTGCTATGATTTGGATGGAAAATCATAATTTTTAAAGGACTAATTTGGGGGGAGGGAGGGGGGTCATGAAATTTAGTACCCTAAGTACTAATTAAAAAATGCTGATAATGTTGAACTATCCCTTAGGATATAAAGGTTTCAACGGTTTCTCCACCAGTCTCTGATGAGTTGCATGAGCAACAAAACTGGTCAGACTTCTACGGGCCTTTTGGACATTGCTGACCACTTGTTCTGTCTTCCTAATCTTTTTTCTTACCTGTATGTATATATGTATGTGTGTATGATCATGTATATTCATATACATACATCGTTCCTGTCACGGTAAAAGGACGTATGTGACAAATTTGACCAAATCATATATACATATATATATATATATATATATATATACCCATATACATATGTACTACATATTATATCATATATCCATCTATATCTATCTCCACATGTACATTGACAAATTCAGAACAACCTCAAACCTATGAAACAACCGAGTCTGCACCACAATTTGCCATTTAATACACTTCACATCACACAGTTAGTCCCTTGGTGACCAGTAATGTATACATGTTGAGCATAATTACATGGGACATTTTTAAATACATTTAACAAACCATACATACAATCAATGTAAATGAAAACACTTGTCCCTTACCAAAATATGTATATCTGAACTGAAAAGCTTGTGTATGGCCAGCTTAATGCATACACTGAGCATACTCAATAGCTTGAAGTGACATTTGATCCTCACATGTACGTATATTGTGAGCCTTGGATAACAGACGGAAAACACACCTTAACGCATGCCTCAAGACATAACACACGCTAGGTCTATGTCTACTGTAAAATCTAATCTGCCTCACAACACTCTTGCCCAATTGCTAGTCAGCTCAAATCAAGAAATACTATCACCACACACTGAGACAGAATGAAAATCTAAATCTCCTTCAATTTTATCACATACATGTATATGATATTGTTACATGTACATGTATTAAAAGTTATTCCACATTCTGAAAGGGCAAAATACACCCATATGGGGGATTAATGAAAATATTGGAACAAATCATTTGTCATCCCCTCCCCACCCACCCACCCCCATTTTATCACGTCCTTATTGTCATACTCACACTTGAAATGAAACTGATCCACAGACAGACGGACAATCAACCCAAAAATATACCCCTTTGGGGTGGACCTATAAAAATTCATCAACTTTGGACAAGATCATTCAAGCTAGTACTAGGATCAAACTTTTTTTGGGGGGGGGGGGGGGAGGAGGGATTTCATTTATCAATTCCTGGGCAGTTAAAGAAGACTCCATGTCATTTACTGATAGGTTGTAAATGAACCCAACAGTAAGCTGGTGAAGTTATCCCCACAAATGTCCGATACACAGAAGGACAGATACTGTCATTTCAATAGTCCTGGGGTAGGCCCATATGCCTATCATATTCAGCATTCACAAATAACACTGCTTAAGCCAGAACACTTTTTTTAAGAGGTTACAGTAATTTTACATGTTCATTACTCCCAACACTGGATGCTGTCCTGCTCCCAGAGCCCTCAATCAACTCGCAGTCCCTAAGCTCTCTATGAACCAACCTAACCCCCATCATTCATCAGCTTATCCATACTAATTACTGCTTTCTCCCTTACTGTTGGTAAGATTTTTCTTTACATGTCTACCTGCTTCCCCCACAAACCAGCCACAATTTCATGAGACTTTCTACAAATGGGCATGCTAAAAACAGCTCTCTCTGATCAATGCTAATGACGCACATCCACTTGTTCCTCTAATATGAAGCATCCTTGTGTACATGCTAACTTATGTTGACACAGAGTGAAAGATACAACAACCACGGTGCACAAGATAAAATTAAAAGCCCAATATCTTTGAAAACTGTCATCATCCATTAATGTTGGAAGTGTTCCTTTTTCCCAAGGATGTTAATCCCAGCACTATAAACTGGCCACACAGCCATTGCAAAACAACATGTCCAATCCGATGTACATACATGTACCAGCTAAATAGTCACCTGAACCTGCACGTGGAATGCTTTCATCATGTTCTGGCAAAGTCTAAACATGATCAGTAAATACCATGACACTCACATGCTAAAATCGTACTTGGCTTGTAAATATGAGTTGAAAATTTGAGGAAAAATTTTCAAAAGTACTATTCGGACAGAAGGGCACATGCTGAGGAAAGGCAAATATTTATAACTGGACTTTTATAAATCACCTCATAATTGCATATTTTCTTATTTCATTCCTGCATGGTTCCTAACTAGACATTTAAAGATCGCTACAAGCTCTCAGGATGTTTGCAAAGAGGTGTGGTTGTTCTAAGGATTGCAAGTCTGCCAGTGGACAAAATCAAGTTTGCAAGAGGACTGCAGGGGAGAGTACATGTATGCTTTCAAGTCCTGAAGTCTGGAATCAGATCAGGGGTGACAACATGTACCAAACAATCCACTTTTAAATGTCTTCTGTTGACTTTGAAATTCAAGTTTTCAAACCACAAACTAAGAATAGGCCAATATATATATATAATATACATTGTATATTATATATATATATATATATATATATATATATATATATATATACAGCGAAAACTCGTTAAAATGATACCATCTCTTCCCTGAAAAAATGTGTCATATAACTGAATATGTCAGATAAATGAGTCAAATAACAAAGAAAATATACCTTTTCCCATGAAAATTTGTGTCATTATATTGAATATGTCAGATATGTGAGTGTCGTTATAATGAGCTCCGGGTTTCACTGTATATATATATATATATATATATATATATATATATATATATATATATATATATATATATATATATATATATGACAGATCCAGAAAACAAGAACTAGCTGCAGTATTATTGGTCAGAATGTACTCAATTAAAATATTCTTCTGTGTAATATATTGTAGTTGATTTAGTTGATGTGATACAGGTTTAGGTTTATCATGTTTATAACCTATTGGATGGTAGCACAAGGCACAGCTTTCACCTATGCTATCCCTCGTTACTTATTCTGTACTGTTTTGAAACATTGCTGGTATAGTGAAACCTCATTATAATGACACCATTTGTTCCCTGCAAAATGTGCTGGATATCTGAACATGTCAGATTTATAAATGAGTCACATAACAAAGGAATCTAACTTTAAGTCCTTCAAAACCTGTGTTGTTAAGTGAATATATATATGTCCGCTACCTGAGGGTCACTATAATGAGGTCACACTGTAAAAATTAACAACTGAATTTAATTGAAATACATGTAGTTCAGCACATCACAACACTATACAATAAACAGATTAACACCTCAAATGTAGATCTCCTTTTGTTGAAATGACAGTTTTTGTGGCATTGATCATGACTTGTTCACAGAGATGCCTCAACCACTGGGGAAATTTAGTCACAGCAGTGGAGGATCAGGACCACAGCTTTAACACCTATTCACTAAGATCCAAACAGAGTTCCTGCTTTCTGAATAGCTTCCACACAATACATAATCCTCAAAATAACTGGTTTTGATTCACAATTTGCCATGCAGAATTTACCAGCTGCTCTAAAAATTTGACTTGGTACTACTCAAATTTTCATAACATTTTTAAATGCAGTGTTGGCTTTTTTTTTTTCTTTTCTTTTTTTTTTTTTTAAATGCTGATCAATTGAAAAAGTGTATTTTGAGCATTGATATGTATACCAAAATGCCACAGTGCTTCAATAATTTCACTGTGTTTGTGACAGGGATGCATGAGTGCAAGTTCAATGGACCTGATTTTACTCACATTCACTGAGAAAGTAATTTTTTCTATACTTTATAATGAGTAGGCCAGTCTCAATTTTACCCAATTCTGTCTGTTGACAGTTAAAACTTTTACCCATCTTGATCTGTTCTGAATATCTTCATCAACTGAACTGAAGTAGTACAGTACATGTATAGTGTACTATGACATACATGTATTTATATATCAGTGGACTAGGATGGTGTGGGCATTGGCCTACAAGCTTAATTTGCACCTTCCTTGCCAATAGGGTTGGGAGGATATATTGAAATACCAAAATACGGCGATACTAACCCTGTACCGAACCGTATAGTGATACGATCCCTGTGTATCAAATTTTCATATGATAAAAAACTTCAATTTTATCATATCTTAGGAATTTTATATGAAGAAATTTAAGAAAATCATCCCTGTATGGAGATGAACAGCCAATAAAACCCATATATTTACAGCTTACATCACCAAATCATTGCTTGTGCATGTAGACACAGCAGGATGATTTATCAAAACACCAGCATAGAGGCTGTGATACTGACTGTCGTATACGTAAACTCAAAGAGTGTGATCACTTCATACACTCTCATGATATATCGTGATGCATGGCTGTGTATCAAAAAGTATCATGATACAGAAATTAGTAACGATACCCAACCCTACTTGCCAATACCCATAAATATTAATTCTGCACAAGCAGCGGCACTCAGAAACTTACCAACATTGAATCCTATCCTGGTCATATTGACCAAAAGTACCCTAACATCAAATGTCTGCTTTGGTGTTTTACATACATGAAGTTTAAATGTCTCATTTTGACAGAAAACATTTAACAAGAATTGCTGATGAGACATATCAAATAAGGGGAGCATGTCCTCCTAGTTCAACAACCTCCCTGGGCATGGCTCCGGCATTTACCACCAATCCCATACCAAGGCAGGTTGTTAATGCTGTCTTATTCTGACCAAGAAAAGGTGGAGTGGCAAGTAAGCATTGTGCAAAGATCGAAACATACAACCAAAACTCCGGCAATTTTTTCATTCAGTCACTTTTTAAAAATTAAGTAATGAATATATGCAAGTGGTCACACAGATTTACACTTGCAACTGCTGTCTCGTGTTTAATTGTTGTTTAATTGTTGGATGAACTACCATGATTAAAACAGCAACTTCCTGGCATTCATATTTGGACTGTCCTCAACATTGTCACTGCCAATTCCCTACTCTGTTAGAAGAAAGATGAATGTTCAGTTTCAATAACCATCACTATACTTCATCAAATGATAGAAAATTAATATCGATCACTGTTGTTACCAGTACTGTACAACAGGATTCCACTTGCATCATTTGAGGTGTACGCCTTTTTGTTCAATGCATTGCTTCTGATTAACTTGGGTAGGGAGAATGTTAAATTGGACAATCTGGTTAATTTCAGCGAGGAAAATGTTTAATTGCACAGTTATCTTACTAAGTAAAATCCAATACTTTTATTCTTCCCTTGGAATGACCATTGCAGTGTTCTCTGTAGCTCAAAAATACAGGTGCAATCAGCATTTGAAATAAGGCCAATCTGTTTGTCTGAAACACACGTTTCTTGTGGACAAGTTATTTTAAGACTGAATGTCTCGCCAGCATAATTCAAGCCACTCCGAAGTTTTTCTACAATGCTCATTCAGGCTTGATGTAACATATGAAGTGTGACAGTGATGGTACAAATGTGTAGTGGACATCACCATATATCATTTACCCAATTATGAAAGCCCTACCCAGTGTAGTTAGTGAAATAATGTCACTCCAAACTTTTTCTACGATCTTCATTCAAGCATGATGTAATTAAAGAAGTGTGACAGTGATGGCACAAATCTGTAGTGACCATCACTATAAATCATTTACCCAAGTATGAAAGCCCTACCCAGTGTAGTTAGCAAAATAATGCCACCCCCAGTTTTTTGTTGACGGACGGACAGACGTCCGGAAAGCGAGTGCTTAGTCTCACCAACAGCTTACGCTGGCGAGACAATAAAAAATTTTAGTACCCTACAAGTGGTAAAAATAATCTATTAAACATATTGAACTTTATGAACTTGATATCCCACAAGATTAAGAGTGACTCTACAAAACACTTTTTCACAAGGCTGCACAAAAATTCTTGTACTGTCTCACATGACACACATCCAATCAGACAAGAGGAGCAGTATGTGCTGAAATAATACACGGACCATTTTTGAAATGTGCAGTCTCAAGATGACAAAATCTTAAAACGTTTGGTTTTATATGGGCATTTTAAAAAATAAAGACATGGTGGCCTCTCCATTAAACACTAGGATTCACAATCGATGAAAGGGTGACCAAGATTGGGTAAACAACTTGACTTGGTCAAATCCACACAAAGCTACAACTTTTGTCTTTACCATGTGACAGGCCTACAGTTTCTTAATGCTATCATAAAATCACATTTTTCCATCATAAAATACATACATACCTGTACTTCAAAGCATCTAAAATTATTTCTGTGTGTGCACATAAATTTTAAGCACAAAATTTTCATAAATTATAAGGAATGCTACCATGGTATACACACGCTGTAATACTGGTTCATGCCTCTGCTTAATATTGGTGACCCCTCAATTCAACATATACTCAATTAATGTTCAAATTTCTTTTTTCTTTTTTTCCTTTTACTCATAAACAGTTCAATACCCTGTCTAAGTAAGTACGTATTTTCCCAAACATTTATGTTCCCAGATTAACATAAATTTCAAAATTTCCCAGTTTTCATTTTCCCGCCAAGCAGTAACCCTTAGAAGCTCCTGACAATGTCATGTACGCATTGAGTGTTTTTGGTTTTTTCCTGGTTTTTATTTTCCCTAGTGGTACATCTCTGGAAAATTAATACCTCAGGATAATTGCGCTTATACAGTATTGTTTATTTCATTACTGTACTTAAAAGAGCTTAACACTGAACAGGTTGCCATCACTAATTCAGCTAGGCAGTGCTACCTTAATTCTGTACTGTTTTCAAGAGAGCCCCCAGATAAGACAAAAATCCGATTTCCAGCTCAATCATGCAAGTGGGCTGAAATCTTAATGCACTAATCTGCTATGTTAAGTCCATGGTGCACGTGGTGATAATGAGCCTGTCAAACTCAGACATACATGCATGTACCTCCCAACTTTTTCTGCTGAAATGGCTGTGAAGCAATAATCTAAACAGTACCTCAGTCTGTGCTGTCAAAACCTAATGGATAAGCTGTCTGCTGTTCAGCAACAAAGTCTCACAGACCAGTGTATCAACTTAAAACCACTGTCCACCTTCATGCATTTTTTCCCTTCCCTACCTTTGCATGCTTCATGTGGCTAAATTTGTATAGTGAAAAGGAACCTAAATTCCTTTGTAAGTTTGCATTGTCAAAGCCTTTTGTGCTTGCTGAGTTTTAGATGTGCACCAAGGTACACAGTGACACAGAGTATGTCAACAGCAAAAGATGCCACACGGGCTGTTGATAAGCCTTAGTTCTCTAGATCCATAACATGTGCAAGGATGTATTGACAAGTCACAGCCTGTTCTGTAACAGTACAAATATACAGCACCTGAATACTTAACATTTCAGGTCTAAATTTAATTTCATTTGCACATTTCTTATATATATGTCTGCCACCTGGTCTTTGCTTGTAATAACAAACGCAGGAGAAAGGCACGCACCAGTTACGAGTGCATGTCTTGTGAACACAAAATTTCCAGGCAAAATTCACCCCTACATTTAACGCCCACCATATATATTATTGTCTATGAACTACAATTTCTATCATAAATAAAACTTTCTTTATTTAACACTTTCCATCTTCAATTGGCCAATACCGGCAGGTGGTCAAATGTCATCTGCTTGAATGTTTTTGACTTCAGAATTTCAACAGTGCTGAAAACAATATCAATGAATATTGTTGATCAGACCTATCAGATTAAAGGACTCACACCAATTGTTGTCCTGCGTGGGCACTTGGCCCACACTGAGGACAGCTGACCAGTGACTCTGTCCTAAGTCAGCTGGGCAAAAGATTAAAATCAGACTCTCACAAGGTCATTGCACAACTTGTATTAAAAGGTTTTCCCCATACTTACTTAATGCAATGACCATACAGTTAAGACCAAAAAACCTTCCAAGTCCACCATGTGTGTTTTTACATGTACATGTATACAGCCATTCAGCTGCTTGAAAGAAACATTTCATTACAAACTATAATTTGAACCAAAAAATCCATCACCTGAACTTTTGAGCTGTTACTGCAAATTTATTATCAAGAGTGTCTAACATTCATGTGGAATAGCCTGGGTACATATTAATCTGAAGACTAAAAATTAAGAGTAATCATGGCCAGTCCTGTTCGCTATCTCTCCAGAATGTGGTATGTGCAAAGGGATCTTTAATGATGCTTCAAACAAAAATGAATGCAAGGTACACAGTGACATGACAGTGCCATAAATACATGAGAGTGAATCTGTTCATTTTGATCTGTAGCTTGTTAAAGGTTAAGCCTAATGTACATACTGTTCACAGGAGAGGGCAATAGATCAGGAAAAGGGTCCACAAACCATACAGTGCTGGGACAAACATATCAATGTATTATTGGGTTGATTAACTTAATCTCACCAAATTGAAAAAGTGAGATCAGAATATCCAAGGTTACTGAGACAGCCTATGCAATCGTGCTCACCACCTGGTGCAGAATTATGGGTCATATTCCAAACTATAGTATGAACATTATAAAGCTAGTTTGTGCAAGACAAGATGTCACACTCTACACTCTGTTTTAAAAGTTGTTTTTTTTTTTTGACATTTTTTTCTTGGCAAAAGGGGCATGTAGCATAGAGATAAATATATATATGCATCTAATTTTTTTGCTTGGCTGTTGTTGCTTACCATAGAAGTTGAGATCATGAGTATTTTAACATCATTTACAGAAATAAATTACTTGTAACACTTGATGAGTTTCCTTCGTCTTGTTTTAATCAACACAGGAATTATTTAGCAATTAAATCAGCACCAGTACCAAGATTTTAAGCTTGTAACCAAAATTGAATGAAAATGTCTCATTTTACTTCATTCTCTTCAATTTATGAACAGCCATACGACCCCCTCAACGGAACCGGAAACAGGTTCCGAGACACTAACCAGTAAGAAACATTGGAACCCTCTCCACTAATCACGACACCAGTCTCACCGACCAATCAGAAACAAACCCACCGAGACCCAGGCTATAAATAGAGAGAACCAGAGTTGCCTGCCAACATTACTGTCCTCTGAATAAGCTAGCCATACTAGCGAAAGATCTAAGGACTTTTAGCAGAACTCAGCAGCGAGCCTTGAGCCGACATTTATTTCACATCTATGTGTTCACGTGACTCTACATGCCGCAGCAGGGAAGCCTGTTGAACCCGCCACTAGTGCCAATAGCCTCACAAGAGACATCGAGAAGAACCTACACCTCTTCCATGGTTACGTCAATGGTGCTAGATCCACGAACACACTGCTACCTAGCCCGGTAGTCTCATCTACCCTAATATGTGACACCACAACTTCTGTCAATACGTTCAGAAACCCACTCCGTCAAAACAAGATGGGAAACCTAAGTATAACCATGACACCAAACATTGGCCTAGAAGACCAAAAATTTTTAAACAAATGGAACCTAGCCACTAAAGAGTGTGAGGAATAATACCTTGTACTACTCATGGAAAAACACAACCAACTGCTCACCACACTTGACCATGACATTACAAACCTCAACTCCAAGCTGGAAATTCTCCTCACCGATCCACAAGACGAGCAACATTTCTGCCCTGCTCAACACTTTTACAAATACAGTCTTGAAGCAACTTTGCCATGCTAAACAATCCAAATTTGAAGAAAAGAAACCAACTAACCAACAAAGGAGGGAGCAGACAAGAAGGAATCTAACCCGAAACCAGACCCATCAGGAATCAAGAGCCCACCCAAGAAGACAAGACGTCACCAAAAGCGAGAAAGATGTCACCAAACTTTTTGTCCATTTACCAGTCTGCTGGGCCCTCAAATCCCTCCAAAACAAAAACTGATAAATATTGATTTTCACTATGGAACCAATAGATATCAATAAAGTGCATGAAACATATTTAATTTATATCTGAACAGTCTGTCATCAATTTATATAAAAATTCACCTAACCAACACCCAGGGTAAAGACACTCTCAAAGCGCCTTACCTTTTGCCAGTGCACCTAACATTCAGATATAACTGACACAGTGGAGGACGTTTTTGATTTCCATGGAAAACCCAAATTAAGTTCTTTTTCCACGACTTTGAAAACAACCACTCTGAAGAAGCAAGGTCCACCCGCATCCACGAAAAATGCAAACTCAATTATGCAAAAGAAGAGAAGCAAGCCCTCAAAGAACTTAAGCAAAACCCAGAACTGGTTATTAAAAAAGCCAAAAAATATCCTCCCATAGTCATTATGGACACACAACTTTACATCAATGAAGCTACACACCCCGTCCTACCAACTTCTATGCAGAAACACCCCACGACCTTATCTCTCACAATGTAGACGCAATACATATAAACATGATGAACTCCTGGATCAATTGCTCTCCCAGGTAAAATTTAGACCTAAAAACACAGGATTTATTTTCCACCACTGAATACAAAACACCCCAATTCTATTTATTATACCCAAGATCCACAAGAAAGGAGTCCCGGGTAGGCCTATTCTCAGTGCCAACAACGGAGTAACAGACAAACTCTCACGTTTTGTAGACACCCACATTAGATTCCTAGTACCCACCAAATTACCAACTTACCTTCAAGACACCAATGACCTCTTACGTAAGCTAGAAACTATCAATGACAACCTGCCCCCCAGCTTTTTTATCCTATTCACACTGGATATAGTCTCCCTTTATACCAACATCCCCAACAAAGAAGACCTAGTCACCACTGCACTGGCCCTTTAAAACCCACATCATTCAATGAGAACTATAGCCATTATCTAGATGTTAAAAGAAGTCCTACATAGGAACAACTATGACTTTAACAGCAAACAATATTTACAAATAGGTGGTACCTCTATGGGATTTGCAGTGGCACTCTCTTACTCCAATCTGTTTATATGCATAATTTAGAAAGCAAACTCCTTAAAGACTCCCCCCTCAAACCAGAAGTCTTTTGGCAGCAAGCCTACATCGACAATTGTTACAGCATATGAACACATGGAGAATACTCACTCCTAGAATGGAAAAACTAGCTTAGCCAACAACACCCCATCATTAAATTCACCTTGGAATACTCTTGCCATAAAGCAAATTTTTTAGACACCAGTCATTAAAACGGCAGACCACACACTTTCAACTACCCTATACTGCAAACCGAGTAAAACACACACAGTTACATACATTGCAAATCCTGTCATCCTAAACAGGTCTCAAGATCGGCTAACCTACAGCCAATTTTTGTGTGTTATCAAAATATGTTCTGCTATCCAACATAGAGATTACCACCTCGACCTTATGATCAAACGCTTCCTCAAGGAAAGGCTAACCCCCTCCCTCCTCTCACCCGACAGACAGAAAGCACAACAAAAAACCGACACACAGTTACTTCTATCACAGACTACCACATAAATGCCCAAACACCCACTACTTCTCACATAACTTTATAACCCTGGGCACCCAGACACCAAATCCATTATATGCCACTACTGGCACATCTTATGACTCTCATTGGTGTGCCACAGAGTCTTTACAGAAGACCCAATCTTCAGCTTCTGCAGATGTTTTAATATCAAAGACTTACTTGTCAGTGCAAAACTATGGATCTGAGACCTATCCAAGGCCGACAAGGCCACATCCCAGCCAACCCACATGATCTGTGCAAGTGTACGCACTGACTGCAACATTTGCGGAGTGATGACAAAAAAAAAACTACTTCAAATCAAGTTCAACAGCAACAAAATTTAAAACACACAACGTGACTGTGAGAGCTATATATCATCATTTATGCACTAACCTGCCTGAAATGTGGCCTACAGTACACCGGAGAAACCAAAAGAAGACTCAGAGATCTAGAGCTACTTAGAACACGAACGAAGCATCAGACTTCACAAACCCACACCCTCAGGCATACACCGGAGAAAATATAACCACAATCAAAATGACATTTTATGCGTACAAATTTTAGAGGTCTTACCCCGGGACCCCACACAGGACTTCACCACTCTCATCAGAAGAAAAAGTGAAAGACATTGGATATAAGGCCAACACCTGAGAACCAGTGGGCCTCAACACCTTGGGCTGAGGTGCCTTAGCCTTCCTCTTTCCTCTTAGCATTTGGTCAGTTTGGCTCATCCTGACAATAACACTATGAATACATACAAAAATATGTTCTAATTTGGCTCATATGCAGCTCCAAGATCTCTTGATGGCCAAAATGGCCAGGACCAAATTGTGGTTTCCTGGCAAAATGCACCATGCCACTTCCAGAACAATGGCTCAATACTTTAATCAACCAAATTCAAACACACGAGCATTTTCAAGTTTTTCACTTTTTGGCCCCTGTACTACACAATTCAATAGCTGCCACTCCCAATAAAGAAAGGAACCTGCATTTTCATGCATGTACAATGTCCAAAAAATTATATTTGATGGAAATCAGTACATACTGACTCTTGGACATGGGGATCTCTGAGAAATACATGCACCTATCATTAGTACTGGCAACATGCTGTGTGTGGACACAAATGATAGGTGCATGTGCTACACTTATGACATTGCAAAATGGCCAAATCTGAATGCTGTGGAAGGCAAAATATGATTTTTTCTACTGCCTGTACTATTTATGTGAAACCAGCTACAGTCTGTCTGAAGACCTGATGGGACCCCTGAATTTAATTTTACAGATAAACCAATATCTTTATATTCAGATGGGGACCTTCAGGTCGCCATCTGAGTATTCTGGAACCCCGGCCGCTTCCCCGAGCTCCCTGGTCCAAGACCTCGGGTCAAATGTCTGGGTATCTCAGAGCACCACATGGTACCAAAGTCTATGGTGGTGTCTACCTGTAGCCAGCCTTTGGCTCGTGTGGTTGTGACCCTTACTGTTGTTAAAGAATATTTGTTCCCCTGAATATTGGTTCCCCCAGGAGCAAATAATTCTACCCACGAACATTTGTTCCCCGTGTGTGGGAACCAATATTCAGCGAACATTTGTTCCTACCTATTAACATAAATTTGTTTCCATGTTTTCATTCTAAGTATCTCTAACCATGCTGTTTTAATATTTAGCTTAGTTTCTATATTTCTTTCCTCTTCTGCTTCATTTGAACATGGAATTTTGAAACAACTCCCAACATGAATAAAACAGTTTGTGTCACTCTCCGCCACCGCTATAGACTTCTCCCAGGGCCCTGTCGGCGGCTGCTTTTCCCCCTTTCACTCACAATTGGTCTCTATTATTATTATAATCTGTCAGCAGCCTCACTTCTATGAACCTCTGAAGTTTTCCCAACAGCCGTCACCTCCTCACTCAGATCAATAGTCCCCCCAGGCTGTCGGTGGTTGTTGGTCAGTGTGCATGCAGCACTACACCCTCCTCCAATGTGTTTGTATATCGGCAATGGTGGTCCAGAGGTAACATTACATTACTAATACGTGAAATTTTATGTAATTTCAGTATTAGTGATTATGCTTACCTGTCGACCACCAGGAAAGACCACCGGGTCACTCCACTTTCTTTCCTTAGGTGTCGTCCACTGGCCAATCATTGAGGAATAGGAAAAATATGTGAACATGCGCACCAGAAGTCACACAGTGCTCCACAAGAACCGAGGGGAGGCACCATTGGCACCAGGACCGTCAGCAGTGACACTGAAAAGTCATCAGTCCTCGGTTTTTAACAATAAAATATTCCTTGGACCGATAAATGCATCATTACGGTGTCAGTCCAAAAGACAGAGGATATTTTTCTGCTCATAGATAAAACAAACCGTGAAATGCTGAATAACATTACGGCAATTTTTCTGAATTTCCATTTTTAAAAAATAGATACAACTTGGTGCATTTATCTTTTCGTCAGCATCACTTCTATCTATATCTGCTATTTACCATCTAGTCTAACTAGTTATCCACGTGCCATTCAGCTTGTTGCAATGCATGTGCAACTGACACCATAGTGATGCAAATGTAATGAAAGCCATGACTGGTAGAAGCGTTTTCCTGTTTGCTGACATTGACTTCTGTCATTGGATGTTTAATCTTTCCTCTGCTATTTACTTTTTTTTGGGGGGGGGGGGGGGTTAAAAGTCTATCACGCTGAATTTAATCTTGGGATTGCCCCACAAACACTATCTTCAGGGCATCCACATGGAGGGTTATTTATGTAAACAAACACATCGTATGGTCAATCAAACTACACAGTTTTTGCTGCTGAAACAATTTTGTTGCAAGCGTTAATACATGTATAACGATTTTATTCATGTGCAGACTTCAAAATAGACATCTAATCAATTGTTTTCAGTACATTTGCCCATAAAAATCTGCAAAGCAGTGGTAACATTTCATAGTTTGCTACCTCAAACTCTGTACAATTCTTTTTCTCATTCCAGGTATGTTTGGTATCAAAGGAAACGTCAGAACCTCCTCAATATCATCATGCTGCTTTCCTATTTGCTTCAATCTTTGTTCCTGCCCACCAAAGTCATCATCTTCCATAAATTTACTTTGATCAAGATAAAGATCTAAGAATAGAAGGTACTAAGTGAGATTCTCCCCCTTTTTCAGCAAGAAGTGGGCGCTGATTGGCAGACAAATCATGCAAATAAGTTTGCACATGGTCAAGCATGCGCAGTGGGCACGTTCAACAAACCAGCACAGTGCAGTCGCTCATTCAAGCCCACGGTACTTTTATGTTTTCATGTCTCATAAGTAACAAAATTTAGTGACATATCAACAGTAAATCAGCATGTTCCTGGTTAACCGCTGAAAGAAATACAGAGTGGAAGCTGCATGCAATTGATGTTTAAACGGGAAACACATGCACCAGTATGAAGTGTCAATCAATCTCCGCAATGGTCTGAACTGAATAATATCTCTATGTGTTGGGTTTTTTTTTTTTTTTTGTAGAGATACCACAATATCTATCTAATTTTGTGCTATTGCTCAATAGTTATAAGGGAAACCATTTAATATGTTATAAATCTGCAGGAGAATGTGCCATGTTGCCATATCTCAGTTATTCCAAGCACTGAAAGTTGATCTTCAGCATGTGCTACACTGGGCAGATAAACTCCCTTGCAGCATTTTGGACAAGCTTTGCAAGTATCTTTGGACAGGTTTTCTTGCCTACAGGAGAGGAAGGGTTAAAATAGTGTGACCGGTTTTCAAATAACCATGAGGCTACAATCAGTCATTCTAGGCGATACGGCAAGATAGATCCTGATGAAAGTGTAGGCTCTGCAGCCAAACTAACCACAGAAAGTGTAGGCTCAGAAACCAAAACCTGAAGGGCCTACATTTTCCTTAGATGGCTTGGCTGAAGAGCCCACACTTTCATCGGGGTCATCTGTCTTGCCATATCTCCGACTCAATCCCAGTATGAGGATTTCATCTCCGGATGGTTCTTTGTAGCACACTGGTTTGAGCAAACAGTACTGTCCGCTGTTGCCTTCAGTCATTTTGTAAGTACAATGTCTGTAAATGACGCAAAGTGCTTCACTTCACATTTACAGTCTTGCCCTCCACAAGTGAAATGATTCATGCACAATGTCCGTGTCGTCTGCATTGAACGCAAAATGAGGCTGTAAAATGATCTCATGAGGAATACTCCAGTGGGGTGCCCCGTGTTACAGAAAATTTACCCTGATAAAGCCAGTGCTACTGGTCCACATGCAGGAGCCTCTTAACCAATAAGATTGCCATGTTTTTTACCACTGTCCAGAGGCTGTAAGCCTGGTAAAAAAGTCCAGCAGAGCAAACAAAGACAACAAAGGCAGAAAAATTGAAACTGTCTGAAGCAAATCAAGAAAAAATCGTGACCACATAGTGTTCGATAGCTGGTTTCGAGGCCGAGATTGGTTGCGGTACACAGACAATACAGTTACATGCAACACATGCATCAATGACAGGAAAAAATTATCAGGCATTTCTGTATTCAAAAGTCTATTAATAATTTTTTTACATTTCACAGAATTATGATGAACAGTGCATCACACTTTAAATCTTTTTCTGTGCTACACAGATTTAAATGGTGCCTGCTGAGCTGTTTCTCAGGCCACATTATTTGGACAGTGGTCCTGTCCCAGTCCAAATTTCAAAGACCCTAGGTCTGCTAAACAGGTAAATTTGAATGAAAATACCAGCCGATTTAGATCTAAAAAAAATAAAGGAATGAAAATACTTTTTCGATAACTTCCATTATTTTTAATTCATTACAAAATTATAAAAACAATATTTTTCCCTAAGAACTGTTAATTTTGAGCTCAGAATGCACCCTTTTGCATGCTCTTTTTTCAAAGTTTCGGGAGGGGGGATGCCCCGAAACCCCCCCCCCCCCCCCCGAATGGCATGGCCTATGGGCGCTTGCTTGGACCAGTAACACCTTATTTGGACCAATAAAATACAGATTTTTACAGGCACAAATAACCAATAAGAAAAACAACTTTTTCCTGGTCATTACTTACTGGTTTTCAAAAGATAAACTGAGAACACAAAATGAGACCATTTTTTAGGAGTATTGAATAACCATACAGCTAGGAGTTTCTTTCCTAATTTGAAACGTTTCACTTCACCATCAATATATCACAGTCATGACATAGATTTTTTTTTGGGGGGGGGGGGGGTTAAACTCATCTTGCCAAAATCAAAGTTACAAACCTAGAGATATTTTTGGTAGTTCCGTTATCAAAAATGACCCCAAAGTTTTGCTGTCAGAATAGATATGCCAAAATGTTACTGCACAAAGATCCTCTTTATTCAGCTTTCATGGGAACCATAAGAACATCCATTTTCCAAATGAGTGCATATAAGACAAAATTGTAATGTTAACATTTTTTTATAATTCTGTTACCATCTGGTAGTTCTGCACCACAATATTATAAATGATAGCAAGTGAGGTCAAATTTGAAAGAATCATACGCTATATACAAGAAATATATGTGCTTATTCAGCCAATCCAATAGTTTTTCAACTAAAATTTTATATGATCCATTCCAATTTGTAGATACTTTGTAATTCTGTTACCAGAAGAGTCAAAATAAGTTTCTTGGTTAGATAAGGCCAATTCCAGTATCATTTCTTGTACAGCCCATCAGTTGACTGAACCTTTATAGGCTTATTATGCACTGCTTTGAGATTTCTGCAAATCAGGCTGATTCAAAGGGCAAATTATTTATTCTAATTCTGTAACCACTTGGTAACGAAATTACACTTTCCATTAATTTTGCCTCTCCCAGAAAACCAACTTCTCTGAAATAAAATTTATACCTGCTTTCCTCTGAAGATTTGTGAGGTGTTTGTAAAAGAAAAATAGTCCATTTAGTTTATTCTAATAACAAAACTACTAGGTTTTCATGAAATCAACTGTTCTGTTACCACACATAAATGTGCTACAACCTTTATGTAACTCAACTTTCTAACAATATGACCACTTAAAAATCAAAGCAGAAGTTAAAAGGAATGACAAATGGAATGAAATTGTATGTGAAAAAGGTTGAAAAGTGGTAAATTCAGAGGTGTAACTCCAACTCAAAAATGACATTTATTCCTGGTATCTTCTTAAAGATTGGGGGGGGGGGGGGGGGGAGGGCTCATAAAACACAAATAAATTCATCCAGTTTATTCTAATACTGTTTTCAATAATTTTTCAAAGAACCTATTGTAATTCTGTCACCACATAGTAACGGAATTATATCTCAGACATGTCAGATGCATTTTCAACTCTCTAACAATATGACTACTTAGAAGTACTTAAAATTGACACAGAAGTACAAGAATGTAATGGTGAAATACAAATTAAATTAAGTTATATGTGATTTTACATTGATAATTGATGAATTTGCCAGTAACTTTATCTAGACAGTTAATTCTGTTCCCAATCCTGGTAATTCCATTATCAGCATTGGACCTCAATGAAAAAAGGAACAAAAATATATTTGGTAGTGTTGGGAATTGGAAAATGTTATAAGATGGATGTTGGGATTGAAATAGACCTTCTGAGTTTGAGCTGAGCTTGAGCTTGCGATTCTTCGCTGAGTGCAAAAGGCATGAAGCAATGTTAGGGAGGTTCAGGGGCATGCCCCCAAAAATTTTTTAAATTGGGGCTTTGTTCGGTGGCATTTCAGAGGCCCTTTCCCTCTTTTCTGATGATGAAAATGTAACTGAATTTGAACCTATTTATTGCAATATTGCATGAATATATAACTTAAATTTTGACTTCTGCACATCTTGATCATATTATATCATTATAGAATTTTTTTCATGCTTTTTCTGGATTATCTGGATGCATGCTGTAGTTCCTAGGGAGCTGAAACTTATTTGCACATACCACAATGATGATAATGCACAAGATTATTCTTAACTTTCCTTGTGAATGGTGCTGGACCTTTGGTGGTAGTAGACAATATGGCTACTAGATGCTGTTTGGTACATTAGCATTCACCTGCTTGTAGTACAGTGGTCCCTGTCTTGCGAGATCACCCCTGGGGGCAGGTCAAAATGTGGTCTCTCCAAACAGGTAGTCTTTCATTAGAGGTATAATAACATGGAAAACATAGCACAGTGTTCTGAGAGAGCGGGCTTAAAAAGATATGCAGCCTCTCATTGGAGGGGTCTCTCAAGACCATATTCATCCAATCTAAGCTGGTGGGTCATACGTTTGACTTACCCAAGTGACCAACAAACATAAAAGACAAACGCAGGGAAGACTGCCAAATACTTGGCTGCAAGTAATTCAATACAAAATTTAGGAAACTTCCAGCCTTTGGACAACATTATAAATTTGGATAAGGTCAGTTTTAAAATAACTTGTCCACAAGAAAATTCACTTGTTTTAGACAAACAGATTTAAGGCTCAATTCCAACTTTGAACAGGCTTAAAATATTTTGAGTCATGATGTTTTATTGGGCAGAGATAAACTGATGAAAAAGTAATTTCAGAAACCACAATCAGTATCAATTTGAAAGTCATTACACTCCACTGTGTCACCCAGTGGCACATCTGGCTTTATCAGCAGAAAGCTTTAGTGCTTCAAAGCCTTCACACATTATGCATGTGTGCAATACAATGCTTGTGTTGGCAAATGGTTTTGATGATTCTTTTGACCAGGCTGTAAGCAACCATCCAGAAGGTTTGACTGTCCCAACCATTAATACTCTGCAATATTATGTACAGTACACTTGACCAGATTTTAACAGTGGTGAGCAAAAACTCCATATCATACTTATGCATGTTGATACATTTTCCCTGCCACATAATCTGATGGAAACCAGTGATTATATAGAATGCCCTTTGCTCTGATGCCCTCATTCACACTTGTTTCAGTTGGCCAAACCAGGACATTGTGGTCCTTCTCATGATGTTAAAAACAACTTAATCTTTATTGAACAAGATTTTATAAAATTATCACAAGTAGAAATTTGAAGCTTATAAAATTATATGTCCTATAAGTTAAGTAATTTTCAGTGCATCTGAGAGAGAGAAAAAAAGGCTTGTCGGTTAATATTACAGTTTTGGTAGGCCTACCTCATGACAGGGCACTCCATTCTGGGCCAGAATTTCCCAAAATTTTGCAAGAATCTATCTGGATTTTTATCAATTAGTCTTCTTTTGAAAGAAAGACAAGTTTAGGAGAATCTTTACGAGAATGGATTCTCAGATTCTCGCCAAAATTCTGGCCCTGCCATGAAGTGTGTAACTGTTGCAATGTCAGTGATTTGAAATTAGCCTTCAACACATGCACCATCAGCCCAGTAAAAGTATGCAAGACAACTACAGCTGATGCAAACATTCTGTTCCCTCATTTACAAATGATTTGTAAATGAGGGAACAGAAATACATATATATATGTATATATGTATATATATATATATATATATATATATATATATATATATATATATAAGTTTTACAACCAGACACAAACAAAACAGCAGCACTACTGCTGTATGTTGAACATTCAAATTTTTCTGAGGCTTACCTGATTTTCTTCTTTGGAACCTATTTTTGGGAGGTTCTGCAAAAGAATGAGTACATATCATGTGAAAAAACTGCTCTAAGTACATGTTTTTATTCATAATTTCCTCATTTTAACAGGAATTAATTTGCAAGTAGAATTAGAACATTTTGATTAAACATCTTGAATGGCAAGTCTGTGTACACATGTGCATGGTCTTGACATGATATATCGAAATATACAAGATAATCATTGTTAACCCTTTCCCTTGAATCAAGAGAGTTAACAACTTTCATTGGCATGTTGGATGCTTAGGCCCATGGCAGCTCTTGGTGCAGTCCTGTCATCTTTATAGGTCTCATCCAAGTATTATCAAGCAAATTGTTTTTCTTTTTACTGTTGAAATTAGCGCCAAAACACTGAAGTAGATGGCATTTGACCATCAGCCGGTTCTAGCAGGTTTATGGGCAAAGAGTTAAGCACACATAGGATATATATATGGACTTGAAATCTGAGTTAAAATTGAAACTGTTCCCACCATATTATCACATGTATCATCCTATACTGTCAACAAGCATATAAAATAACATTGATTCTGTTACCATCGCAAGTTTCAGGTTTCAGATTTACTTTGATGCAAGTAAAGGGGGCACATTTTGGATACGAGCCCACCACGGCACAATAGCTGCTGAGTTTTATGATCTTAATGTTGCTCAGTGACAAACCTGCTGATGGAAATCATACTTGAAGTAGGAACCATAAGATATTTCTTGCCCTTGCTCTTATCATTAGCATAGATCTACATTAACAATAACAGATCTAGATGTGCAGCAGACTGCCTACCTACAACAGCATCAATGGCTCCCCTACGACTTTTTATGGATCCAGATTTACACCCTATTCGAAACCCACTGCCACCTACACATCCACAGGCCATCCTTACTTAATTGGACTTGGTATAGGATAGATGACCTCACAAATTTTGTGTCACAAACAGCAGTGCCACTGGACGATCTCCTTGGCTTGGCTGACAATCTGGTTCAGTATTTTTCCCTTTGGCCAACATGCAATGTCAATATCCAGCTGTATGCATGATAACTGTTTTTCAATCCACCACATCAAAACGCAGTTGATCTCTCCCGCTGTGTTACGGTATTTTCCTTCACAGATTCCCTGTTAATGTTTTTACAAATAAATATTGTCTCCAGCTGGTTCCGGTTTCATAATTACCACTTGACTATGTCCGTGTACATCACAGTAAGGGTTACCTTTCAAAGGTGTACGTCAGCGCGTGCTTGCAGAAATAATCAATACCCTGAAATGAACATGATGAATGCAGCCAGCACATTTGTCGAAGGGTTTGGGGGATTTTCCCATAATGGTAAAATTATGCAGCTATTCAATGAGCTAGTCTCACACGTGCATTGGATGACCAACCAAATTATGTCACAAAATTAGGTGCATCATTACAATGTGTCTTCAAGTACAGACCGACAGTGAAGTGAACAACTGTTTCAGGGCTTGACCTTAGGGCCTGTCAACCTGTATGGGGCAGGCAAATAAATCTGAATGCGTTTGGTCAGACAACTTAATTGTAATCCATATCTGTCTGACTGCACAGGTACTTTTCAAAGCAAAAATTTGAGGAAACATGGCAATTTCTTAATCAAACTACCATGTGAATATTGTTCCTTTGATCCTTGTGAATTAAGCAGAAATTCAATAATTAATTTGACAGAGGGAAAAAAGTAACAAACGTGTGTTTTGTGTGGTATTTCAAAACTGAGTGACAGTTGACAGTGTCACTCAAACAACTGTTAATTTCTATTTCCAACCTGGCCTGTGGGAGAGGTGAGAAACAAGTTTATATCTACCCAGGACTATGTTTGATAATAATACTCTGCACTCCGCTTGTTTGCCGCGGTCCTGACCAGCTAGTCAGGTGGCCTTAAAAAAAAGAAAAAGAAAAAAAATGGGGCCAAGGGAAGCCATGATGCCCGCACAGTATGATGTTTGCCATATTCACTTCTGTGGTGCCAAAAAGCGCGTCTTTTCAAAGAGGGAATGGGCAAATAAGTGAATTAGAACTTTTAAAAAACTGTGAAGTTTATGCCTTGGTCTGGGTATGTGCATGTGTTATTTGCATGTTTCTTGTTTTCAATCATGTATACTGCTGCATTTGTGTAAGTTGGCAAATCAACAGCAATTACGTTTGGTTACCTGGCAACGCGCACGCTTTAAGTGGAAACTGGAGTTGGCGGAACGCCGATTGCAACCTGTTGCCTCAAGTCACAACCCTGTCCCACAAGTAAGATTGCCAGTTTCAACTTTCAGCACACGTGCAGGCTGTCGGTCTATAGACATTACCCCAACATCATGATGCCAAAGTTCACAATGGCAACAAACTGATATCACTCGCTCCTTGTATTTGACATGGGGGAGAAGAATAGAGACATCGGTTTTTAATATTTCAGTGTACACGAAACTATCTTACCCATAGGTTCCTCGTCGGAATCGGTCTGCATCTGGTCATCGTTGGCTCCTGAAGCTCCAAAGGTAACGCCTTTTTTAAATGATCCAGATGCACCACTCAAGCTTGCACTACTACTATAGGAAAATGCTCCTGCACCTGATTTAAGCAGGTGTCTGTTTTCATTGACATTGTTGAAATAGTCGGCTGCAAACTGAACCAAGTCTGCAGGTCTCTCTCGCAGAACAGCTACAGTAAATCCCTGCAGCAGGTCCGTCAGACCGACCGGTATGTCAAAATTCATCCCGCGTCAGTGTCCAAGCTCGCTGTCCTCCAGGTTGATGTTGTAATTCACCGTATGTAAATGATTAGATCAAAATCCCCGATTCACATATCCCCTTATACTGCCGAAAGTAACCAACCTGAACGGCTCTGATAACAAATAGACTAACTTTACGACCAATGTTTTCGGCTGTCATGCAGAAATGTGTACCATATTGATGACGTCACGCACATGATTTAAATATCGTATTCTTGCGCTGTTTTGATGTATCAATCCCAAAGTACATAAGTAATCATTACCACGCGATTTCGTTTAGCAAGCCTAGGATTTTGTTGTGCGCACTGATCTTAAGACAAAACTGTAGCTCCTATGACAGGTTGCATGCCTGAATAGTTCTCGCGGAGGAACATTCATAGAGCAGTAACTAGTCCGCGCGCGAAATTATCACTGCGGTTGAAGTCCCTGGGAGCAGGAATCAGCCAAAAGATGCTAAAATGTCAATAAGATTTCAGCTCTTACATGTGCTGTTGAAAATTACTGCATTGTCATGATACTCTGCATAAACCAGCTGACAGTAGTTAAATAAATTTGTGCTTACTGAAACAAAATACAATTGAAAGTTAATGTTACATGAAACTTTAAATTTTTGTTACTTTTACAATGTAGAATGTCAAAAAGGGGTCTTCTGTTTGTGCTGAGCATAGAATTCTGTCTCTCTCTATTCTGGATTGATGGGTAAAGTCATACTTGTAGCATCTGCGTCATTGTTGTTTGAAATTCCTAATATGGGTGATGCAGCAGCCTGGTATGTTCTTTCATCAGATTCTTTCGCTTTAAAATTGGAATGAATTTTTCCCTTACCAACAAAGCATTTGATTGGTCACTATTCTTTGCACCCATACTTTCTGCTGACTGGTTAATTGCTCAGTACGGACAGTTGCCATGTGACACAGTGGACTGAAATAAATCAGTTCTGAGCTCTGAGTTCTGTTATAAATAAGTTGTTGAAAAATATCCTAGTAAAATATTAGTACATCCATGTCCCTGTCAAATTTCACCTATTTGGTGGGAGTCTTCTACCTTTTTTAATGGAAACTTTATCTCCTGTTTGAAAATCCATTCACTTGTTTTATTCTTTGTTACCTCTTCTACTTTTTAATGGAACCTTTCTGCATTTTGGGCAATCTCCTGTTTGAAAATCCATTCACTTCTTTTTACTCTTTGTTCAATATAAGATCTCTTCCTATGAGAGCCAAAAAAATTTGCCTTCCTGTCAGAGGATGTTGATAGGTATGAAAATACAGATCACAGCGATCAGCATAAATGCTGAACAAAGCAACATTTCAAATTCTAGATGAAGGAAAGCCTACAGTGACATCTAGTGGTGAAAATATGTTGCCCAGAAAGTGGAGACCTCTGCGGGGGAGTCATACAATGATTTTTTTTCCCCGTTTTACTTCAAGTATGCTGCAGACAACAAGAAGTCCCATGTTCTATTTCTCTTACATATCCAACATCATATCAAGGAGGCTAGATCTAGCCTCCTTGATCATATTAATGCTTTTAACACTTACGCTCCAAGTTTCTCTAAATGTTAGTTGCTTGGAAGTGTAATAATTTTTCTTACGATTAAAAATGGCAAGAAAATAATATAATCCCAAAACACTGAACTTTTTTCCGTCAGTACATTAATAAAGGGGGGGGGGGGCCCACTGGAAGCTTGATGGTAACAAGAAGTGGAAACTCAGCATGTGCAGGAATATTAATCCCCTTTTTCCTTGCACAAATCACAGGAAAATTGAAATACAAGCTAATGGCTTTTAAAAGCAATTAAAGTGTTGCAAAAATACTTCAGATATTGCTACATTATGCAGATACACCCAAAATTCTGCTGGTGTATTTAATTTGTAAATTATTGATGCAAATGGTCACCTATTGAGCCTTCACCTTAAGCTTGTTTGATCTTGACGAGGAAAAAAAAAACAAGATTCCAAGTGTGTAATTCAAAATTAAAATAGGAGCCCTAGATGCAGTTGTTACAGCACAAATTTCCTCACCTGTTGCCCATTTAAACATTTCCAGATTATGCTTTTTTTCAAAAAAAAAAAAAAGAGTATGATTTAATAATCAGGGAAACTGCTATCATAATTCTTTATATAATATATATATATATATTTATATTTATATTTATCAGTGCAAGACTAAAATTGAAATTAAGCTTACAGTGACTAGCATGTTGTAGCTAAAAAACACAACAAACACAGTATTATTTGATGTACGGAACTCAATATTTATTGTATAGACAAAAGCTGGCAAAGTTCTAGTACATTACCGTAAATATGGAACTAAAGACACACAAATGCAACTAATGCACCAGTACAAAATATACCCATCCTCAAGTGCCATCTCACACACGGACCATTACCCTGACATGCCCAGTTAATGTCCTGAATTTGATTATCCTTGCTGGCCCATTTCACTTGTACCTGGTAAATCTACATTTCTGTATCACTTTGTGTCTTGATCATTTCTTGCAATGCTCAAGGTGATGTCCATATACTTCAGGTCCTAAAAAATTTAGAATAATGAAGAGACCAAAGTTTGACCAGGCAGACTGGAAACATAATAATTAAAATACATTTAAGTTACAAGAATCACAGATAGAGGTATCAATTTCCTGTGACACTGCTTCCAGGCATGTGTATTCACCTTTGTATAAAATACGAACTTTCCATTGAATTTAGAAACATCCCAATGCTGACTGTACTGTACATACTGGTATATGTTTCACTTTCTCTTTTTTTTCCTTCTTTTTAATATATGTGAACACATTTTTACCAGGATGACTGTGAGATGTATGTTATCATTAACGCTGTATTTACAAACTTGCCATTCTCCTTAATTTCTATTGCTCAATTTTCTTTACAGAACTACATAAACCAAAGGAATTCTGATATTTAACGACCTATCTTCACAGACAAACTACTGCAAGTGTGGGAAGATAAAGCACTTTCAGCAGCTAAGCATTTTTACATTTATGTACAAGTTTGCCAGTCTGGCAGTACGGCTCCACAATTTACACTCACCCATCACTTGGCCACTGCAGCAGTCTTTAATCATACATTAACTTTATTTTACCTCTGTCTGTTTAACTTGCAGAACTTCCAAATTCATGTGACCATTTCGTCTGTAACACCTCCTTGAATTTATTGATTCTTCCACTCGACAAGAACTTTACATGCACCAGCAACAGCATTACATTTAATTTCCGCAAGGTTCGGAATATACATTAAGGGTACATTAGCTAGTCATCTGTCCAAAGACATGAAATGTTCAACATCTTCTCAATGATACAAGTAGGCCCATTTTTTTTTTAAATAAAATAAAATAAAATAAAATATCAAATTTAAAAAATGCAAAACAAATTTATGTTCTAGCTCACTTTCTTTGGGCTTCTTTGCAAAGTACTTATCACTATCACTTTTTCAATCTTAAATGTCATATCTGTATTTGTCCCAAAGTTACTGTTGATTTAAAAAATGCAAAACAAATTTATGTTCTAGCTCACTTTCTTTGGGCTTCTTTGCAAAGTACTCATCACTATCACTTTTTCAATCTTAAATGTCATATCTGTATTTGTCCCAAAGTTACTGTTGACTATCTTTGTACTTTGTCTTTCCATGTAATTACAGCAGATTTTACTTGCTTGTTGTTATCAAGTACATGCAAAAATTCTGTTTTTGCATTCAATCTGAGTTAAGTGACAAAAAGATAACTGCCTTAAAAAAACCAAACCTATCTGGGAACTCTTAACGATCTTTACTGAAAAGGAAACATTTTGAACTTGACAACTAAACCTCAAATGACAATTCAACTTTCAATTCAAACGAGAATGAAAATTTAAGAACATACTCTATGATCACATAGAATAAATTTACATTTTATCATTAAAACTTTCAGACAGAGTGAGAGCTAATTAGAGGAAATCATTCATAAAAAATATAATAGATCGATAAAATTTTTTAAAAAATGAATGAACAGTTGTACTTATATTACCAGGCAATTGGTTGATACAAAAAAAAAAAAAAAAAGAAAAAAAAAAGAATAAAGAAATAATGACAGGTTTAAACATGTGAAAAAAAAAACAATTCTGGACCATCTCTTCCTGTGTGCTGTTTAACACCACATCCCTGAGCAGAGCCATAGCAGGCAATCTCCATTCACACAACTTGCGAGTTAAATAAAATATAACATAAAATGTCCGACTTCTTAAGGTGCAAACAGCAGCAGTCTTGTACAGTATATGCCTATAAAAGTTTGATCCGAACTGGTTAACCTGGATTTGTTCAGGAATATTCCAGGAGAAAAATTAATAGCAATTCATCCGCAAAGACTCTCATTCACAGTCAAATGACATGTCAAGTTATACAAGTATTTCTCACAAAGCAGGCATTTTCAAACCAATTCAAAGTACGAGCAGTAGCTTCAAGAAACCCTAATATTCAGTGGAAAAGTCAGTCATTACCAAATATCACATGTTCCTTCCTCCAGTCCCAATTTATTCAGGCACAAATTGGTCCATTCAACTTTGCTTCAAGCATTTTATTTAAACTGTTGAAATGATTCAGCACTCGTCCACTTTTTTACCATTATACATAAATTTACAGGCAATTCCACCATCTTACACATATATATCACACAAGTGGCCCGTGAACGCTCTTTACTGTTTCATCTGTCAAAACAACCACAGCTGGGGACAGTTTTATTGGTTTAATTTTCATTCCCTCTCAAGCATAGCATACTCAGTGTGTCTTTTCTTAAAAACGTGGTCAAAACATGTCATCTTCATCTCAGTCAGACGTAAGTACACAGAACATGTTTGCTCACAAGTGGAAAACCAGCCAATATATATATATATACACATATATAGATTTGACCCAAAGATATTTGTGCATCAAATGGCCACTGTCTTCTCTGCATTGCAGCCACATATTGCTCCAAGTAAACACAGTAAAATACAAGAGTTGCCAACAAGTTGTGCATTGCTTAGTCTTCAGTCTCAGACTCCCCAGATAGTGGGTTTGGTTCTCCTGTAACACGGCAGCGATGCAAAATAGCTTTTTCATATGCCTTCTTGACAGCTTTGCGTACATTTGGCTTCTTGTTTTCTAGAAGTTTAGCTGTATCTAGACCAGAGTCCACACCTAAAGGCTCCAACTTGTTACGTGGTAACCACTGCCTGCAACAACACAAGATTGACTGTGACAATTTTCAACCAATATTTAAATCTCACTGCTCCCACACAGCACTCGAAAAACTATACGTATATTTAATGCATCTCAATATAGCAATAACCCAAATCTATTTTCAAGTAATAAGTGCTGTCAACAATCATTTACTATGAATGGCACTATCTTAACCCCACTGGTAGGCAATGTTTGTGTATTCCTTGAAACACGAACAAATGGTTGTAAGCCTTTTGAAGACTGCTTACCAGTTCAAATAAGCACAGGCCGCAAGCAATCCCAAGTCCTTTCATGGATTTCCCTTATCTAATTTTTCTTTAATAAAACTTTGCCAAATCCCCCCTCCCCCCCTTTTTTCCTGGAAAACTCAACAATTTTAATGGTGCCTTATATGATTCTCTCATCTGAGAATAGAACATGCAACCACTTGAAGAAATGCATGGTGCGTCAGTTGCCATGAAAGCCAGGCTATATATAATAAAAGTATCTTGCAGAGGAACCTAATGTAACACACAGCTTATGTTTCAGATGCACTATCCAGTGCACACTTACCATGTCCTCTTTGTATCAAAGAAGAGAACTAAGTACACAGGTTCCTCGTGCTTCTTTTGTAATGCTAGGACTTCATCAGGAGGTACAGGAATAGGGACACCATTGTGGAAATATCCAGTCTTTGGCATTTTCGGGTTTATTATCTGCAAGAAAAAAAAAAATAACATATAATTATCTTGGCACACTGGAAAACTGTACAGGTGCATGAATTCCGCAGTATCATCATATTGCGACTCACGGGAAATTCCTAGACGGCTTAATTTTGTAATGTAGAGATGACAACAGCAAATGCCAGGAAAGGAGAAGTCACCTCCTGCCTATCTGTATCCCATATTATAGTCACCAGATTTGGGGGGATTTTGTGCGTGTGTGTGAAATCAATTTTCAATGTAAACTGTACTGAAGATTACCCCCAGATTTAACAAGCAGTACAAGAAAACTGTTTCATTCAACTCCACCCCAATCTTACATCTTTCCATGGATGTCAAAACTTCCTTTATTGTCGACTCGATGAAAACAGACAAAATAACAAACTACAGGCACACCAATTCAAGACATTGACTGATGGGTCCACCTTGCAGATTTGGTCAAGGTCCCCAAAAAATATAATCAAATGAATAAAACCAGGCGAGGGCCTGGCAGTTATTTAGGTAGACAGAAACGATCAAGAAGTCTGACCCGTTTCGCCCTTCACTGGGGCATCATTAGGGACTGAGGTGACTGTTAAGAAACCTCCATATTTATACCCTAAAGTAAATAATAGATGTTGCTAACGTGATTAGACCCAACATCAAAGCAGATTGCTCTGTAAATTCAGTCCACCCGTCAAGTGATGTGATGAGGGATGCCACGTAAATAGATGTGATGTCACAAGTATAAATATCTTTTTCACTTGGGCAGTTCCAGTAGGGGGCTACCCCATGTGCGTGAAACAAATTTGTCATTTGTCTCATTATGTGTGGGGTAAGCAGGTATAAAAGTGAGAATGAAATTTAAACTGTCACCTGATATAAAACTAGTGTCTTTATCGATTTGACAGTCATGGTGCAATGAGCATAGAATAATAAAAATATAGCATTATATGCGGCAAGTATGCTCGTTTCTCCATGATATTAAGACAAAATGGTTCCATGGTGCATAGCTGGTGGATCCCAAAATACTCCTTTCCAGTCTCAGAAGAGTCTCGCTTCTCTTGGTTCTAGGAGGAGTTTCTATGTGTTCCAGGATTTGAACACTCAGTTGCAAACCTGTATGGTCTGGTCGGGCAAAAATGCCTGTTAAGTGGCTGTGTCTGTCCACTTTATTTGTGTAATAAAAATGTCCACGAGGTCTGTCCATCAGGTTCCATGCCGTTTGCCCTACATACTGCTTTCGGCAAGTCAGGCATGTAAGGAGATATACAACACTGTTGTTGGCATGTGCCATCCTGTGGTGTGCTATATGTACATCTTGTGTGTGTGTGTGGTGGGGGGGGGGGGGGGCTTTTTACTTTACCTGATGATATTTAAAAAAAAAAACCATACATACATACATATATACATATATAAAATCAAGTCAACAAATGGTGTCAAGGTATATACAGTACTCCCTCTTTATAACACCCCTCATTACAAGGTGGTTTCCGATGTAACATGGTGGTTACCATGGCTCCCACTGAAATAGTTTTCACATTACTTCTATGTTAAAAGTCCCTCTGTTATAAGGCGGTTCTGCTATAACACGGTATACCGTGGACCCCAACACCAGCGTTATAAAGAGGGAGCACTGTATTTAAGTTTCAGGTGACCAGTAAGTATTGAGATGTCACGTTGACAAACAAAAGGTGGATGGCCAGGAAGCAGAGACGGACAAACAACCCAACAACGTAATACCCACCTCACCCACCCCCGATGGACCCATAAAAATCCCCAAATAAGACTGACAAAGATAAGCAATAACGGAACCGTCATAAAACCTTGTATAACATTAAATTGTATGTGATCATTCTGTTTTCACACAAAATTATTCACATTTGAGGCACATAAGAATATCTACTTACCAACGCAGGATACCACGGGTAGCCCCGACATTTGGCCCATACTAGATCCAAAGGCTCTAAGGGTATGATGTCCTCTTCCTCTTCATCATCAGTTCCCCAGCAGCGTGCCTTGGTACGAACTGAAAAGCATCCAAAAGCAGTTTGTAAGTATCAGCAGTGATCCAGGCTTTCTGTATCTTTACCTAATGTGCACACTTGACACACAGTGAAGCACAACATACTGGAAAGGCAGACACTCAGGCAGTAACTGTGGAGCTATCAAGGCATAACTAAAAGGTTTGCAGGTCCAGTCATTCCTTGCACATACACCTGTTCTTCCTTCTATAACTGTGGCTTCAGACGCAGAAGTCAGTTGTGGGTGGTCCTTTCTATTCTGCATGACCCTGTATCAGATATCTCACATAATGCCCGCCTTTGTACAAGATGCCTACCTAATTACAGATGGATATTTAAATGAAGGGGAGATCTTGCCATTTATTGTTTCAATTTTTGGTGTCCTACAAATAAATTTAAGATATGTATCTCACTTCAACAGCCTAAATCCTACACAATAACTGAAAATAATAAACAGTGCCAAATTTAAAAGACATACTTTAAGCTTTAATCCAAGCAAAACATACAGCCAAATGCATTGTTCATTCATAGAATTGACAATATGAAATATCTAACACTCTTCTGTGGAATTTTTTTCCCTATAGATGCCTTTAAATTGATATGTCACTGATGTAAGATCCCTGATATGAAGCAGCAGAATATACATGTAGACCTCCACTACTGTTATATTTGGAACCCATGAAATCCCAAAAGCAAATACAGAGATTGGAAGCATACCTGTATTTTGAAGCTTCTTAAAGTAAAGTTTCCTGAGTATCTGCCCTGCAAAGGATAAGAAACACAATTCAACTGCAAACAAACAGAACACACACACAAAAAACAAACAAACAAAACAAAAAAAAATAAAAACATAAAAAACTCAGCCGGTAAGTAAGAAGGAAGGAGAGCCAAAGAGTTTTACTGCCAACTGAAATAAAATGCAGTGAAGCGGAATCAACAAATCAGGAACATAAACCCTACACCAGCAGCCAAAAACTGACCTCTCCCTCTACAGTATGCACTAGTGTTGAGTTGTTGCTTACACTCCCTGTCTGGCTCCACCTGAACTTGTGCTTGTCTCTTTATTTTTCTTTCATTTTTGGCTTGAGTTGTCTTCCTCTTTGTGGTAGCTTTAGGTTTTATGCCAGCACAGACAGGCTTCCTTGACAGCACTTTTCCGCAGTTACATCGGGTAGATCTGTGTCTGCCACTTCTTAGTGACCACATCCTACCGCAATTTCTCTGTTCCTTAACTAGACCATAGGACCAGAAAGCAAAGGCACGCATGCAAAAACATTAGAAAGCTGTCATGCAGGTTATTCTGGAACTCCCAGGACAGCTAAAATGTTATGGGTAAAAAAATGAACAGGAAGCAGTCTTACAAACACAAGCAATGCCCCACACAGGCCACACATTACCACCAGTTAGTTAACACCTTACAGCAATTTCCAAGAATTGGTAGTTATGCAAACCGGAAATAATTTTGCTTTTGGTTTTGAGTATCTGCAGTTAATGGACACCTTGCAGATTCATAAATTACAGACAGGATTATTTTCCATATAGAAGCTTTACAACACTTCTGAAGCTACATTAAAAGCTGTAGGTTTCCCAAGCTGTTGATGCCTCTACCTCCACCATTCCCTTTATGCATAATGCACCATAAATATACTCACCTCGCCTCGAGTACCTGTGAGTAGAGCCATCTCCGTCGGCCAGATCTGAGTGGCTGTTCTTGCTACTGCAGCTATCAGACAGAGAGCTGTCACTGTTGCTACTGGTATCAGAGGTGGACTCTGTGTCAGAGCAGCTCTGAAGTAGACTTCTGTACTGTGTGAAACTCTCTCGGTGACTACCCATTAAGCCTGTGTCTGAGCATGCATCGTTGACAGACATACTTCGTTTGGTTGGTGGACCTGATGAGGAAGAATCCAAGTGACTTGCAGAAGCAGATCGCTTGCGCATGCTCGGACTGCCAGGACCTTTATCTGCACACTGGGCTGCAATGTCTGCTTCCAGAGAAGGTCCCTCACATATTCCAGAATTGCCTTTTGGTCTTGGAGGTCTACCACTGCTTTTGCGCGGTTGGCTGCCACCTAGTTGCAGTGGTTTACGAAATGAAGCTTTCTTGCTGAATAGCACTGATGTCCTTCGGTTAACACCTGAAGGTGATGGGGAAGTTGTGGCGTTTCCACCACTTCTGCCTTCATTGGCTGAATCTTTACTCTGACTTGAATTGGATTGACTGTGATCGGTGTCTTGTTGGGAAGCTGAAAAGAGAAACAGAAATGCTGTTTTACTGGCAACTAGGACCCAAAGAGCCATTGTTACAACACCTACAAGGACCACTGCACACCCCAAACATACAAAGGGCTGCACACAATTAACCAAGCACCCACATCCATTCGTAGATTTCCCCGCATGCTTGTCCCGTTTGCATGGTATTTGGCGCTGCAACTATACCTATCCTTCCTTTAGATTTATACCCATCAATTGCTCAGTAGTACCCACAATTTCTTTTGATATAATTTTGTGTGCTATCTTTTCATTTTGATTCTCATGCAAAACATCATCTGTTATGAACTGTGGAAATGTATGGATGCCATATTAGATGTACTTACTTTCACACTTTTTTCCATTTGAAACCTTTGACTAAGTTTTAAATTCACCATTTCGGACATAATACCTATGAAACCTGTGTTAAAATACTATTTCATCGTGTTTGTATTTTCAGTTTTCCACCATCAGCAAAATTACGAAAAACAAAATGATGGCAACATTAAGTGAATTCACAAGGGAAACATTAAAAAGATTTCCATCTGTATCAAAATGTCAAATGGAAACAAGAAGATATTTGGGGGAAGATGGACAATTTTGTCACAATGTTGTTCATGATTTAACCAGACAGCACAGAAAACGTCTCAAAGAAAATCTTGCCTACCACTGCAGCCCAAGCATGGCTTAGTCCCACCCATGCAGGGCAAGTGTACCTCTGCATTCAGTAAGTTCAGCACTACCTGTTTCTGTTGTATCCAGTGGCAGTCCCCTCCCCAATACATTGTATTGATGGACAAACAAAAAAAATCACTTCCTTGGTGGTGACTTTGTGTATACAACTGTTGTCTGCTTCACATTCTGAATGACAAGTTTGAATTCTTTTGGTGATTAATTTCGGTACATCCATCAGTAACCCACAACAGTGCATGATTAATACACAACTAGGTTTATCAAGTAGAATGACCGTCTTTTTCCAAGGGGGGGGGGGGGGGGTAGACTTGAACTCAAATAACTCAAACTTCAACAGAAAAAGCTTTGCCTTTGAAGGAGGGGTGGGTGGTTGCTCTCCACCTTCCCTTATTGTGTATGTTTGCAATTTGACTCAATACCAAATCACACATTGTGCATTTACATTTTTCACACTCACGTGAATTGTGTTAATCGATTCAGCCACAAGTCAGTGCAGAATGTCTCATCAAAGTGAATGGATAAACAAGTGTTCACACTAGTAAATTTGGTTCAGAAATCATATCAAATTGACTGTGAAAACATGAAACAAGAAAACAACATCTATAAGCAGTGTTCTGTTTCTAAAGACAAAAGAACAATTTTCATAAGTATAGAAGTTTCAGATGAAATCTACTATCCACAAATTACGTGTTTTGCATGAAATGACAGCATACGTGAAGGATCATACTCAGATCAAGGTTCAGTCATCCATTTTATGAAGCAGAAAACAATGTACATGTAAAATATATGAAAAATTCTTGCTCAGTATGTAGATCTGTGCACCCACGCCCATACAAGACACAACAGAAAGAGAGTGTAACTGTTCTGAGCAGTGTGATACACATGATGAGCAGAAAAAAGTGACATGGTCATGCAGCTAGCCTCTAAGTACACAGCCCAAACCATGGATAAAGAAAAAAATGGTATAAGTGCCTGCTCTATCTTGCGGGATGGGATTCTGATGCCTGCCTGGTTGCTCTAACTTTCCGCTTTTTTCACACATGCACGGATTCTACCAGATCTCAGCCACTTTTTCCAAATGCGACACCTATGCCTCAGCTCTGAAATGGCCCAACATGGAATCATGATGCACACATGTCCAACAGGTGGCAGCACCATCCAGTCTTACTAAGGATGGCAGGCAGGACACAAAATACAGGGAAAGGGCAAGACAGTCATCAGATAGAACACACCAGCATTTTGCAAACATACATATATGCCTCTTTCTCTATAAACAACATACAGTCCAAGCATATCTGGTAAATTTTCATCAATCAGACACACAAAATGATGTGCAAACAGGCTATGGTGAAATCAATGTTACTTCCATCTGTCCACAGCACATTGCATGTGCAAGCATCATCCATAAATTTTTACACAACTATATTTCCATACTTTCTGTTTACATTGTTTTTCTGCTTCTTTTTTCCTAAGTCTCACAGCAGAGATAGAAATGCTTGATGAGTTGTACTTTATTGCAAACGTGACAGTTACTCTGAATTTGTGGTTGACTAGAAGCCAACATAGCTAAAAACTTAAAAAGAGACAATGCAACTAAACCACGCAAAGCAAATGGGTGTCACTGTTTCCACTTTGTACTGCTAGATAGAACTAGGCACAACACAGGCTACTGCCATAGCCAGCAAGACGGCCTTGCAAACTAATCCAGCAAAAGCTGATTCCAGAGGATAGTCTGGAGAAGTGAAATTAAGGATTTATGACGGGGATAAAACATTTGACACTGACCAAACAAAAACATGCCAGCCCTGTTTGAATACGCTACAATTAGCACTGCTTAACAAACTCAAGTTCTGAACCAGACCTACACATATCCATTTACAGTTGCAAACACAAGATCCACAAAATTTGATATGGGAAATTTATCATAGTTTCCATATTTGTTAGTAATACTTAGTATCCACTACATCTGGTATGATCTCCACGTGATTGTATCTACTCCCAAAATTATATCCCCTCAGGAAACAAATCTCTGTATATATTCCTCCAGACTTGAGACCCACAGTGCGCCCTCCAGCATGTGACCTCCTTACCCCATACTTGCCCTCTGGTATTGACCAAGCAGATCAGTTTTTAACGATAGACTAAGATCGGAATGATCTGATGCGGACTCGGCTGGGGGGCTTTTGTGTAGTGGATTGGTAAATATTACTAACTAATATGGAAATTATAATAAAATTCCCTGATTTATGTCATAATATATTACCCATCCACTACATTTGGTAGATATACCAAGCAAGTGGAAGAGGGAGATCACTCAGACTCCAGGATACAAGAATAATCCCTCAAAACACTCTACTCAAAAGAACAGATCCAGGGAAGTGATGAAAGCTACCGAGAGGAAAAAGTGTTGTCAGAAGATCATAAACTAGATCATGGCTTACACATTGTGGGTGTAGGTATGTTTTCAAGCACAGGAAGTTGTCCCTCAACTCCCTCTGGCCAGGCAGCTCAAATTAAAATCAGATAAAGTATTGTGTGACCATTAGCATGCCGCCATTATGTTGCAACCTTTTTAAGAGCATCCCAGGAGCAGGCTATGGCCCTGACCTTGTGAGCTCTGATCTGGTGCAATTGTTGGAGCTCCCTGATTTTGTCTGCCACCACGTAGGACAATTTGATTGCATAGGTAACCCAGCTACTGACAGTGTTCGCACAGATTCCCACAGAATCTGAAACAACCCAGTCTTTTTTCAAAGGTAGGAATAACAGGCATTTACCTTTTCTGACAGGTTCTGTTCTTTCCAAACAGAACTTCAGCATTCTAACTTAACAATGCAATATATCAGGATTCTACTGACCTAAATTAGCAGACAGAGCCTTGATGGAAAAACTTACATGGGCGGTTATCGGCTGATCAGGCACATTTTACTCATGAACAATGGGTTAGGTTTTTAAAGTAGTTTTGTGCAGTCCTCTCACCAGCCTAACCTACAGTGGCAAAGAATATGAATCTCACCTACCCAGACCGCAGAGCCAACATGACCAAAAAGACTGTCTTATATGACAGACAGCCACATTCTAGTGAAAAATGCCTGATCTGGGTTGTTGCAGCAGTCAGCCAAGGTGGGAGAGCAAAAGGGGACTCTAGGCTGAGCTCCAGAATTTCTACAGCCCGTGGCCCCTTGGAACGCCAAAAAGCGATCAAGATAGTGCCACCTTCTCCCTCTTCACTTCCTCTAAGACTCGCACAATTAAGAAAGTTGGGGGATAGGCGTAAGCCTACATGTTCTCCAAGCTTATGGAGGGGGTATCTACCGCCCAAGCTTGATTGTTTTCTACTGCAGAGATTAAAGTTGGTAACTTGCAGCTGTGTCTTGCAGCAAACAGGTCTGTGTGAGGGGCACCCCAAAGGTCCCATCAAAGCCTGCCCCAAAGGTCCCATCAAAGCCTGGCAATCTGCAAGTGTCTGTGCTGACAGCTTGATGCCGGCATAATAGATCAGCTTTGACATTGTGGACTGCTGCTACACACGCACAAAAATGCTTTATCATCCTGACTGCACACCAGTGTTGTAGTATCTCGGTTAAACTTAACAGAGGTGCTGCCACACTCCCTGTTTGTTTATATATGTCACTGCCATTTAATTGTTTGAGTAGACTTAGACATGCTTGTGTGACAGATCCTGCTAGAATTTTGTAAGACCAGACAAACTCTTGTTCCTGCCAGTTGATGGGACAGACCTGTTTCATGGAGCCAAACCCCAGATACAGTCTTAGAATACGCTCTTGGAACCCATGTAAGCTCACACCCCTGACATGACCCTTCCATGTAAATTATCCCCTGTAGACGGATTGCCCCATCCAGAGGAACAAACATGGAGAAATGTTTTTGATGGGATAAAATTTTGGGAGTGGATGTGATCTCATAGTGATCATGCCAAACGTAATGGATAAGTTATGTATTATGACACAAATACAAATTTACACCTTTGACACAATTAGAGTATTACTGGTATAAGCTACTGTGCTGCCAAATTTAATTGATCATAAGCTGAAATTTTTTAAAGATTCTGTTTGCAAAAAATAAAAAAGGCAAGCTTTGTGAATTGGGCTGGCCATATATCATAAACAAGAGGCCCATGGGCTTCATGCTCTGCTGACATATAATCTGATGACCATCACCAAAAAATTTTCAAAATCATTTCCTGACATGCATTTCCTTTATCACCTGGAGAAATTATTCCAGGTCATCCATATGATGTAACATCAAACTTCCACATGAATACACATTTGTGGTACATTTGGTATCCTTCCCATCACTCTGTATCAACATACTGAATTTAATGTCCTTTTAAAGTGCTCAATGACCTTGAAAATAGGTGAAGGTCACCCAAAATTATTCTAAAATTTTATCCTTGGCCTATTGCATGTTTGGTGTAAATTTGAAAGTTCCATCCTACTTTATAATCATAATAATGAATTTAATGTACTTTCACTTTCTAGGAAGCCAGTTCCACTTAAAAGCACTAGTAGTGCCACCATGACTCCACAAATCATAAAGACTTTTTTTCTGTATCTATGTACTGGTATTGGTTGTGTCCACAAGTTCAGATGTAATAACCACAACGAAAAAAAAAATATCCTGATATGTATTGTATGACAGAAAGTACGTCAAGGTCACCCATATTACGAAATGTCAAACTTCTATAAATGATGCAAATTGGTGGTACATTTGTTACTGCTAGCCTTCTTATTTCTCGAAATGCCGAATTAAGTGTTCTTTATTACATCCTTAATAACCTTGACTATTATGTCATATTCATTCAAAATGAAGTAAAATTTTTACCATTGGCCAAAAGCATGTTTAATCTAAATTTAGAAGTTTTAGTCTTTTTGCTCAATCTAAATTCCCACGAGATTTCAAGTTCATTAAAGAAAAACTTTTCAAAAAAAAAAAAAAAAAAAAAAGAATTCCCAAATTTTTTTCTATTTTAGCCCAAAAGGTGGCACCACCAATGCCAAACTCCACATAGATTTCCGTAAACTTCATAAGCCCTGAAAGTCATATGGGGCTAACATGAAAACTGCTGTATGTATTGCACTCACAAGCGAAAGTGTACAGACAGACGGACAAACAGACAGACCAGTGATCACATAAGCTCTACAACCTATGATCAGCAGAGCTAAAAATGTTCCGCAGTCTGTTTGTGCAAGATAAAAAGGGCAGCAATATGCCCCTCCAAAAGACATGGATGTTTGAAGATTTAACTCACACAAGGAGACATCTATGAAAGCTTACCACACAATACAATGTGACTACAGTTCAGCAGCTTCTTTTACAAGCAATGGCCCCACACATGAATTGCCCTTCCTATTAACCCAGGGTAAAATATCAAATAGGTGATTACTTTCATTCATGTCTCCTCCCTTAGACACCCCACTTAGTTCTGTCTCAGACTCGCTCTTGGTACTGCGGGTCCTTTGCCGTGCTCTAGTCCGTCCTCTGCCCCTTGCCGAGCCCTTTGTTGCACTTTTACTCGACTGTGGTTTACTAGACGGGGACTTGGGCGACTTTGGCGGTGGTGACCTGGCTTTGACAGGTTCAGGTGACATACTGCGTGCAGATTTCGCTGGTGAAGGACTTCGACTAGAAGTTGTTGATGCTGCCCCAGATGAAGCTAACAAATTACCAGATAATATAACTGAATCAGCATCTCCATGCAGGAGCACATTTCAACTTAACCTTTTGTGTACTCGAGTCAATTCACAGCTCATCCACTCATTTCAGCGTATTTGAGAAACAAGCAGCTTAAACACCAAGATACTGAATGGTAAATCTTAGTCAGCAAACAGGTTCCAGAAATAATTTGCCTCACTGAAAGTTTCAAAGTGCCAATTATGAACAGAATTCAGGGTTGTCAAAGCAGGGTTTCAACTGTGTTTCAAAGTTAAACCCATGATCCCAGGGCTTAAATTTTACAGTTTGTGTTGCTAGCAATCCCTAAACCCTTTCAAAAGTTTCTGGTGCTCTGATACGCAGCCAAAATGCCACATGAGCAATGAAACCTGGACTCTGTGGGCTGAGGCTTAAACAAGCTGCAAGATAATTCTTCCAAAAACAAATCAGGTTATACCTTAAACACGGACTGTATCTGCTTCAATACCCCTTAGTCTATGCTGTAACATAGAGTACAGTGGGTAGCCTTCTCCATGAAGTCACTGAGGAGACAGGTTGAGATAAATACTAGCCAGACTTCTTTTATATCCTATATCTTGCTGCACTTAAGACATCATAACTGTCTTGTTTTTTGCATTATGTAAGCAAGAAAAGTGTGCTTTTTTTCATTAACCTTTCAAGCATCTTTTGTATACATGGTTATCATACTTCAAGCTATCATTTTTCAATAAAAAATTTGCTGAAATATATCCCAATTTTGACCTGCACACTTGATAAGACTCATCAAAAGATTAAGTCAAAGCATTGGATTATTCCAACCTGATGCCCTATAAACAGTGACCCCTGGTGGTGAAAACCAGAATATGAGTACAGGTGTATGACTCACAGAAAAATTTTAAAAAGTTCTGGCAAGTAATTTAACATGTAACAGAATGATCAGAAGTGGTGCCCTCTCTCTATAAATTATAAATACAACAATAATCCTCCTGCAAAGATCATGGTCCTTTATCTTTGAAGTTAACTCAAATTGTATGTCAAACCATTCTGTTTTGAAACATAAAATTGTTCCACTACCTAAGAACAGTCTTTTTTTTTTTTTTTTTCTTTTTTAATTTCATGATTGAAGTATACACTCAAGCAGATCACTATACCTGCATCAATGCTTTCCTTGTAGTCAGTGTCTTCCTGGTCACTTGACAACTGGCCTCTCTGTAGTGCCAATTGGCGTCGCACCTTGATGATTTCCTTACGGATCTGTTTGGCAAGTTTGGACTTTCTGTCTGTAATGAAGACAGGAAGACAATGGTGAAGTGCAAATTACTTGTGCTAACAGACTGCCAGCATTTCTTCACTTCATACTTTTTTATATAAATATGCTTCAATATCCTGCGACAAAGATACAAATGAGTTTCGCCTACATAGTTCAGGCAGGTTTAACAAAAACTTGAACCTGTATGATTTTAAAAAAAATTTTGGTTTTTTTTCAAATGTATGTACCTTGTAAGAGATTACATCATGCACATTACGCTTTACATGTTCTCCAGCGACTGGACTTTTCATCAGATATATCCATATACATCATATTTACATATGCTCTACCCTCAAATCCCAGGTTTCCCTCACCTACCCACCCCACCCCCACCCCCACTACTGCACATCAAACAGGAACAGTAACAAGACTACTATAAGCCTTGCCTTCCTCATAATCAAATATAATAAACAATTTTTTTAAACATATATCTTACTCATTCTCATAGCATTTGCCATATCCAATTTATCCAGCAAGATCCTCAGCTGTTCCTCTAATGGCATGTCCTGACGCACTTCCGGAGGTAAGAAGCTATCAACTGTAACAAGTACAACTGATGTTAGACAAAGTTTAACCAAAACTTAAACATATACAAACAATGTATGCATCAAGCTCCATGAATATTTTTACCTCCCATCAAGTAAAATATAAGTTATAATCCTTTGATATTAACACTAATATTGTATATTGATAAAAATATCACAATTTAGACAATAGTACTGATCAGTGTTTTTCCTTTTCTTTCTCTCTGTCTTTTTTATTTTTATTTTTAAAGGTGGTCTCTGTAGATATAGACACCAATGGAACACCACTACAGTCTGTGTTATAAACTACTGTATCAGGAGGATTAAAGAATGTAGACAGCCAAACTGGTGTCCTGAAATTTACAACAAAAGCATTTCCAATTCAAACAATTGCAGCTGGATTTATAGACTGGTACCCTGAAAGTTAGGAGGAAGTCATGAAAACAGGGTTCCAGCTTTTCAGCACTTTCAACATCAAGTTCCGGTAGGTCCAACCACCGTTATCTTCTTCTACTTTTTTTTTTTGACAAGTATATTTAACTTTGCAAATGTTATTCCAGCATCAGTTGGTGGGGAGGATATTTATTTGATACTGATTTAATTCCTGGCCAACAACAATTAATCTTACATCCTAAGAGATCACACTCTCTATTATTGACTGTTATTGCGTAGTACACACTGAAATAGATTTATAAGCTCACTTGAACAAATTTCAATTGTTAGTTTGTCAAGATTTTGGAAACAGCATGTTTACAAGTGGACAATTGTGTACACATTAACCCACATGTAACCATAAACATAGAAGTATATACAAAAAATGTGTGATCAAAAGCTGTTCAATTCAGTCCAGTACCACTAAGAGCAAAGTCTGTATGAAAATTGCATTTTCTAATTTGGTCACACAGATCTGTCAAAACTTAAAGCCCATCATCCTTGTACGGTCAATATTATGTGTATACATACTCCAAGTTTTCCACATTATTTCCGGTGAGAAATATTGGCGATATTTTAAGGCTTACAATAAAAAGGTGAAGATGTACCACCCTTAAATAAATAACTCTGAACATGAAACATTTCAGGTGCCTTTTCCTCAGATGAAACGATTTAAATTTTTGCCCGTTTTCAACGTCATACGACAACAAGCTGTCAAAGCCTGATTTTCACAGGAAATTCAAATTTGAATTCGTTTTTTTTTTTTTTTCAGTATTTAACCTCTTGAATTTGAATTAGCCTACTCCAACTAAGAAAATGTGATTTCTTTTCACATGCCTTGGTCCTGGTTATAGAAAACAAACTTGGCATAATAAGGCACAAATTCAAAAAAAAAAAAAAAAAAAGTTTAGTTTTACATATAGGAGACAATATGTTCATTTTCCATGTGCTTGATGCAGTGATGCAGGCAAAAATGGAATCCTGCACACATGATCAAGTTACTTTGACAAAAATCCATACATCACAAATCAAAGACCACAAAGTGTGACCATAAATTGAACTTTGTGGTCAGCAAACTTCATGCCCCACTGAAAGACAATCTAACAATCAATTTTCAGATGATACATATATATATATATATATATATATGTACATACATGGTCAAAAACAGTGCTAATATTATACCAATAAAGGTAAGTTAAGTGCAAGTCCAACAACTGCCCATAACAATGGCCCACTGGACACTATCAAACTGAACTGAAGACATGCAAACTCTACAGTTAAAAGGCACCAAAGAACACACAAGTGCCCACCCACTACACTACCACAATGTAGGACTACAAATCAAAACTCTAGTATCTGCACTACACAAGGAATAGCCTGATATATTATACCTTTATTTTTCTTCTTCATTTTACCTTTTATTTTCTTGCTTTTATGAGATCCAAGGGCCATCAATGCTGAAGAGAAAAAGCTGAGTGAGCACGAGCAAACTTAACGTTAAATAAAATCTGTTCAGAGTTGTCATAATCTTGCATGCAATTACATACAGGCAGATTGTTGCCATGCAGTCTTGCAAAAGCTTGCATGTGTCATTGAATTATGGACCTCTGACGTGCAAGCAAAAGCATACTGAAGCACTGCTATGGAAAAAATTGATCCTAAATTGGAGAAACGCTGGCCAGTAACAAGAAGTCATTTGCACTTTTTAATGATGACAAATGAATAACAGGACTGACAATTCACAGGCCAGGTCTGCCTTTGATTTCCCATACTATTCTGACCAGAGTTTCTACAGCTGTACCAATGATCACCACACATTTGCCATAAAACAGGCCACATATTTTCCTGTTTTGGTAGCACCTATAAATATCACTTACCACAGTATCATCTAACAGTACCCACAGTATTTGCTTAAGTTGCGATACCTACCGCTCTCAATTACTGTATTTTCCTCCTCGCCCTGTTTGGGAGCTTCAAATGTATGCATGCCAGTTTCTGGGTCAAATCCAATCCTTTCCACCATTCTTCTTGTAGCTCTGATAATAGCTCCCCCCTAAAGACAAGAGTTGTCACATCTCAATTAACTATAGTAAAAACGACACAAAGGTAATAGCACTCCAAGTGCGACATCTAAATTGCCAGCTTAATTTTTTTTTCATTCCCTAGCACCATCAAAATTTTGCATACTTTTATGAAGTACATTTTGAAAACTGGAAACAAAATTTAACACTTACATGAAACTGACCATCTTAAATTTACATATTCACATATCTAATTTTTTTACATTTACTCATGTACAGAATGTTCAGAAATGATAAAACAAAGCGGCCATCAACTCAATCGAGAACATAAGCATAATATCTGTACGTATCTTTAAGTTTTTATACATTTTTTCTCTCTATACATCCACATGAAAAATGTTCACAAATGAAAATTTCATGTGCTCCTAAACTCGATCAGGAACATAAGTACACTACTACCTATAAATATACACTTTTCTTTTTTTTCTTCTGTCTTCTAAATAACTAATTATTACGCACCTGATCACGCAATCTGATGGCTGCTCGGTAAAACACAGTATCTTTGGCATTGTAAGTCATGCAGTTATTGATGATGAGTTCAAAGTCTGCTTCAAATTCATCAATTGTGTTGTACTCGTGACCCTCCATTTTTGCCCTCATGGTTGAAAAATCCATCGGTTTCTTGATGTAGTTCAGATAGTCTGGTACCTGCACACACATAAACCACATCAGAAAGCAGTCACTGGACAAAGTGCCTGAAATTCTGAACCTTAAACTTTTTTTCTGATGATATGCTTGTGTGCCCACAAATTGTTGCTTCTCAGCACATAAAATCAAGTTTGTTCTAAAGAATGGTTGCAGCAGCTTCTGCCAACAGTTCAGATTGTCACATGAATTCATTTCTTCACCTCTGCAGCATTAGAAGTAAGTTTTATACATTATAAGTGAATTCTCTTGCAGACAAGGTGTTTTGCTACCTTACTGGGCCAATTTATAATGTAGTCCAAAGTTAGTAAGCTGTCTTTTTTAATTTCAGGACATGTGAATTTTTTCCTGATTTTGATTCCTGCTTTGCATACCCTTTATCCATTGCTGACAGGCTAAATAAAATGGTGAAGATACCATTTACAGCACATTCTTACCTCATCAAGAGAGACAGGCTCTGCAAAGATGTTGCCCACATCTTTATCTTCCAGTTGTTCCAGTGCACTCCGAAGCATCACTACAAATGGCTGCAGCTTCATTTCCGTACACAGTTGCTGAATGCGGATCTGGTAATCCATGCACAAAAAGTTTTAAAATTAAATAACTAATTTGATGACGTTATGTCCATTTTTGACTAACAAGCATGGGGCAACCTTCTGCTATTACATTTTGCTTAACCCTTTCACCCTTGAATTCAGACTGAGTCAACAGTTTTCCTTGGCATGGGTTGGGCACTTAAGTGCCCAACCCATGCCAAGGAAAACTGTTGACCTGGGGCATGTGATCTTGATAAGTGTCATGTACATTTCTCAGTCAAATTGTTTTTCATAACTGTTGAAATCAGTTGAAAACACTGAAGCAGACGACATTTGACCACCAGCCAGTTTTGGCCGGTTTAAGGGGGAAAGGGTTAACTACAGTTGAGTTCACATCTGATCATGTATGTTGTGTCCGTTTTAGCTCTTAAAGACTTTTTGACAATAATCTGGGGTTTTTTTTAAATCCTATTTTGCTGTCATTACATTTAGAAATTGTTTCAGGGAACTATGACCCAAACAAACATAAATGTAAAGCTTTAGTATTTAAATGGGAAAAACTCTGTTCCCAGTGTACATTACAGATATACATAATCTAAATCACAAGGATGTACTTGTATCTATGATATACCGTAAAATTAAAATACAATTTATTCAAAGTCCACTTCTCCACTGATGCAAATAACTGAAAAACTTTCACACCTCTTCCCGTTTTAACTTTTCTCGCTTGCGGATGAGTTCTACCAGGAGCCTTGCTTTCTCCAAATCCTGACGTAACCTTTGCCAGTACTTCAATTGTGCTTTTAAGGCATTACTCTGCTTGTCATTTTTGGTCTACAAAGAAAGTGTGCACACAATATAACCAAAACTAGTATTGTTAGCCTTCTAATTTCTCAACATGTTAACTCTATAAACACTACAATCCCTATATGGGCATCAATATGCATATACATAGACACTGTAATACTATACTATTGTATACCTATACACTGGGCTCCTGAAGATCAAAGGGGGGAATAAAGTTATTATGAATAAAAGCATCTGACTTTGTTGTTTTTTGTTCAAATCCTTATTACCATGCATCTTGTCGAATGTCATGATGAGTAGATTGTAGTGACAGTAAGGGTGACCTCAATACAGGACAACTGACCCAGAATCCGTACACATTAAGATAAAACAGGCATATTTTCTTATATATTTCAAAATGTAACCCATGAAACAAGTTATAATGCAATAAATTTTCAAGAAATGATGCTCCTACAAAAATTTTATGGAATATGCCCTTATCTATAATCTGGTACAATGAACATAGTGTCCTTGTTTCGGGACATCTGAGCACAATGTTACATGTAATTTCTTGCCTGCTTTCATATACTGCTTACACAATTTTGAAAGTCCAAGATTTGTGAATTCACAACTAACTCTGTGGCCATCAACTCAACATTCTTTTCTCTCCAAAGTTGATTATCAAATATGTATACAGTTTTACCTTAAGAGGGATACAGCAAAGTTGTCTATGGGTAAGTATCCCCGACACGGATTCCGGACAAGACAGAACATGGTAAGTATGGGGTAAGTATATGTATGGATAATGATCATGTACTAGGAAAAAATGAAAGAAATTTCAGAAAATGTAAATGACTTCTGTCAGACCTTGAAAAATAAAAATTACAAAAATAACAGGACCTGGATTTATGAAAATTTATTCAACACCTTGACATGTTTGGCCTGGATTCAGGACAAGTATATAAAAAAGATGCTGAAATGAATGAATCAAAGTACAGGAACATGACAGGCAGTCAAAATGCTACAATTGTGCAATAAATTTGGGGAAAATTGCATTTCACTTCATTCATTTGTGACCAGTCCTTTATTTTTTAAACTGCATCACTTAAAAAGTCTACCTATGGATGACCTTGGACTATGACCTTCAGATGCCAGTGGGAATACAGTCTCGACAGTATCCCATGCCATTGGGTTATCAGTCTCTCCAGTACTCAACAACAGTGTGCCACCTCTGCCAACAATTGGAGCCAGCTTTGACACAGAGCCATGCTTGACACTTGATACATTTTATCTTAGTCTTTCTATCTTTCACAGGTATGTCTTTGTATCTTGCATGTGGGTGTGCCTTTTTGTAGCGTACAAATTTAGCATGGCAGATACAACAACGATTGTCCCCACTGGCATCCAAAGGCTCAAAGGGATGGTGACTCCCAACATCTAGAAGTCGATCACCATGAAGGGCTGTGGCAGCAGCGGGAGAATGAAGACGTGTTTGTCTATGGTCACCAATGAGTTGCACAACAAGCTCATCAATGAAGTCCATAAAGTATCTAGCCCTTTTTCCTGCTGGTCTGTGTGATTTATAGAAAGACTCCAGGACAAAGGCATTGTAAGCTGTCACAAGAAACAATTTCAGAATGATCTTGCGGTACCAGCGGCGACAGCGACGGCTTTTGTGCAATTTTGTGCACTGGTCATTCAAATCAACACCATTCATGAATTTGGTATACTGACGTACTACAAGGGGGGCTGTCAATTCCACCAAGGATCCATCCTTTTTGCGTCTGTTTACAGTAACAATGTCTGACGGGTCATGCATTGTGCTAAGAAAATAAATGGGTTGCCTTTCCCGCCAAACCACAGCAGCAAGCTGGCCAGTGCATTTATAATCACTTGCTCCCACACCTAGTGTCCGGTTTGTCCGGTGTAAGTCCTTTGGAAAATCTTTGCGGTCTTTGCGCACCGTGCCTGCCGCAAGAATTCCAATGTGATACAAATAGTCTAGAAGGTACGGTCATGTGTAATACCTGTCTGTATACAAATGGTGATGTTTTCTGGTGTAGTTCTCCATCAATCTGACGACAACTCCTCCAGTTTTTCCAAGTTTGCCATAGTCTTTTTTTTCTTGGCCAGTATATACTTCAAAATTCAACACATAGCCAGTGGCAGACTCACATAACAAGAAAGCCTTTATGCCGAACTTGCAGGGCTTCTCCTTCATGTACTGTTTGAAGCCCAACCTGTTCTTGGCAGGGATCATTCCTTCATCTATTGCTAGTTCACAATTCGGGTTATATTTGTCTTGAAAATTACTCAGCAACAGAGTCATAAGTGGCAGTACTTTGTACAGCTTTGAAGTTTTGTCCACTGTAGATTCATCCACTACATGTAGAAATTTCCATAAGGAAGTGAACCGATCCCTTGTCATAACAATTGCATAGCCAGGGGTTTCATATATGAATCCTTGTTTTTTTGACCAATAATGTTCATAGCGTGGCTTGATAACTGAATGTTCCATGGATAAACGTAGTCCAAAAAATGCTCTCACCTCCGAAGAATTGGTAGGCTTCCATTTCTTACTAATAGCTTTATCGGGAAACTTAGCCTTGAATATTTCCGCTTGGCGGTTTGTGTTGTCGGCGAACAATGTCCACGTTTCTTCATCACCCCATAGTAAATTGAAAAATCCAAGTGCATCTGTATCGGCCCCAACATTATCTGGTATGTTTTTCGGCCCAGGTGTGTCTCCAGTAAACAACTCATCAGGCGCTTGAAACGATCTGGTACTGCGTGTCCACTTGTAATCAAATTTCACAGATGCATCGTACACGTCCGCAGAGCTAAACCCATCAAATTCTTCTTCATCACTCGACCAATCGAATACTTGATCACTCTCGTTGTCACTAGGGCCCTCACTCTCCGAATTTGCCCCATCTGAATCAGTCTCGGAAGGCTGAGAAGCTGGCATAATCGTGAGGTTGGGCCCGTGCTGTGAATGACATTCACGGTTTCCGTAAACAAAAATTGCAAATGGCGACACTTCACGTTTGACCTCGAGAATATCGCAGATTCTAGCCTATAAACGGGCCGTTTACATTGAACAACACGAGAAACTTAATTTATGAATGATGCTGGGGTGACTTTTGACTACAACATCCAATCAAAACCATCCATTTATATACTAGTAACCGCCAAAGTTGAAGGTCATGGTCAAGCCGTATTGTAGGCTTGCCGAGTATTTCTATCACTTCCGGTAAGCCGCTTATCAGACTTGCCGTGAGTACGGATACCTTTTGAACCATGCCGATAATGCGGCTTGCAGTGTTTATAGAGTTAAATTAAGTGTGCTTTACTTAATCCTGAATGACCTTCAAAAATTGGTTAAGGTAACCCAAATTTCTTACAAAACTTTGATCATTGGCCAAACATGTATTTGGTGTCAATTTATACGTTCCACCTCAATTCACAATGTAAAATAATGAATTTAAGGTACTTTTAATACCCATGATGCTAGTTCCACTTTAAAATGAATCCACCATGACACATCATCAGATATTTGTCTACATAATATTCCTGAAATGGTACATTCATACACACACACAAATTCAGACATAACGACCATAGCATTTATAGAAGCACACTAACATGTGCAACATCAACCTCCCAGCTCAAACAGTTCTCAAGTTATTGTGAAGAGTAAAATTCATGTATGCTGCACATTGATCCCAAAAACGAGGCCAAGGTCACTCATGTACTGCCAAACCATGACCTTTATAGAGAAACATTAACATGTGCAACATCAAGGTCACAACTCAAAACAGATCTCAAGTTATCAAATGAACAGCAAATTTTGTGTCAGTTGTCCTGTGACCTTGGGAATGAGGTCAAGGTCCAAACATCACTGGAGCATGACCATTTGCACAAAATAGGTAAACACTAATAAAACGTATATCCCTACCAAGTTTGGCACAAATCTAGCCAAAGTTGTTTCAGTTATAACCATTACAAGACATTCCCATGTTAAGATTTCGGAGGAAACCTTTTTTAAAAAGATTTTCAAAAAAAAAAAAATCACAAAAATTCCAAAAATCACTGGAGTGTGGCCATTTGAACAAACTTGGTAGAGACCCACATCTAAGGTAAATTGCCACCATGTTTGAAGTAAATCTGACAGACAGTTTCTTCACAGATGTCCAAAATGGGAATTACCTTTACAGTGCATTAGAATACCCACTGACTTGCATAGTAAGCAACAGAAAAGGTGCATTTACTGATAATTACCTGAACTGAAGAAAATAGTTAAAAATCAGGAATCCACAGCAGTGCCACCTAATGAACATCTTTCCTTGACCCTTTCACAAAGAACATATCCACAAAGTTTCAACTTAATCTCAGAGACTGTTCTGGAGAAGTCACAAGTAACAAAAACACACAAAAATTCATGAAAAATTTTAAATAAATCGCAGCACCACCTGGTGCACAAATTAAGAATTCAGTCCCTACGAGTGTTGTTATGTAATATCAAAGCAATTGGATTAACAGTTGTGGAAAAGAAGATTTTTTTAAATTTGTCCAAAAAAAGAGCAAAACAAGAGGGCTGTGTGAACAGCCCGTACCTCAGCTGATCTTGACATTCATCACACTTGCAGCTCTATGAACTTGGGAAAGGATCAAGGACACCATGTTCTGAGTAAGTCTGACCTTTATAGAAGAACACTTAAACATGTGCCACATCAAAGTTCAAGTAATTCTCAAGTTATAATGAAGAGTAAAATTCATGTATGTTGCACTGTGACCCCACAAACGACGTCAAGGTCATTCATGTACTGTCTCAGCATGACCTTCATACAGAATAATTAACATGTGAAGCTAACTCAAAACAGATCTCAAGTTATCAAGTAAACAGTAAATTTCGTGTCAGTTGTCCTGTGAATTAGCATTAGAATGCCCATTGACTTACATAGTAATCAATAGGAAAGCTGCATTGAACAATAAGTAACCGAATTGAAAATCCTTAAAAATCAGGAATCCAAAACATTGCCACCTAGTAAACAACTGTTTGACGCTTCCACAACATATCCATTACATTTCGGCTTAATCTGAGGGACAGTTCTGAGAACAAGGGAAAAATCACAAAACCGTACAAAAAATTCATTAAAAAAAATTGCAGCACCACCTGGTGAACAAATTGGGAACTAGGTGTCCCCGGGAGTGTCTATGTACGATATCAAAGCAATTGGGTGAGCGGTTTCAGAGGAGAAGAATTTTTAAGGTTCTCCCCAAAAAAGAACAAAAAAATTAATAAAAAATCCAAAAATCAATAGAGCGTGACCACTTGAACACACTTGGCAGAGATCCACCAAAGGCACATCCCCACCAAGTTTGAAGTAAATCTGGTCAATATTATTAAAGTCATGACCATTACAAGAAATTCCCATGTTAAACTTTCCTATTAAAACTTTTGTAGAGATTTTTGGAAAAAAAATCATAAAAAAATCCCAATTCATTGGAACATGACCATTGCAACAAACCTGGTAGACACCCACCCAAGGTACATTGCCACAAAGTTTGAAGTAAATCTGGATGACAGTTTTGGAGAAGAAGTCGAAAATGTGAATTAGCATTACAATGCCCATTGACTTCATAGTAATCAATAGGAAAGCTGCATTGACCAACAAGGACCAGAATTGAAAAAATCGTTAAAAATCAGGATTCCGCAGCATTCCCACATAGTGAACAACTTTGTTTGACCCTTCTACAAGGAACATATCCACCATGTTTCAGCTTAATCTGAGTGACGGTTCTGGAGAAGAAGTCGAAAATAGCTATAACACACAAAAATTCATAAAAAATTAGAAAAAAATTGCAGCGCCACCTGGTGAACAAATTAAGAACTAGGCATCCCAGGGAGTGTTCCTGTGTGATTTCAAAGCAATTGGGTGAGCGGTTTTGGAGAAGAAGATTTTTTAAGATTTACCCAAAAAAGAAAAAAAAAAATCATTAAAAATCCAAAAATCACTGGACCGTGACCATTTGAACAAACTTGGTAGAGACCCACCCAAGGCACATCTCCACCAAGTTTGAAGTAAATCTGGCTGACGGTTTTTGAGAAGAAGTCGAAAATGTGAATTGTGGACGACGGACGGACGGACGGACGACGGACGGACGGACGACGGACGGACGACGGACGACAGACCCTCAAAAAACCTCAGCTGACTGACAAGTCAGCTGAGGTAAAAATCATTAAAAATTCAAAATTCACTGGAACGTGATCACTTGAACCAACCTGCTAGGAACCCACCCAAGGTAGATTGCCCCCAAGTTTGAAATCAATCTAGATGACGGTTTTGGAGAAGAAGTCGAAAATGTGAATTGTGGACAGATGGACGACAGACCCTCACAAAAGCTCAGCTGACTGACAAGTCACCTGAGCTAAAAATTTCAGAATTGCATTCACAGTAACACCATCTTCTGAACACTTTGGTTGGCCCTTCCACAAGGAACATTTCCACCAAGCTAAAGCATAATCTGAGTGCAATTTGGAGAAGTAGAAAATAGCAAAAACACATTTTGCTGCATAAATATTTGAAAAATAAGTGCGCCACCTGTTGAACAAATTAAGGTCCCCAGGTCACCAGAAGTATCCCTGAGCAATTTTAAATCAATTGACCATGTAGTTTATGAGAAGATTTTTTTAAAGATTTCACAAAAAAATTAACAGAATAAAATCATCAAAAAAATCCAGAAATGGCTGGAGCTAACCATTTGAACAAACCCGGCAGTGACCCACCGAGGTACATCCCGACAAAGTTTGAAGTGAATCTGGTCAGTAGTTTTGGAGCAGCAGAAAACGTCAATTACCACTACAATCCCCATTCACTCACATAGTAATCAATAGGATGGTATGCATTGACGGATAAGTACCCCCTGAATTGAAAAAAAATCATTAAAATTTTGACGGAAACTGCTTGGACAATTGCTTTGAAATTGTTCAGGCAGACTTCTTGGGACTCTGATACCTTAGTTTGTTCAACAGATGGCACTGCGATTTTTCAAATATTATTAATGTAAAAATGTGTTTTCGCTATTTTCAACTCCTCCAAACTGGTCACTAAGATTATTCTGAAACGTTGTGGAAATGTTCCTTGTGGAAGGACCAAACAAACTTGTTCACAAGGTGATGTTGCTGTTTATCCTTAGTTTTTAATGAATTTTTCAATTTGTTCAAATGGTCCTTCAGAAGGACATTCAATTAAAGAATAAGGTGAATGATGCCGAATGAACCAGAAATATGTATCTTGTGGAAGTTTGATATTGCATAGATGACCATGATCAATTTTAAGGGTCGTGGGAAGATACATTTCAGATACTGATTTTTTGGTGATGGTGGTCAGCACAGCATTAGGTCTTTTGACCTCTTGTTCATGAATCATTGTGAAACTTGGCAGGGATGTAAATGAGGCTAAAGGACAAAAATGCATTGAAAGTTAGTGGCACCACCTACAGTATTAAAAAAGACAGGAACCAAAAGGTGTCGAGAACACATTAAATTCAACATGTTGAGAAAAGAATGAGTGTATTTTAAGCTCAGCAGAGCAGATCTCATGGTCCTCCATCCTAAGTCTATACCATTAACCAGAGACTTGCCTTGGGTTGGTCTGGACCAAGTTTGTTCAAATGGTCACAGTCCAGTGATTTCTTATTTTTTAATTTCTTAAGAATTTTTTTTTTTTTTGCTTTTTGTTTTAAAGTGTCTAATTGCAGTCGTCCATTGTATTCATTCTGTGGAAAAATTATAGGTTGCAACTCATTAATTATCATTTAATTGTACAGGCCTCACAAAGTTTATCCTTAAGGACAGCTGGCCAAATGATATTGGCACTGATTCAAAGGTAAAGGAGATGCTGGACTGACAGCTGGCATTAGTGCTGGCAACAAAAATATCTTGTATTGAGTTACAGCAGTTACATACAGCACAACATTGTTATTCCATACAGAAAACACAAAGCAATACACATAGATCTGTTGTTTACAGCATTAACACTTCAGAGAAGTAACCAGTGTTACCATTAACCATGCAAATCCCCCCCCCCCCCTCCTCCCCGGGGGAAGGAGGAATGGAGGAAAAGAAGGGAACAACATATGAACACTATTATGCAGACCTGTATGGCCTCGAGTACCGTACTGGACGCCATAATAGTCGCAGCTGGAGGGGTAAAATAATTTTTTCAAAGCCATACCTGCGACTATTATGCAGACTACAGTCTAAACTTCCCGGGGACTTAGCCTGGGAGGAAGTTTTCTTGACGATGGAAAAGACCGGTGGCCATGTTTGTTTACATTGCCGGTGTACATACATTGTGATCGTCGTCAAAAAGTCTCAATAATGCAATAAAATGTATAACTATAGGCTTACCCTTACTATAATCTGCGTATTCTTGTTCATAGTTTAATATGCAGACAGAAAAACGGGGGAAATACGCTCGATCATCAGTTTTTAAGACAAGCATGCATGTTTGCCATGGCATGTGTTAGTCACATGACACAGTTGTGTTTATGCAATCTCGCGAGAGTCTCGAAAACGAGATTAGTCATGGCGGCACCCTAATGGAAACGCATGTGGATCATCCACGATGTTTTTGCAGCGAGATTTAAGAAATTTAAATGACAAAATTTTAAAACAAATACCAAAGAGTGATAATTCATAATGTTTTTAAGTAGCTGTATGATAGCATTTACCCGCTGATAGCGAGAATCTGACACAAAACGACAGTTACAACATGAAAGTGAGGAGCGAGATTCTAGTTCACTTTTCACATACCGAGACAAAATAAAAAGGCAACACAGGTGGATGTTTTTAAGTTTATTTATTTTCATTTTAACTTTATTCACCAGCTTTAAATCATAGATTTTTGTTCATTCCTTGTCATGAGCAGCCTGGTTATACTTCTTCATGGTGATATCGGGGAGACCTTTTTTTTTTAATTTTTTGGGGTGCGACTATTGTGCCGCACATACCTTGAGGTGTCTTATTCCCCCTCCACAGTTGGGGATGCGACTTTTGTGCGGGTGAGACTATTATGGCGTCCAGTACGGTATCCCACTTAAGAGCATTAAGGTAATTCCAACAGATCTCAGATATTTTGTGCACTTTGAGATTTGGGAACATTTGGGCAGACATCAAAGTTGTCTATTATATGTGCAAATTTAGTAACTTTCCAGCCCCACTACAAAATGCAGGGGTCAAGGTCAAGATCAACATCAACTGGAGGTTTTCAGTCGAGGGCTCTGTAGGAAAGGAGGTTAAATATGTGTATTTCCATAATAATTTGCACCTATGTAACTTTAAAACCACTCTACCTAGAAACACAAATTTCTTGTGGTAAATACCTTTACACAATTCTCTTTTAAATTTAGTAACTTCTACAACACTGTTAGAGCCTACCCATCAATAGCATTTGATGCTAATTTGCAGAAGAATGCACCATGCATTTATTTTTTTTTTACTTTTTGGTGTTCTGACAATCAAACCAAGTCTGAGTGTGCCCCAGGAATAAAATTTTCCATGAATTTGTTAGTTTAGTATGCTTCTTTAGATTTTGAAAAAGCATGATGTATTCAGCTGCAATAAAAAGCTGATGCTATCAAGGTTGTTTGTAAAAGCGTTCAAACTTTGACAGTCAATATAAATTTATTCTGAAAATCAGACAGCCAACATTATGACGGGAACAACTAACTTTTGTATTGCAGTTGCCCTGAGCCAACCAGTCAAAATCCTTATTGTCAAGCCCTGAAGAACAAGATGAAACCTCCCTAAGCCTAACACCCTTGAGACCAAAGAAGTGCTTGGCTTGAAGAGGTTTAGTTTATGTTCACACAGTGTTCAGAAAAACATTGGGAATGAGAATCTAGGCATTCAGCTTCTAGTGCCAGGGCAGCTGTACTATTGAGTTTCTCAATGCAGCTGTACTCCGGATTTAGATGTGATTCTACCCATAGAAACAAACATTTTTGCATATGATTAGCTCGCACAAACATCAATGACTTACCTGGTCCTTGTTACGGGACATGTGATTTGACTGAAGTCTCCGCAGAAGGGGCACCCCATTGCGTGATTGTCTTTTCAATGTCCAGTAACTTTGCAACCTTATAATGAACTGCTTCTTGTTGGGTACAGACACCTTACTAATTATTTTTGACAACCTGGAATAAAATATATATATATGGAATGTTTTTCTTTCATGTCTTGTCCATAGATCATCCACTCATATACCATTCTCCCCCCCCCCCCCAAAAAAAAACAAATGCATCTTGTTTAATTTTCATATCTAGCACCCATTATTCTAAACATGTGCTTCATGTTCAACTTGACAAAAACAAATCACAAACCAAAGCCATGTCCGGGGGACATGAATGTCTCGCCAGTGTAATTCAAGCCACTCCGAAGTTTTTCTACAATGCTCATTCAAGCATGATGTAACCAATGAAGTGTGACAGTGATGGTACAAATCTGTAGTGACCATCACTATCAATCATTTACCAAAGTATGAAAGCCATACCCAGTGTGGTTAGTGAAATAATACCACTCCAAAGTTTTTCTACAATGCTCTTTCAAGCATGATGTAACCACTGAAGTATGACAGTGATGGTAGGAATCTGTAGTGACCATCACTATAAATCATTTACCCATTTATGAAAATCCTACCCAGTGTAGTTAGTGAAATAATGCCAGTCTGAAGTTTCTTGTTGACAGACAGATGGAAAGTGAGTATTTAGTCTCACCGACAGCCTATGCTGAAGAGACAAAAATCAAGCTTTCTGCATTTTATGGATGGTCATCCCAAAAATTCTTCTTTTTTTTTTTATCATTTCCCAATTAATTTGACCGCAAGTTCCCAAATCTTATGTAAATTGTACTTGGCTTTCAATATTTTTTAACAATTTCTCTCATCAGTGACTAATCTTTTCAGGGAGAACAGTTGATCAGGCCAAATGCAGAAAAGATTCCACAGTGGACAGTGCTATCCTTGGGATCGACACTGAGGTGGTCCTGTGACGTCCAGAGTAACATCAAGATCACCATCATCACTGTTTGCAATACCAAAGTCTGCATTCACACAGTGCTGAAGTCATCATTTATAAAAAGAAAACGCTGATCCACTCTTACCAAGATTGTCAGCTAATATGTCAGTTTGACCTTTCAAGCTCCCTAAGGATCACAATATTATTAATAACACCAAAAGATACTTTCGTATTAGAACTTAGTGGTAAACACGGGCTTAGGATCCACCATTCCTGCGATATCAAACAATATGTCAGTTTGACCTTTAAAGGTCCATCAACATTAACCTCAAAAGAAACCACACAGGTAATTTCATATGGTGTTCTAATATTATTGTAACCACAGGGCTAGGATCTACCAAATTACTATGACAGGATACCAGTCAATTTGGGAAGGGGTAATTTTCTGTCATACCCTTGCTTGAGCACTTCAAGTCTGTAAACAAAATGCAGGAATGTTGGAAACACAGCAGGGTAACCAGGGTTCACAAATCAGCATCCCCTGCTGTGAAGATAGAGTAAAATTTCACTATGGACAAGTGAAAACTTTGAAGCACTTATCCTGTGGGCAACCCAGAATTTGCAATAATTGTATGTAGTTTATCTGAATGGTCGTCAAGTGAAAAAATGAAAAGGGGACGGGGAGGGGAGAGACGTGAATTTCTGAAGAATTGACCCTGAGGGAGAGAGCTCTGAAATTGGTGAGCCCTACATGTAGTTATATGTGGCCTTCTATTTTTATCACGAGGAAACTCAAACTTCACAGCTTGAATAAAAAACACCTGAAATCTATACATACCTGTGTGATGGTATGAAGGGGATGGAGACGATGGGCACTGCATTTCTTTTTTCTGCCAGAATCTTCCTAGCCTTCCGCATCTTCTGTCTGGATTTAGCTTTAGCCTCCTGAACAGATATAGACTTTTCTTCATTTTCATCTCCATTGTCCATCATAGGCTGCCAGCCATCAGCAGGAGTGTGTACATCACAGAACGCAGTTTTGCGTACACTCACAGAAGTCCCATTGATACCAGTTTCTCTCACCGGTTCTATTTTCATGAACAGGCCCGCTTGCTGGGCACAAGTAACATGGAATGCAGTGTAACAGTTTGTTTTGTGGCACTGGATGCATGATCCAGTTCCTCTCTGCTTACATATATAACATGTTAACTTCCACCTGGCAGGTGGAATATGTTCTATACTGTCAATAGGTTCAAGAAATACTGTGTTTGCAAACCCTACTTCGGGTATCCACAGAGCACAGACCACATGTGCCCATCGTCCATCATCAGTCTGTTTAAAAGCACCACCTTTGTTGGGGCACAGGCAGCAGTCCACTGCACGTGAAGGTGACTGGAGACATCGTCGACACAGCCACTGTCCTTCTGGGATATATGGGACCCCATAACATTCCTGGTGCACTGCCAGGTTACACATGTCACAAAAGAGGATAACATTACTGTTCTGACACTCTCCGTCCATACAAATTGAACACACTGCATCCTCATCTATTGAAGGTTGAGGATCCTTACCCGAAGTCTGACTCTGAAAGTATGCTTCTTTTTCAAAACGATCCATCAGTGTTTCAAATGTCTCTTGTGTCACTGGCTGTACACTTTCACCCTTTCGTTTTTCATTTACAATCTGTAACCATGCATAATCCTGAAATGAAAAAAAGTAAAGACTGTGTAGTCACAAGTCCAGATGTTTCAAGTATAATGTACACAAAGACTGGAACATAGGAACACATTAGTTGAATGGTAAGTACCATATTTTTCAGAGTACAAGTTACACCATTTTGTAAGTCACAGTAGCCCAATTTTCATTTTTTGTCAACCATATCCACATATACATGCGTTGCTGTAGAATGCAAGTCATAGCTACAGAAAACAATTTCTGAGCACCCCTTTCTCTAGCACAACAAAAGCAGCATAACATGCTAACAATTATTTTAAAAGTTATCACAAATCTTGTATGCACACTGTTCAAAACTCAGCTTTGTTTTCAGTCTTAAAGGAAGGCACTCCTTACGTTGTATTATACATCATTGGAAAGGATTTTTCATCAGGATTTCATATCTGATGTTTATTTTATTAATTTTCACAAATTTCCGATGTTTATTGCCAAATATTAAAACCCCCACATTACCAGCAGTTCACCATTACGCGAAGCCAGTCGAGATGTCGGACCAATTAGAAGCGACTATACAACTGGCCAATCGTAGCCATCGGTTGATAACGAAGCCAAACGCACCATGATCATTGTTCAACACAAAGCCACTTCAAATTATGAAAATTGTTTCCGAGGTCGTTATCGACGTAAAGAATATGCATATGTTATGTGTTTCAATCAAATCAATTATTATTTATCAATGTATTTACTCCGTCCATGATAATCGGTCGTAAATCGTAACCGTGTAACGTGAGCGATAATATGAGCTCCAGGAGTTATCAAACGATCGGAATTCGTCACGCAGCTTGAAGTGCGCTGAACACAACATCGTGCTTTTGTATGCTGCCAATACTTCTTCTGGGATTTTCATAATAGCATTCCATTTATCTGCTAATGATGTGTCTTTTGGCCAAGAATGAAAATATCTTTCTGGATATTCGGTGGCTGTGCCACCGCACGAAACACACCTTGGCATTTTCGTCTGTTCGCAGTCGATGAAAAACTTGGAACTCTCTACCGCACAGAGGTGTAGAAGGCTGCAGAATACCGCTGTTTCCAAATTTGGCTATAAATATGTCCAAGATCGCGCGAGGAAAGACGTGACATATCGTGACTCGTAAACGTTGCTTTTTTCTCGCTAAAACGAGTTATTAAAAACAGTTTTAAACAACTGCTGCATATACATTGACATATATTATTAGTTTTCGTTACATTTCCGACCACTTCAATTTGAAACTAAGAGTTTATTCTCATCAAGTAAAAAAAACTAGGTGCAGAAATAGGACTCCCGTGATCCGCGAAAGTCGCCTTTGATCTTCCATAGGTTTGCCGCTTCCGGTAATTTGACAGGTAAAGCCGATTTCAGCAACATTAAAATGCAGATTTTAGAAATATGGAATAAAATATAACTAAACCATTTTACATGTGGTAAGTGCCTGACATGAAGTTCCCAAAACACTTAAAATACAACGTAATGAGTGCCCTCCTTTAACACCCATTAACTACAGGAATCTTTCTATGGCTCCTACTGGTTTCCTGTTAGTTTGGAGACAAAGTAGTTTTTTCTGTAATGTGTATTATCAGTAACTTGACTTGATTGAAGTGGGTCAATTCTCTTGAAAACTTTTTTTCATTGCATTACAATACAAACTCCTGTTTTACATGTATTCACAAAGAGCCGAGCGACCATATTATTGCTAAATCATGATAGCGTTGCATGAGGAAAGGTGGGCTGACTACTTGACTTCTAACTAGGATCATGCCGCCAAAAATATCCTAGTGGTCAGTTGTCAACACGGTCAATAAATACACAGTTTACAACAGTTGTGCCTCCAGTTAATTTTACTTCAAAGGTAATTCCATGCTAACCCTGTGCATAGGTACTTCATACATTTTGGTTTGTTTTTCATTTTAACAAAAGCCCGAAATGGGGTGCTCCATTAAACTGAAACTTGGAAGATCAGAGTTCCAAGCCTGTGCTGCACCATATAATAAGAGGCCTACTGACACCCAGTGGCGAAAAAGAGGCCCATGGGCCTGTTGCTCTGCTCACACCCATAACCCAAATTAATAATTTCCTGAAATACATTTGGAATTTCCCTCCATGACCTGCAGAAATTAGTCATAGTCATCCATATTATGCAATATCAAACTGCCACATGGTATACATTCGCAGTGTATTTGGTATCATTCCCCTTATTCTTTTGCAAAATATAAATGCCTTTAGTGTCCTTCTCTTTAGTGCTTGATCACCTTAAAAAACTGACAAAAGTCACACAACATATATATGCAAAAATCTGACTATTGGCCTAATGGATATTTGATGTAATTTTTTTTTCAGTTCTACATCAGTTCATTCACACAATAATGCATTTGTTTTGATACCCATGATGTCAGTTCCAATAATTACCACTAGGGAATGTATTTTTCCGTTTCAAAAAAACTAGAAATTCCGTTTCACCAGCCAGAAATTACCAAATTCCGTTTCAGTAGTTCTCTTTGTATGTAAAACGCATTAAGGCAAAACAACAAATTCTGTTTCAGAGGTGACAAAAATTCATTATTCCGTTCTGTTTCGGTTAAAAACGGAAAAATACAGGCCCTATACCACTATGATGCCATCGTGACTCCTTACATCATAAACATTTGCCTTTATAATATTCCTGTAATGGTACTGAATGTATGAACACAAGTTGAGATGTAACGCCCCTCAAAACAAAACAATTATTAAAAAAACAAAAAATCATGGACGGCATGCCCTTTGTGACCTTGAGAAAGTATGTCAACCTCATCCATATTATGCAAGATTGGATTTTTGTCAAGGTTTCCTTTTTATAGAAAGACAAGTTCGGGAGAATCTTTACAAGAATGGATTCGCGTCGAAATTCTGGCCCTGCATATTCAATTATAAACATTTGCAACATACAGTAAAACCTCTCTTTAACGAACACCCTTGTGACAGGAAAATAATGCTCGGTATAGTAAGGTGTTCTATATAGAGAGGCTTGCTTACATTGGAAGTATATATTTGGGAACGAGAATGGTGTTCAGTATAGGGAGGTGTTCGGTTAGAGAGGTTTTACTGTATTTGGAAATGTTAACTTTTCTATGTACAGCATATATAATGACCATGAATAATACGTCAAAGTCACTCATAATTCACCAAAATTTGACCTAATGCATAATTGGTGCAAATTTGGCAGTTCCATCTCAATTTATTGCTACAAAAACAAATTGAACATGTTTTATACCTGTAACAGTTGTTCCAATTTCTACCACAAGTGATGCCACCATGACTTCAAATCAAGCACCATCCCTGTAAAATGTTCCCTTTACGGAGCATAGATGTTGGTCCACAAGTGTCGATGTGATGACCATCACAAAAATTCTTTTATTGAAATGTATTTCCTCTGTGACCATAAGAAAGAAGGTCAAGGTAATCTAAATTATGCCCCATCAACCTCCTACACATGATATACATTTGTGGTATATATGCCCTCACCAGCCTTATTCTTTCTCAAAATACTGAATTTAATGTCCTTTACTAAGTCCTCAATGACCTTGAAATATGGGTAACCCTCACCCAAAATTTCATAAAATTGATAATTGGTCTAATGCATATATTTGGTGTAAATTTAGTGGTTATGCCTTACTTTTTATCAAAAAAATAAATTTAATGTGTTTTGATACATCTGATGTTACTCCCAATTATTACCACTAGAGGCGCCGAGACACCACATCTCACATTTTTGTCTGTAAATGTACAATATTCCCAGGGGTATAAATTAACTTTTTTTCACTGCTGGGCAGCCACACCATATTTACAAGCTGTCCAAGCCTCCAAAAAGTTGCCCAGTTTCCCGCCACTTGAGAATTTGTCTTATCTATTAAAAAGCATTGATATTTAAAATGCTACAAATATAAATGAACAAAAGCTATATTTGTAACTGCTATGAAAACAGCAGTGACAACATGACAAAGATTTCAGGAACTCTATTGAATATTGCCACTATTTTTGGAAATGACATGTTCGCCTGAAGATAGAAAGTTGCCCCATGGGAAACCAATGAAGGAAATAAAGTTGCCCAACATGAATGAAATGTGCCCCGGGCACCAAGACATCCACTAATTTTGAACCCTGATTCCTGTACATGTACTGCTATAGGGATGTGCGTCCATAAATTCAGATGTAATGACCATCAAAATAAAATCATTTTCTGACATGAATTCCCTCTGTGACCTTCAGAAAGTAGGTCAAGATCACCCATATATTTACAATTGCACTTCAACACATAACACACATTTGTGGAAATTAATCTCATAATTTCTGAATATAATAACAATTATGTCAAGGTCACCCATCTGCAATCCCAAGCAAGATCACATATAGGAACATCTTCAAATAAAATTTCAACTTCCAAAGTCAAATCTTCCTTGAGTTATCACGTCAACATTGATTTTAGACAAAATGCCCATGTGACCTTGAAAATAGGTCAAGGTCATACATCTGCAGTTACAAGCAACGTCTTGCAAAAGTCTTACATAGAAACATAATCACACAAAATGTCAACCTCTTTTAAGTTAAATCTTTCACAAGTGCATCTGCAATGATTTTTAAAAAGTGGCCACATGACCTTGAAAAAAGGTCAAGGTCACCCATCTACAATCCCAACCTAGTTCATATTATGGTATATAATCATACAAATTTCAACCTCTTCAGTCAAATCCTTGCGGAGTTATTGCATCCACGACAATTTTACATGACATGCCCATGTGACCTTGAAAAATAGGTCAAGATCACCCATCTGCAATCCCAACCTAGTTCATATTATGGTACATAATCATGCAAAATTTCAACCTTTTAAGTCAAATCCTTGCGGAGTTATTGCATCCGCGTCAAGTTGACATGACATGCCCACGTGACCTTGAAAAATAGGTCAAGGTCATACATCTGCAATTACAAGCAAAGTCTTACAAAAATCTTACACAGAAACATAATCACACAAAATGTCAACCTTTTTGGATCAAATCTGTCTCAAATGCATCCGCAATGACTTTTAAAAGTGGCGGTGACCTTGAAAACAGGTCAAGGTCACCTACCTACAATCCCAACCTAGTTCATATTATGGTACATAATACTGCAAATTTCAACCTCTTAAGTCAAATCCTTGCGGAGTTATTGCATCCGCGTCAATTTTACATGCCATGCCCATGTGACCTTGAACAAGAGGGCTGTGTGAACAGCCCGTGCCTCAGCTGATCTTGACATTCATCACACTTGCAGCGCCATGAACTTGGGAAAGGATCAAGGACACCATGTTCTGAGCAAGTCTGACCTTCATAGAAGACACTTACATATGCAACATCAAAGTTCAAGTAGTTCTCAAGTTATAATGAAGAGTAAAATTCATGTATGTTGCACTGTGACCCCACAAACGAGGTCAAAGTCATTCATGTACTGTCTCAGCATGACCTTCATACAGAATAATTAACATGTGTAGCTAACTCAAAACAGATCTCGAGTTATCAAGTAAACAGTACATTTCGTGTCAGTTGTCCTGTGAATTAGCATTAGAAGGCCCATTGACTTACATAGTAATCAATAGGAAAGCTCCACTGACTGGTAAGTACCGTAATTGAAAATCCTTAAACAGCGATGAGAATGATCCGAGTGCATTTTGGCTACTCCAGGAGCAATTTGGCAACCTTCTATACCCCACCCCAAGGAATTTAACAGTTTTGAAGAAATTAGACCAAACTGAGAAAATTCTGTTTTGTGGGAGAAGAGCAATTTTGGCTGAAAGTTGCCAAATGGCAACCAATTCTCATCCCTGCTTAAAAATCAGGAATCCAAAGCAGTGCCACCTACTAAACAACTCTTTGACCCTTCCACAACATATCCATCACATTTCAGCTTAATCTGAGCCACCGTTCTGAAAACAAATGAAAAATAGCAAAACCATACAAAAAATTCATAAAAAAATTGCAGCGCCACCTGGTGAACAAATTGGGAACTAGGTGTCCCCGGGAGTGTCTATGTACCATATCAAAGCAATTGGGTGAGCAGTTTCAGAGAAGAATTTTGAAGGTTTGCCACAAAAAAGAAGGAACAAATTCATAAAAAATCCAAAAATCAATAGAGCATGACCATTTGAGCACACTTGGTAGAGATCCACCCAAGGCACATCCCCACCAAGCTTGCAGTAAATCTGGTCAATATTATTAAAGTTATGACCATTACAAGAAATTCCCATGTTAAACTTTCCTATTAAAACTTTTGTAAAGATTTTTGAAAAAAAAATCATAAAAAAATCCAAATTCATTGGAACAAACCTGGTAGACACCCACCCAAGGTACATTGCCACCAAGTTTGAAGTTAATCTGCATGACGGTTTTGGAGAAGAAGTAGAAAATGTGAATTAGCATTAGAATGCCCATTGACTTCCATAGTAATCAATAGGAAAGCTGCATTGAGTGACAAGTACCAGAATTGAAAAAAATCGTTAAAAATCAGGAATCCGCAGCATTCCCACATAGTGAACAACTTTGTTTGACCCTTCTACAAGAAACACATCCACCATGTTTCAGCTTAATCTGAGTGACGGTTCTGGAGAAGAAGTCGAAAATAGCTATAACACACAAAAATTCATAAAAAATTAGGGAAAAATTGCAGCGCCACCTGGTGAACAAATTAAGAACTAGGAGTGCCAGGGAGTGTTCCTGTGTGATATCAAAGCAATCGGGTAAACGGTTTCGGAGAAGAAGATTTTTTAAGATTTACCCAAAAAAGAACAAAAAAATTCATTAAAAATCCAAAAATCACTGGACCGTGACCAATTGGAAAAACTTGGTAGAGACCCACCCAAGGCACATCTCCAATAAGTTTAAAGTGAATCTGGCTGACGGTTTTGGAGAAGAAGTCGAAAATGTGAATTGTGGACGACGAACCCTCAAAAAACCTCAGATGACTGACAAGTCAGCTGAGGTAAAAACAGGTCAAGCTACTACATCTGCAGTTACAAGCAAAGCCTTACAAAAATCCCCCTGTTGCACGGGGAGACATAATGAGGTTGAAATTAGCATATTTGAAAAAGAACAAAATTGAGGTTTATTAATTCCACTGGTCATAAATGTGAATTTTTATTGCAATCCGCATTGATTTACATGGTAATCTATAGAAATGGATATGTACATTAACTGAGAGGCACCAGAATAGACAAATGTGTTTAAAATCAGGGGTCCTAGCGATCATTTTTGTTTAACCCTCCCACAAGATACATTTCCACCAAGTGTTGGAACAAATTAAGCCACAAAGTTTGGAGAAGAAATCAAAGATAGTGAAAACACACAGAAATTCATAAACAAGAGGTCTGTGTGAACAACACATCTTCAGCTGGCCTTGACATTCAACCCATAATAAGTCCCATTCTGGCCTAGGTGATGAGAATGTTGAAAAGGCAGTAAAAACAAAATGTGAGTTTCCACTGCAATCCCCATTCATCTTCCAATACCAATGTGAAGAATCGAATTTCACTCCTGACTTGAGACAGGCAGTCACCCACAAAAGGTAACTGGTGGTTTTAAACCAGTCTTCTCAACCTTGAAATATTCTTCATTAAATACAGACTATAGTGTTTCCAATATGTATAAGCCCAACCACTAAAAATCCAAAATTTATTACTTCTGCCAAAAATAAAGAGAATTGGTAGGCCTATCACTATTTTGGTTCTTCTGACTAGTTTGCCAGCTAAGTTTATAGCAAAAGTAGAATGTAGACCTACATGTATATCGTTTTTGTGATATCTGGGAATCTGGAACATTATGTAATTAATAAGTGACTGAATCACTGTTATAGCGTGACGGACAAACAGACCATACTTTAACCTCAGCTGAGATAAAAATCAGAGGACTTCAGAATATCATCACTTAGTGAACAAGTTTGTTAACGCCTTCCACAAGCTGCACATTTCCACCAAATTTCAGCAATTGTAATATGAATGACAGGTTTCTGGACAAAAGGCATCAACAAACAAAAATTGGGAAAAAAATTCTACAACATTACCTCTTGAACAACTTTAGGTTGGGTCCCCAGAAGAGTCCCTATGCAACTTCAAAGCAATTGGCTTTGGGGTTTTATGATATTTTAACATTTGGTAAAAAAATTGAACAAACTAGAGGGCTGCATGAACAGCTACTCGTGCTCAGACATGAAATAAAATTGTGTCTGTTTGGCAGAAAAAAATAACCCAACTAAAAAAAAATGTTCAGAGCACTTTTGCTTATTTTGGGGAGAATTTTTTTCCCAACAGGCAGGTAGCAATTTGGTTTCAAACGTTACAGTCTATTTTCTTAACAAATTAACATCTTTAGGGTATATTTTATCATCGCTCAACCTGTGTGGAAAAACACAGCATTGAAAAGATCGTAATAGGGGTGTGTGGTATATGGATGTACCGATGTTTCAAAAACTTCACGACCACTTCAAATTTCTGCTTTACTTATACTATACAGTACTCCAGTTTGTATGTTCATTAGACAAATTTTCACTAAATCTTTGATGATGTATGATCATGAAGCTTCAACAGTATGGATTTATCTCCTCAAGCTCAAAGCTTGTGGCACCATGTGGCCTTGTCACTAATTCCTCAAAGTAGCACTAGATGGCACACTAATCAGAAAGTCTTGACAAGCACCACATGTATTCCTGCTATGTTAAAAAAATTCATTAATTAATAAAGTACACTTTAACAAAGAAAAAATACCTTTTTGGAGGAATTTGGTAGCTTTGGCCAGATGGGTATGGAGAAAGTCGAATGAGATATTTCAATGAAAGACAGGTGTCAGATTATCTGATAATTCTGGGAATAAAAACAGGGTATCATAAGGATAAGCATCACAACAACCAACACTTAACAAGATATCAAAATCAAACATTTTACACGTAAATACTGTTAAAATTTGTATTGAATATATAACCAAAATATCTTTTGTGGGTCTAATTTTGCGCAACATTGTCAACTGTCAGACTGGTATTAAATTTCTTTCACATATTACAGATGTGTACTCAGAAAAATACAATGAAAGAACAACAAATTAATAAAAAATGAAAAAAAAAAGTTAGAAACAAAGAGAATAGATATGTTTCCATTACCACTTTCATAAATTGGCACTAAGAGTCTATTCTTGTAAGAATGTCCCTGGCCTAGTACCTACCACATCCTCACATTGTATTTCAGGATGTAGAGGATTTTGAGGTACAAGGCTGGGATATTCTTCAAAGTCAAACAAGCTGAACACTGGCTATTGCTGTAATTTCTTTGAAATGACTTCATTTCAAAGAAATTACAACAATAGATGGTACCCTGTTATGGCTATTACTAGTCCTGTTGCTAAACAGGACACAAATATTTTCTCCAAATTTCAGGAATCATTATTATCCGACATGTTTTTATAAACCCTTTCTCTGGTTGCTAGGACACCAGAGAGGAGCACATCTAGAGAAACAATGTATGTCGACAGGGGTCTGTGCATTCAACATTAACGTGAAAAAATAAGGATAATAAAATTACCATATTATTCTTTACTTTTGTGCAAAAACTTTGAGAAACTATATTAGCTTTGAGATTTTCATGACAATATTTACAAAATTAAGAAAAGTACATGGACAGCAGGTTTCACTCTCATTTAATACATATAATTGAAATCAGAATGTCTGACAGTGACTAGTTGTGATCAAACTGAAGATGTTTACTTTTTTGTGTGTATGTAATGCGCATTTTCACTATAATAACACTAAATTAAAAAGCATTAACTGTTATGAGCTTAGCCATGTTCACCACCAACACTTCACTGCTTGATATGTTAATATGATACATATTTTCTGATTGAAGGTATGTCAACAAAGAAATGTACTGCTGAAAAGACTTCATAATTAGGAAATATCATTTTATATGTTGACAAGGCTCATCCTCTTACCCACTTGTACACTCCAAACATTAAAATCATATTTGTAAATGGACATATTTCGTTGCCTGCAACACACGAGATTTTTGCTTGTCCATGGCAAGCTGACATGTGAATTGGTTTGTCCGTACAACCTGGTCAGGGGTCATAGATATTATACATATTTTTCAAAGGGTTGTTACAGATCTGCTGATAGTTTGAGAAATTACATATTTATTGTGTTACACAGAAATCACCCTCAGCTCTTTGGGGGAGGGGAGGGAATAATATTAAACTATGTTAAGTGTACCAAAGAAATCACATACAGTAAAACCTGTTTTGAGAGACTGCCTCTAGGACAGGCCCAAAAATGGTCACATAAGGCAGGTGGTCTCTCAACAAAGGAACAGTAACATGGGAATGATGGCAAAATGGACATGGTAAACATGGTCTTTCCTTGAAACTGCAGGTGGTTTTTCCTCATAGTGGTCTCTCAAAACAGGTTTCACTATATATATATGTATATATATATATATATATATATATATATATATATATATATATATATATATATATATATATATATATATATATATATATATATCATTTATCAAAATTATTGAAGTGTTTCTTCACTTAATATTTTTATCAATTTGGCCAAGCAACAAAGTTGGGTCCCACACACTGTGTACCTTTCCGGTCCAAACTTGATACAAACATGCAGTGTCCCGAGACATCAATTCCTCTTTATTATTGTCATGAATTGGGTCAAGCCTTGAAGCAATATTGTCATGTTTACTATTTATACATGCTGCATGGAGCTATTCAGAAATCATAATTGCTCCTTCCTTGAAGATAAACCATGCACACAGAGACCAACATATGACAATATTTTGATTGTAAGTGGCCACTCCAAATTATTTAAGTAAATGACCTCACAAAATATTACCTTTATATAAACACCGTGAATTATGTAAATAAATTGGAATCAGAGGAAACTTTGCTACTCTTATCACACATACTTCCATGTTATATTTAATATAAATACTAATACATATTTAGCTTCTTTATTGCAACATGCAACACATAAGGAACATCTAAACACAAATGGCAAAATGACTTACACTATGCAAAAGTAAGCTTATACCCCAAATTGTAACCAAATTCCAGACATAGATGATCGAGTGGATTAAGCAGCACCTTCGGTACAGCCACCCAATAACAGTAAACCAATTAATCACTCCCATTGAAAATCATAGTTTCTAATCCTGACCAAGTACTACCTCTTTTCTCTGTACCACGTTACTAAATTTTCCATGAATTTACAATGAGAGTCACACTGCCACAAGACATTCCATTCCTGTACAGTCATATTGACAGTTCTGAATAGAACTATCATTATTTTTTTCATTCAATGTAGAATATGCCTTGGGCAATTTTAAGTTTGAATGGGAATATGATGAACGTACCATCAGTGCTATGGTGTGCCTGGGTAGTGATAATTAGAAGACCAAAATCATCCTCGATGAAACAATGAAATACCTTTTAGTACTGCAGGGTGCAGAAGCTGTTTGTCAGGAAATATGCCTCTACCCTAAAGGTTTTATTTGATTTAAAGGTAAATTTCCAACAGCTGTTGTTAGGGGTTCTACATAATGTATGGGAAAATGTCCAACACATGACAACCTCCAACAGTTGTCAATGTAAAATTTTTAATATTTTTGTGATGTTCATTCGACCTACTTGCCAAGTGCACCATACAAATTGACAGTACCTCTAGTCATTACCAGGAATACTAGACTACAAGGGTCTCACTACAAGGTGAAATAATTAAAATGTGGACATAAAGGGTTCTTTGGCACATAAACATAAAATGCCATTCAGAAACTAATATAATTAAATGAATGTTTTAACTATTATAACAAATATACAGTGCACATGAAAGTAAAGTACCATTCAGAAAATAATATTAAATGAATGATTATATTATTGTACAACAAAACAAATATTCAGTTACCTCTTCATCCATGTCATATTCAATTTCATCATCGAGCTCCTCTGCAGTTCTTTCAATGAAACGGAAATATGACTGTGGCCTGGGCGGTGCTTCCACTGGTCTGACATAGTCATCAATGATTTTGAACGAGGCTTCCGGGAGTTTGGATGCAGGGTGTGGGGTACCACTGCTGGTTTCTTTCCGCGGCTTCTGCACATCTTTATTGCTTTTCTGTGGAGATTTTTCTGGTTTTTCTTCCTTCTCTGTATTATCACAATTATCTATTTCATCCTGTGATATAATTTCAAGCGGTTCATAAATATTGATTCTGTGCATCCGTCCGTCTAAATCCACCTCGACCAATCTCTGTGCTTCTGCGTATGTCAGAGATTCACAACCTGTGGGTGATCTCAGAAAATCAGGCGGTGTTGGAGATCTCCTATTTGCACGGTGGTGCCAACTTTTGCGGTTATGTTTGCGGGAAGACCCACTTGGTTTCTTACTGGTATCCTTTGTGGGTGTAACGACATTGTTTTCTGGGTTGTCATGATCGTAATTATACATATGAAACTGAATACCACTGTAGCTCTTGTATACTTTCCTACAGTTCGGGACTGGGCATTCATATGGAGGTTTCGTGGCTTTCAGATTCTGACAAAACGTTATAACGTCAAAGTCAAGACCCATTTTGTTCGCTGATCTGGTTTTCCGCTGCCGCCAAGCTTGAACAGTTGAACGCTAGGCCATGTAAAGCTGGTATTCAGGCAGTCAGGCGGCCAACATGGCGCCTCGCCCCTGCGACGCCGACCGTCTACTTCGCTGTCGAACAAGCCTGTTTCAAAGGAAAAGGACCATGTTAAAAACCTTCTAGCAGACATTTTCGTGCTGCCTATTATCTGTACAACTACCCGTGACCACTGTCAATAGGGAAATGGAACAGCCAGAAATACAACCCGCATTTTATTATGCATGATTCTCAGCACATCAATATATCCAAAATGGCCGACTGTTCAACGGTCCAGCACGAACACGGACTGCAAAGTTTGACCAACAATTACTCAAAAACAAGACAGTTCTCATCGAAACAACTAACGTAGTATTATCTGCAGTTTTCTTGACTCTAAAAAGATGTCAATAACTATCGTCAGTTCTCAACAGATGAACATGTAAACGAACCTTTTCCTCAAGATGTATCTGACGCAGCCGTCAAGCTTATTCATCGGTTTATTCACAAGCGCGACTCACTGCTGTCGTCTAACAAAGAAACCTCCCATTTTTTCCGCGTCCAGCGCAAATGCGCAATTCATACGAATGTTTAAGCCTTACCTACTCAGAGGAACGGTCTCTGAATGTCTGATCCATATAATATCCACCAAAACTACACAATTTTCAGGTACTCCGCAGCGATCGCTGTGCAAAGGCGTACCAAGTTGGCGTCCAACACGGGAAGTACAGGCTCTTTCAAATTTTGATATTCTGCGCATCCTGCTGCGCCGGAACGGACACACTTCCGCAATTGTGGCGCGAATATTTGACCCAATTGATCTACACTCCAGACATGCGGTCTCAAATAGTATTGTGAGCATCAAGTTTCACCTCTCTCTTTCCATGTTGGAGGATAATACTCCTGAGAATGATGTAATGAATTGTACGAATATGTGAAATAGTTTTACACAAAATTGTGGTAACACTTTAAAAATCGTTTACATACAAAACATTTTGGGCATACACATCTGATATACATGTATCTAACAGTATTACAAGAAAAGAAGATTTGAGTCAAAGAAAATCTGTCTGGGTGCGTTCAAAATGAGAACTGTTTGAAATGCTACATTTTGCCATTGTTCAATATAATCGAAATTTTGTGTATTAGCCAGGTTTATAAATTAAAATGCTACAACTTTGGTTCTTGGTTCATTGGATGTGGCCATGTTACAAACTTATAAACTAAAGTTTGAATTACACCACCATCTACAATAGTTTTGAAGTTATTCAAGATCTCAATTTTGTGAATTGGCCTAGTTTTGCATGAATTAAAAGCCTCATTAAAATTCTGCAACTTTGTGTCGTGATTCATTGGTTGCGGCTTTGCCACAAACTGCAAATTGAAGTTGGAATGGCATCCCTATCTATAATACGAGATACTCAATTTTTAAATGTTTCAAGTGATGCTCATTAGCATAATTTAAAATTCTACAACTTTCATTTACTGTCCATTATATTGGCAGTTGTCACAAACCCATATACACAATGAAATTTTGTGCCAATCTGCAATAGTTTGGAAGATATGGAGCTTTTACCCTTTTGATTGTCCCTAATTTGCATTATTTTAAACATCATGACTATTTCAAACAATATGCACAATTTCACTGGAAGAAAAAAGCAAGAAGGAAGGATATATATATATATATATATATATATATATATATATATATATATATATATATATATATATATATATATATATATATATAAGAATTTTTGGAAAAACATAATGTATGGGTTCACATCCAGCCATAATGATATTTTGGCTATGCATATCTTTTCACATGTGTACATAAAGTCACTCTCATAAAATCTCACTTCGGCCACCAATTAAACATTTTACCAGTAATTAACCAAAAAGAATGTGACGACATATTCCTAAATTCGCTATAATGTGCACATATCACACAACCAATACGTTTGTCATGCCTGCAGAGTTAGGCCTAGTTATTGCTTACTGGCCCATTCCATTTCCAAGGGCCTCATCAACTACTATAATGTATTCCAATGGACAGACGCAACTCTGCGACCAAAATCAAAACTCAACTAGAAAACAAAAATTGCTTCAAAGCAAATCTATCTGAGTGCCTTCAAAATGAGAAGTTTTGAAGCTATTCAAAGACTTGAATTTTTTTAATTCACCTTTTTTGCATAAAAAAAAATAAAATGCTACAACTTTGGTTCCTGGCTCATTGGATGCAGCTGTGTCACAAACCTATGAATTAAAATTGGAATGGCACCTCTCTAACTACAATAATTTTGGTGATATTCAAGAAGTAATTTTTGTGTATTCTCCTAATTTGCATAAATTAAAACGCTAGCGTTTTGGTGCATGGTTCAATGGATGCGGCTTTGTCACAAACCAAAACTGAAGTTGGAATGGCACCTATAATAGAATGGAGATATAAAACTTTAAAAAACATTGCTCAAGTGCCTTAATTAGCATAATTTAAAATTCTAAAACGTTTGTTCACTGTCCATTAGATTGACATGTCTCAAGCCTACATATGTAAGCTAGAACTTTGTGTCTATCTATAATTTTTTGAAGATATAGAGCTTTTGAATCTTTAGTTGCCACTAATTTCCATAATTTTAAACATCATGACTATTCCAACGATGAGCACAGTTTCAGTCACCATGGCAAGTTTGGTGGTTTTTGGAATAATAGTGTCCAAGAAAACATCCGGACAAATCTGAGCCTAAAGAAGAAAGAAATAACTAGAAAAGTAGATTTGCTAAACAGACAATCTGTCTGGGTGCCTTCAAAATGAGAAAAGTTTGAAATGCCTCACTTTGCCCTTGTTCAACATAATTTAAAATTCAGTTGGAATGGTACCTGAATGTATAATAGTTTTGAAGTTATTCAGATTTTAAAATTTTGTGTATTCACCTTATTTGCGTAAATTACAATTTCAGATCATTGGCTGCGCGTATGTCACAAACCTACAAATCTAAGTTGGAATGACTCCTTTGCCTATCATAGTTTCAAAGCAATTCAAGGTTTAAATTTTGCATATTGACCTAATTTGCATGAATAAAATTCCACAACTTTGGCTCATCTTTCGTTGGATGTGGCTATGTTCCAAACCCATTACTTGAAGTTTTAATGACACCTCTATCAATGATAGTTTTGAAGCAATTCAAGATTGAAATTTGGCATTTTCACCTAGTTTGCATAAATTAAAATTCTACAAGTTTGGTTCATGGTTAATTGGATATGAAGAGTAAACATATTTCCAGCTTCAAAAATCTTGAACATTGTAAAAACTATAAAAGATAGTAGGTGTCATTCCAACTGGTACTAGTCCAGTTATAAGTGTGGTGTACATATATGACGGATATATGTACAAAACTTATAACATCTGAAAATGTGCAAATCCAAGACATTTGACATTTTAAAGCTTGAATAACATCAAAAAGTATTTACTCAGATACACAATTCTAGTGTTTGCTTATACAGTTAAAACTCTTTATAGTGGGCACCCTTGGGACCAGAGAAAAGTGCCCACCCCTGAGAGGGTCAGTATGGATAAGTATATGTGCATGTACATTATTCATACATGCACATATACATGTACAATGTACACATATTATCATTCAAAAGGATGTGTATACATCCAATACAAAACTGTCTTTGTTTCATTATTACATAAACAAATTTTAACAGATGCTGCCACAAAACTACATGTACGTGTACCTGTGAACTGAGACAAGCACTATACTGTCTCAGTATTCCTTGTCTCGGTTATAAAGAACAGGCTTTATCTCACTGGTTACATGAAAACAAAAACATGAAAGTGTCCACTGAGATAACACAAATCCACACACTCTTTCAAAATTCACAAAGTTGTGAAAACAGTCATTAAGGACTGGAGCAGCATACTTTGATGGGTCTAGCCAAATCAGCATTGTATGTAGTCTATTTTTAATAGAGGGTACACATAGCAGGCTTGTTCTACCCAGAAGTGCAGTGTCTGTGCTCCCTTAGGATTGATAAACACAGCAAACTCATGATAGCCTCAGGCAGAAACAGACCAGCTAGGACACCAGTCTCAGTCATGGTGCAATGACAGGTCTGTCCAGCAATAGTAGGAACTAAAGCCTGCCTGGTACATATAGCAGCATGGGGCAGAACTTTTCTTGCATAAACAGAGATTCTCTGTATGTGATTGAGAACCTAGTTATTACATAGTGGTTGGGAGTCCCCCACCCCACCCCCACCCCACCCGCCCATTTGCTACAAGACCCAAACCTTCCAAACCTTATACCCTGCATGTATGGATAGAAGGCTGCTTATGAAACAGGTTTAAGATGATTTAATATGAATGCAAAATGGTTGCCTACTACTATGGAGGTCCACGCACCTTGTAACAAGCAGTAGAAGGGGTGTGTATTGTGGAGAAATTCTGTGAATTTGGCATACATTAAAATTCCCAAACTTTTGTTTGCATGCTATTCGATTTGCAAGATATCTCAAATCTACATGTGTAAGTTAGAACTTTGTTTTTATCTTTAATATTTTTTAAGATATAGAGCTTTTCAAACTTTAATTGCTCCAATTTTCATAATTTTATACATCATCACTATTCCAAACGATATGCACTATTTCACTGGTAGGCCAGTCACCATGGCAAGTTTGTTGGTTTTCGGAATGATAGTGTCCCAGAAAAACTCCGAACAGATTTGGTCATAAAGACGAAAGAAAGAAAGAAAGAAAGAAAGAAAGAAAGAAAGAAAGAAAGAAAGAACTAGAAAATTTTGATTTACTTGTCAGCAAATCAGTCTATGTGCCTAGAAAACTTTTAAAGATTGCCTATTCAGTATTTATTTAAATCCTGCATTTTTTTCATGCGGCTATGCCAAAAACCTATAAATTGAAGTTGGAAAGGCATCAATCTATTTATATTTTTGAAGCTATTCAAGATTTAAATTTTGTGTATTTGCCTAACTGGCATAAATCAAACTGTCACAACTTTGATTCAAGGCTCATTGGATGAAACTATCCTACTAATCTATCAACTAAAGTTTGAATGACACCCCAGTCTTGTGTATACCTTATTTGCATAAATTAATGTGCTACAACTTCGTTTCATGTTTCATTGATTCGGCTATCATACTAATTTATCAACTAAAGTTTGAATGACACCTCAGTCTTGTGTATACCTTATTTGCATAAATTAATGTGCTACAACTTTGTTTCATATTTCATTGATTCGGCTATGTCACAAACCAACAAATTGAGGCTAGAACAACACCTCTATCTGTTAGGGTTTGAAAGTTATTGAAGAATTCAATCTTGCATATTCACCTAATTTGTATACATTAAAATGCTACAACTTTGGTGCATGATTCATCGGATACGGCAATGTCACAAACCTGCAAATTGAAGTTGGATAGACACCTCTATTTATAATAGTTTTTGAGATATTCAACTTTTAAATGTTTCAAGTGCTCCTAATTGGCATAATTTCAAATGCTACAGTTTTTGGTCACTGGCCATTAGATTGACAGGTGTCACAAACCTGTATGTACTAATTTAAATTTTGTATCTATCTGTAATAGGTTGGAAAATACAGAGCTTTTAAAATCTTAATTGCCCCTGATTTGCACAAGTTTTAACGTGACACTTAAATATGACGCTAAACCCATTTATTAAATATAACCAAGGAGGTTCTACCCTCCTTGATATGATGCTAAACCCATTTATTAAATATAACCAAGGAGGTTCTACCCTCCTTGATATGATGCTAAACCCATTTATATTATGAAGTAAATATTACTACACCAACACCAGATTTCCATGCTCTGTAAATCTACGGCATAAAATGACTGCAACAAGTGAAACATGTATACATTGATATGGGGACGTGCTATAGATGGACTACCAACGGCGGGGCCCCCTTTGTACCATCTATGTTGCCGCTGCTCAAGTGATCGGGTGTTTGAGCGAACACCTCCAGTGCTGAACAAACACAACTCCACGGTCCGCGCTGGCCGCTGGCAGTCTCTTGGGCCAGGTCACGCAATGAAAGGCGAGAATAATTGCGTCACCGACTGAAATGTGCAAAATTTTTCACCCTGTTCCACATTTTAAAGTCAAAATTTAGCGTTACGCCGGACTCAGCCATAAGAAATGAAACCACCATCATGATTCTACCGGCATACACTATCCATTTAAAACTACATTTTTTATTGCTGATTACGGCGTAAGGAGTTATTACGCACGCAAGTTGTCTAACTTTGCATCATTTTGGACAGAAAAAATGCAAAAACTAGCCCTTTTATCGGCCGATTTCAACGAAAAACACATCGATGGACTCGCACGGTTCTGATTCAAACGATGAGACTGGCTGCGCACGCATAAAACTCTCCGTTTTTGAACTTGGTACAATAGCACACCCGATGTAAGTAACCCGATACAACTGTTCGCGGAAACATAGATGGAACAACAATCGGACTGAGCAGGGGGGATTAACTTGAGCGGCGCTACTGAACACGCTTTGTAGTCGTCGCGCCCAGTTGACCACTGAAGGGATTAGCGCTCCCGTTGGCAGTCCATCTATAGCACGTCCCTGATAAGTACATGTATTTGAGTTTCACTATTTACAGGAACATGAAATCATTTACGTGACAATTTCTACTAATATCAATTATTAGGATCACCTTATCCACTGTCATACATAACATGCAACTTCATATAGCTCGTACAGAGATCTATGTGTTTAAGTATTGAGTGTCATCAGCCTAAATGTGTAATCAAACTTAGGTTGTAATTTTGCACAGGCAACATCTAACTTCACATAGTTCCTAACAAAAATCTGTAGCATGGTACATGTACATCTTAGACTATCGAGGTTCAACAACCTACTGAAGGTGTGGACAAACTTAAGTCAAAAGTTTGCACATACTGAACAGTAATGAAATCAGATGAATTCTTGTTGGAAGTGGGCAGTGTTTACAAAGTTTATGAAACAATGTTATAGATATTTAACTGATGAGCAAATGCCATTGCTGGGTCTAGAAATACAACAGCTATGCGAGCTCTGCCTGCTCCAATGTACCCACTGACCCTGACCAAAACCCTTCCATATTACATTTGGGCATCACGGGGAGTTTGGATCTGTGTTTGAGTGATTTCTGGTGGCTGATCTGAATTTCCCTCTACAAACACATTCTATTAAAACTGTGGTTCATGTTTCACACTTTTAAAAGTCGAAATTTCGAGTTTAATTTATATATGTTGTGGTCCTTATAGGCTCCCGTGATGCAAGGGCCGGAAAGTCGAAAAAGATGCAAAAATGAGGTGGCAAGAGATCCCTTCTGATATCATAAACGCCCATTGTTTGGCTTAAGTTGAATACCTTAGATATTGAATTGTGGACTCAGTTTAGATACTTGCACACATTATCCTTTCACTTCTTTGACTTAATGTACTTCTAGGGGGCAAAAATGTTAACACCCGGGGTCTTAATGTCGGTCTCAGGGTGCCCAAATTCCGGCCCCCTAAATGGACGAAATGCTGACCGGCCGGTATTTGGTAACAAACAGTAGGGGCCGACGTTTGGTCCAATTAGGCCTACCCTAAGGTAATTTCATAAACAGAAAAATGGAACAAGACGATAGGCTTTTTTTTTATATTTGCTAAACCAGTGACGATTCCAGGTTTACACGGTTACGGAGTTGATGGTTGTGTAGTTTAAGTTTTAGCTTTTCCTGATGCCCGATACCCAGGTAAAGGAGTCAACCAGGAGTGACATGTGATATGTGATATCATGGCTGAATATCTTCTCCTGCCCCCAAAGCTTCTGACAAAACTGTATATTGGAACTTCCACAGTTCAATAAATTTCAAAGTACGCTGCCTGTGGCGTTTAGTCACCTAGCCATGCAGGACCTGTGGCAGAGAGGCCTTCTTAGGGTTTTCCAAATTTGACACAAGAGTATGAATATGTGGGTTCCCCTGTCGCTTGCTATGAAATGATAGTCTCACTGATACACAGCATTTCAAATGTCAGTGTCGACCAGGCAATGTGGTTGCGGAGTTGAGGAAATCGGCTAAAAAGTAAGGACCGGGCTTCGCTTCATGTTATTAACCGTTTGTTTTCCACAAGGTCTGGTGGTTTCTTTTTTCAATATTACAGATAAATAAAACAATACTAATATTTTATGTGTACAAAATAGCCATATATAAATACAATTTTCTATTGAATATCCGGCTTTTATTTAAACAAAAAAAAAACAAACAAACTAGGGACACATGTTTCAATTGGTAGGTGATCATGAATTTAAAACTCTTCATGTGAGAGAGTTTGCCCAGAGGTCTGTTTTACCACTTTGGTGTACAGCCCTTGCAGAAAATACAAACATGTAAGATATTATCGATGTCCACATTTTTGTACTGTCTGGGACATGCAATTGCCAAAATGGTGCCGAAAGTGAGATTTTGACCAATGTATAGATCTATGTGATAGTTTTACACATACCCAGCCTTTTTACACAACACGTAAACCTTTTCATATATATGTATGCGCATATTTACATATGTGAAATAGTCATTCATTTTACGTATGTACAAATGATTTTCACATAATATGAAAATCTTCTACACATGCATGCTTGCTTTAAACATATCTTATTTGTCCAACTTTTACTTAAATTATTTTCATGACTTCTTACATGACTCTTTGAATTAAAATATTTTAATGACTGCACACAAGGACTTTCCACATTTTTGTTGCTCAAACAGCAAAGATATTGGAGTTTTGTCTATAATTGCACTATTTCCAACATTGACGAAAAAAGTACATTGAACTCTTTGCCGGAGCGAAGCAACAGAGCCTAGCCCAGGAAACGGGTCAGGGCTGGATGGTACCCACCCCCGTAGAAATATTTTGAAAAATTAGATCTTAAAGGATTCCATCTATTGCAATCTCAGATGAAAATTTTATTTAGACATGCTGTTCTTGAGGCTTTTTTAAAATGACATAGATTTTGGACATTAAAAAATAATAAAAGCATATAGATTATATTAAACGGTCCAATAATTTGAAATTTTCAAATACATTTTTTTGTTCATTTTTAGGAAAAATCTTAAAATATCTTCTTCCCCGAAATCGAAAAGCTCAGTTGCTCTGAAATTGCACAGGGACACTTCTGGGGACTCCTAAACCTTAATTTGTTGACCAGGTGGCGCTGCGATTTTTTAATGAATTTATCTGAGTTTTGCTATTTTCAATTTCTCCGAAATCGTTTGTCAGATTCTTTTAAAACTTGGTGGAAATGCAGCTTGTGGAAGTATCAAATAAATTGTACACTATATAGGTGATGCTTAGTTATGCTTAGGACCCTTTCTTAATTCATTCGTTATAAAACAAAAAAGCTAATGAATATTATAAAAATTAGCGATGGGGCGGCCATAGCGTCAAGCTAGAACAGATCAAACCGTGAAGCGGTCCTGGCAAGGAGCATTACTTCACCCCTCGCCAGGACCGCTTCCCCTCCCGCTCCCCCTATTTCTTTCTTTCTTTCTTTCTTTCTTTCTTTCTTTCTTTCTTTCTTTCTTTCTTTCTTTCTTTCTTTCTTTTTCTTTTTACGAATTTGCGTATCTCAAGCTGTTTCGTCTTTTACTCCAAGACAGTAATTCAGTTTCTTCTGAAACTCGGTAGAAATGTAGCTTATAGAAGGATCAAAATAAGTTGTTCATTCAGTGATAATATTCCACGTCTGATTTTTAAAGAATTTTTCAATTTAGCTACTTACATGTGTGTTTATCCATACATTCGTATTGCCAAGCCAATTGCTTTGAAATTGCAAAGGGACACTTCTGGAGACCTCGTGAGCTTAATTTGTTTAACAGTTGGCGCTGTGATTATTTTTCGCTTTTTTAAGATTTTTTTCTGCGTTTTCACTTTCCTGACTTTTTTCCCGAGCGGTAAGTTTGATCCTCTTCAGACTTTTTGGGAATGTACATAAAAGGCTCGAATTTTGCTCACCACATTGTTGCGCTTTATTATTTGCTATTGAAAGAAATACAAAGATTCAAAACGTAAAATTTTTTGAAGCTATTCATAGATACCGGGTACTGGAAGATTTAAATTATGAGTGGTACTTGTAACACAGCTAGTAAACCACTGAATTAGGCACTATGCTGTTCGTGTAAGAAGCTCACATACCAACTCCTTTTACCTTTATTCACCATCTGTGGTCCTGTGTGTCCAATCTATCTGTGTAATGATGTTCCGAAATTTCATCGTTTTTATTGTCATATATGTACAAGAAGCCTGTATGTAGGCTTGTGAGCCTGTCGGCCAATTGTTTTTGGCTCCCCCCCCCCCCCCCGTGGGAATAAAATATGTTTAAACCAATGTTGTGTCAGCCGGTTTACTACCTGCACCCTAAATACCTTTTTGTATAAGATGCTGCATGGATTTAATCTATTGGTCTGTAACAACCGCAAGTATCTGCAAATTGTGTCTGCGTACCAACACAGACATATTGTTTTTCTAGGAATTCTTTCTGTCTTTCTCTCTTTCTTTCTGTCTTCTTTACAGGCAAATTTGTCCGACATTTCATTTGAAAAGTATTATACATAAAAACTCCAAACTTGGTATGATAATACTTCAATACATGAAGTGAACTGACAAACGAATGCTATACTACAAATGGTATAGGCCAGTATACCTTATTGTGGCAACAAATATATCCGGCGCTATAAAGATCAATTGGATTGAAAATTCACCTGTCAGGGATTTGATGCATCCTATACAGAGAACAGGATGACAGATTTTTCAAAATCACAAATATACGGACATCGACATACACGCACCTGTACAGTCAAAGACACTGCATTACAGTTTAAGGTATTATACTCTAACAGCTTCGGACGAAAATATTAAACTTTAGCAGATAGGACAATCTAAGATATGTTTTAAACTGCACATCTGTCTCCGTCCGAGCACGGATGTTATGCCAATGGTTCGTGCGCTGCAAAATGCGTACACTAACGTACTGGTACAAAATTTTCAGAGCCTGTCTGTTGTGGATTTTTTTGCGCCTCATGTTCTACAATCTGTCACGCCGCCTGTATGTCAAGTGCAGAATCACAAATGCCGGTCGCCTACGAGGTTCGCAATCGTTGAACAAATATGCCTGGACTTGATCAGTAGAAATGACGTAATAAAATGGCAGCACCTTGTCTTTCTAAAGGATTCCTCCATAACTCTCCCTCAAAATCTACAGAAAATGAGTATTGCGAAGTGTTGACCCCATCAATTTAGTTGTCGACTAATCTCATGGTGAGCAGCAACCATATTGAAACCTGGAAAGACAAAAATGAGAGAGAGAGAGAGAGAGAGAGAGAGAGAGAGAGAGAGAGAGAGAGAGAGAGTCCGTCCCCAGGACTGCCTATTCCACATTGAGCTGGAAACTAACTGACTGACTAACTGACTAATTAACTAGCTGGCTAACTAACTACAGAATAAATGAATACTGTAAATAATTTATTCAACATTGTGTTTTACCCAGGTTATGACGCTAAGGTAACCCTATACTTTATAAACAAAAACAAAGACAAACTAGAAAAGAAGATTTAGCAAATCTGTCTGTGTGCCTTCAAAAGTTGTCAACATTAAATGCAGACAGAATAATTGTGATACCAAATGTTATTTAAGTCACCATATAGGAACTTACAGACCCCCCCCCCCAAATATGAAAAACTCGAATTTGATACTTTTCTCTTTCACTAACACTATGATTCTTACTAGAGATAATACTCCATTCAAGAAATAAATCAATTTTTTTAACACTGACCATAATTACTACTTTACATGGAATCTGATATTCCTTGACCAGATTAAATATTGTGGGGTTGCTTGCTAGAACTGTTACTTTACATCAAATTTGATACTTTTAGTTTTGACCAGAATTGCTAGTACTCTTCATATTAAATTCGATACTTCTGACCAAAATCGCTACTTTATACCAAATTTGACACTTCTGGCCACAATTGCTGCTACATTTGTCCGTTGCTTGCTAACACTGCTATTTTACATCAAATTTCACACTTTTTGACCAGAATTGCCACTTTGTATCAAATTTGCTAGTCTTGACTAGAATTACTACTTGAAATCAAATTTGTTACTTTTGATCAAAATTGCTAGTATTCTTCATATCCAATTCGATCTGACCAAAATCGCAAACTTTATGCCAAATCTGGTACTCCTGGTCACAACAGAGGCTCCAACTTAGGAGAGTACCAGAGAGGGAGAATCTCCCTCCCAGGGAGTTGCCCAGAGGGAGACCACGAGGTCGCAACGTTTTTCCGGTATTCCGTGGGAAAATTTTTCAAATTTCAAGTAAAAATGGTGCTTTCTGATGAATTCCGGGGAGTTAAATCTTAAAAAATAACACTGAATAACTGCCAAGCTTGTGTATAGGCGGGAGGTTTTTTGTAGCAAGCGGGAGGTCGGGAGAATTTTCAATTTCCCCTGAAAAGCGGGAGATCTCCCGCCGGCGGCGGGAGAGTTGGAGCCTCTGTCACAATTACTACTTTTTGATCAGAATTGATACATATATTACCAAATTTGATACTCTTGACCATAACTAATTCCTTGACATCAAATTCTACACTTCACTCAACCTGTGCTCAGTATAGCGCCATCTGACGGGAAGTCAATGCTCAACACCTTTGCTCAACACAGTGCTCGTGCCACACCAACGCCTCTAGCGGATTTTTCAGTCCCTACTTGTGACCATTTTCCATCTCAATTGAACAATATTCATACTATTATTGTTTTAATTTCGCTGTACTCTTATTTTCGCTTATTTCGCTAATGGCACAATTTGCCACAAAACCGTGAAAATAAAAACACAGTGAAATAGTTTTTAATATTATTTGAACGAAAATTATGTCCAAAACAGGAAAATTAAAACGACATTGAAATTTCAAAAATACAAAAACCGTGAAAATTTATACACGCGAAAAAAAAAGCAATATATTTATACTTTCAACAACGATTGCATCGCTATCTTGACCTCTTGGACTTGGCCTTGACCCTTGACTAGAGCAGACGACACATCAGGAAGCTGTCACGTTCACCGCATCGCCATCGGTTGCACGGTTCTGAATTTGCCCCTGGCATGAAAACAGATGAAAGGACTACAAAAAATACCATATTGAGATTTTTTATGATGTTTAAATATTTCCTCTTCACAGAGGAGTGCCCTCAGTTAAACGGTTGAAATGTGTAGAAAAAGAAGATATCATACAATTTACAAATGTTTTTGATGAGCATGGATGACCTCATGTCAGTGACCTCCACTGCCACTGGCACGGCAGGCTGCAGTCTAGTGAGTGCAGAGATTGAATTGAAACCTCGATCAGCACGTAAGCCAGGTCCCCAAACTGGGCATGAAAAGTTTGAACTTTGAAGCATGACTGGAGCGAGACAACAAGGTTTGTCATATGATCGAACATATGGTGCAACATTTGGATATTAAATTAATATCCAAACGTTGCAACCCAACCGGCACTATTACTATTAGATTTATTTATTGCTTCTGGCAGTGGCAGCTTTTGCACTAAAAATTATATTGGGGATTTAGCTAAATATCTTTATCTACTATATATGAAAAGTCTCTTAGCTCTCTATATATAATGATGAAAGTTTAAAAAAAAAAAAAAAAGATTGCGGAGTCGTGATCTCTTATTGGTTCATGAAATGGAATTGCGCGGCCCCAGTCCACATTGTACCGAAGTGGCCTCTGCTGGAGCTCACATTTTAATTTCGGCCTATTATATTTTACTATGCACTAATATAATGCAGTGGGCCTTTTCATCTTAGTTTCTTCTGATATGTGATTTATATTAATTTGTATAGATTAAGGAGGTCTACAGCGCACATTCTGTGTGATTACTTGGTAATTTAAACTTGGTGTGAATTTGCCTGTCTTAACCAGCCAGATGTTTGAACTACATGCATTATAATGTATAATATAATAAGTCTTTCAGTATGTTCATTTGTCGTAACCAACATTTCGACAAATGTATGATTTCATTTACTTTAATTAATTGAATGTTCCTGCCACTTAATATGAAAATCACCATTCTAATTTACGCAGTTATCGTACATTATTTTTGAGTGAAGTTTTGTTATGACTAAGTATCTTCTATTTGCTACATGCCACAATTTGCTTAGATTATTGACATTGTATCAAACGGCACTTGAGAGGAATTTCTCTGCTTTATCGCTGTTAATGTCTTTGTATTATTTTTTTTTTCATCATGTACTGGATAGTAGGCCCTATGTCCTTTATATTTTGCTATTTTTTGGGGTTTTTTTGGTCATCGTGTATATTAGCTGTGAAAGTACTGATACTTTCTCAGACCCAACTGTTTCAGGGGAATTTTATTTGTACAGATGTTGCCTTCTATTTCAGGTGTCTTATTGGAGAATATTTATTACTATTGTCGTTTTTGTATCTTTCTGTAATTTTGGTATAAGAGTTCCATTACAAACGGTTGCTTTCTTGGATCATGGCTAACTCTAGTACGATTTTAGATAGTCTTGGTGGATTTGACGCTAATTATTAAACTTTTTTGTTAGATTTAGATACAGTTCATAATGAAAACGACCCAAATTTATTAGAACCCCAGCTAATCAAATAGTCTGCATATTTTGATACTGATCAACTCATAAACCATTTAAAAAAAATGCAAAATCACTTTACAATTATCAGTCTTAATTGTGAATCACTTGCTAAATCAATGCTAAATTCGACGAATTACAAATTTTATTACATAATTTAGAAGCACATGACTGTTTACCGAGTGCTATTTGTTTGCAAGAAACATGGCTCAGTAACGACTCTGATCTGTCTCTTTTACAAGTGGAAAGTTATGTTTTAATTTCGCGAGGTAAAATATGTTCAACCCATGGAGGCTCAGCTATTTAGGATCTCAGGGATTCTTATAGTTATAAATTAATTGATGTCTATTCCCAGTCTGATATATATGAAGGTCAAATTATTGAAGTAAAAATTAATAATATTGATAAAAAGTTGGTTATTGGAAACATATATAGACCTCCGCGGGACTTAAATGAAAATTATAATACTTTTATTGATGAGTTAACTGTGGTTTTAAAAAAATGTTACAGCTAAAAAGTTAAGTAATTACAGCTGGAGATTTTAATATTGATCTGTTAAAAATTCACGATAGACCTATCTTTGGCCAGTTCTTTGATTCAATTACACCTTTAAGTTTTTTTCCTCAAATTACATTCCCCACAAGTCTTTCTGCTTGCCGGGGAACTATTATTGATAACTTTTTAATAAAATTAATTGACACAAACATAATATCCTCTAATTCAGGTATCCTAACATCTAGGATTTCCAACCACTTTCCATATTTCATCTGTGTTAATGTTGCTAATACGAAAAATTATATTCCACCTAAATACATCCAGATTCGTAATCCAATACCTGACGCTGTGAATAAATTGAAAAAAGGATTAACTGATGCTCGTATTTGTGACCACTTAAATATGGATTTGCATAGTGATCCAAATGTATCATATTCTTTTCTCCAAACTGTTATCACTCGTGCTCTTGATTATCATTTTCCAATTAAAACGGTTAAATATAAAAAGCATAAAAACAAAAGAAACCGTGGATCACTCAGGGAATCATTCGGTCTATCTAAAGAAGGGATTACCTCTAGGCCTATAAGTATTTGAAAGAACTTCCTCATGATAGTGAGGAATATGAACTTCGTTATAATAATCTTAAAACTTTTAATAAAATTTTGAAAAACAGTATACGGGTAGCTAAGAAAGATTTCTTTAAGTCGCGTTTTGAAAGATATAAAAATGATATTAAGAACACTTGGATAACTATTAATGG